>LNAC01000019.1:1265106-1355810 GCA_002007465.1 Ailurus styani | reverse complement strand
GCTGCCGGGCCAGGGGGGATGTCCGGTGCGGCGGGGGGGTGGGGGGGTAGGGGTGAGGGCGGCGAGACTCCCGCCGCCGCCGCTGCTGCCGCCGCCACCAGCAAGTCCAATATTACCAGATCGGCGGTAAGGATGGAGAGGATGATAATCTCGGCAGTCGCCCTCCTGACGGTGGGTAGAGCTATAGACCAGTAGTGTTGTTACCCCGCAGCAGGAGGCGAGGCGGCGGCGCCAAATCGCGCAGAGGGGGACGCGGGCGCCCGCCCGCCCCCAGCAGCGGCGGCCCGGCCTCAAGCGGGCCCCTCTCCCGGGGCTGCTGGTCTCCCGGGCGTTGACGGCGGCGGCCCTGGAAGCTGGGAAGTACAGCGGGATAATTCCGCGCCTGAGCCCCGCAGCGCGGCTTTCCGCGCCCCCTCTTCGGGCCTGGGGTGGCCGGTGACAGCTCGGGCGGCGGAGCGTGTGTGTCTGTGTGTATGTGAGGGGGCGGCCGCAGGGGGAGCTCGCGGCGCCGCGGCCCCCTCCCCGGGTCACACCCTCAGCGGCAGGAGGAGGCTGCAAAGCGTCCAGCCACCGGCTGGTGGGAAATTGGGATGGGGGCGCCAGTGGCTGGTTGCCCTCTCACCCTGGCCCCTGGCGGCAGGAAGGCCGAGGGAAAACGGAACCCCTAATGCACGTAACCCTCCCTCCACCACTTCCCACGTCCTCCCAAAGTCTGGGCCTGAGCTCGCTCCCCGGTCTCAGGTGCAGTCCCCACCCGCGAGGGGCGGCACGGGTTGGGGACCACACGCGGGGGGCGGGAGTGAAAAGTTTCTTTTCCTGCTCCCTCGCCGCCCACCCAGTGAGGCTGTTCCTCTCCCCCTCTCTCGAGCTTGCGGCGCCTTTGCCCCACCCCCACCGTGGGGGGGCGCTGAGGAAGGACGGGTGGCTGCGCGTGGGGGCGTGGGGGGAGATTAGTGAGGAGCGGCGGCCGCGACCGGTTCCCTAGCTCTGACAGCGGCTGAGATGCGGACGCTGGTGCCTTCGTGCAGCAAGCTGAGGAAGGGGCGCAGCGCCAGGACCCCTCCCCGCTCCGCTAGCCGAGCGCTGCGCGCCCCCGCGCCGCCCCGCGCGCCCCCGCGCCCTCGCGCCAGCCGGGGCAGACACCTACGCAGACGCGAAAGTGAAAGGGGGGCGACCCAGCCGCGAAGGCGGGCGCACTGCGAGGGGCAGAAGATGAAGCTGTGACCCGCGATCCCGGGATTCTCCCACTCCCTCTGCCCTGCGGAGCCGTCTGCCGAGTCCGGGCTCCGGAGCCTCCCCGAAGTCCCACATCCGCCACTCACTGCCACCCAGATTACCCCCCTCAGGGGATGTGTGAGCTTTAGTGTGTGTGTGCGTGTGCACGGGTTCACGCTTACTCACGTGTGTGAGGTAAACGTTCAGCCCCAGACTCTTCCACCACACGGTTACACTTACCCTTGGTGGACTACATTGGGGGGACAGAGTCACTATCCCTTACAGGCTTCCCTGCTTGTTGTCCTTTATGATTCAGTTTTTTAAACCCGGCGAACTAACACTCCCCCCACCCCCCAACACACACCCCTTTTCCAGTTTAGCACTTATTTTCCTACAGGAACTATTGACCACCTTCCTAACCGCCCTCCCCCACACCGCGCCCTGTTCAGGGTTCTTTCCCGTTTTCTTCCCAAATAGCTGTGAAAGTTGCTAATCTCTTCCCACACAAAACCGTGTTAAACTCGGAGCTGCCCTGTTAAAACAATCACTGCCTTTCTTCAACCACATTCCCGCTGTCCGAATATCGAGCTTCCCTTTGCGTCCCTCACCCACACAGTATTGGCACTACTCAGTTCTTAGATGGCTGAAGGTGGCATTTTGGCATCTAATAAAACAACCTTTTGCCTCAGTTCCCTTATTTGTAGGGAATGTGACGTTCTTAAGGTACTGTATTTTAAGCGAAATCAAGAAAATAATGAATAATGTATTTTCAAAATGAACATATTAATAATTAATTGCAAGTGTCCTGACTGCAAAAACATTCTTGAAATGCATCAAAAATAAGGTGGATTGACACTGGTGGGTTGATAAAATACACAGAAGGATGGATAGATACGTGATGAAGCGTGTGTATACTGAAGTACAATATTAATGGTAGAATCTAGTTGATGGGTATACAGGTGTTTGCTGTAAAATTTTTTCAACTTTTTGGTATGCTTGAAATTTTTCATAATGAAGTGTTAGAGAAAACTCTTATTTAAGGTAACCTATATGATGTAAATTCTGTTTACAAAATTAGTAAATTAGGTGTCGATTATTCTTTCCCCCTTTAAAAAATGACTTACCATAAACATTCTTTACCTAAATACTCTACCATGATTTTAACCAATAATTCCCATTACAGACAACTGGTCAAGAATCAGATTATGCTGCAAAGTAGGTTATTATAAGTGCAACATTTTAGAAATTTAGAAGATTTCTTCCTGTGTTTTTTTCTTGTCCAATCTCAAATTTTTTATCTTCCCTGCCTTAAAAACCATTTGATATTATAAAACTAAGATTGAATTTTTAACCATATATAAATACTCTTTTGCAACTTTTTCACACCAAAATGGTTGGGGGTGGGGAGTAGCATACGCCCATATATAGCAGCTTCTCTTATCCTTTGGAAGGGGTGTTTGGGGATCTTGCAATTACTAATAGGCAAATCTTTGGGGATATCTAAGTATTTAGCTATTTGTCCAAACATTTGAACAAGTAAGTTTTCCTCTTCTCTTTATTTTGTTGTGCCATCTGTAAGACAAGAGGTGGTCCTGTGCCACCCTAAGGGAGAACAGCTCCAGGGTAAGATCTGTGGCTCCCTCACCTGAAGAGAAGATGACACTTGTCTTGCTTGGAATCACCCCCTAAGTAATACCCCTGAGAGACCCCCATCAAAGATGGGGATGCAGGGTTTTCTAGTTGTTTGGAATACTCTTTGTACCAATGCTTGTTAATAAAGAACCCTATCTCAAAGACAAGTGTATGCTTAGAAATGTCATTATTTGCTTGTTTTTTAAGCTGTCTCAACCAAGTTTGTTCTTTTCAATCTTTTAGATAAGCGTATTTTCTCTTTGCAAAAGGATGAAAATATTTTTTTAAATAAAATTAAGAAAGGAAAAGAACAGAAAAGGAACTTCATCTCGAAATAGAGACAATTTACAGCTGCCAAATAGTCTTAAATCTTGTAGCAGCAACAATAGTTATCACCCTTTTGAAAATAGATCACCCTCAGTTCACAGTATACCTTAGGACGCCACCCTCCCTCATCCCATTAGTGTCAAACTCCCTGAGGTTTGCCACCATAAAATGCAAACCTCAGCGTTTGCAATTTACATGTGTGACATCACATCCTCTATTATATAACTTCAGATACAAAGCCTAATATCATCTAAGTTTGTGTTGGAAAAAAATTCTCCCTTGCTCTTTATTTTAGCTTTAGCAGAGCCACCCCTTAGTTCCCTAATGCTAATCCTATTTCTTCAAACAGCTGACTCTGGGGGAAGAAAAAAAGAGTTGCTTAAGCCATGAAATCATTACCCACCCTCCAAAAAATCGTTTTGATTTTATTTTGAAATGTATTAAAGACCTCTCCTTTATATCTTTACTTACTAACAAGAAAGTGAAGACCATTAGGTATCATATAATTTAATTGTATTCAATAATTATTTAAAAGTTAGAGGCTAAGCATTTGGTCATAGTTAACTTCATTAATAAGCCTAGCCATGCTGGCATTTTTTTCTTTCTAAAAAGCTAGGCTTTCTTCCCCCCCCCCCACCCGCTGTCTCTTACCAGCTGTTGGAAAGAGTTGAGAAAGACAGAGAGTCAGAATGAGAGAGGATGGGGGTATTGGAGAGAGAAGATAAATAGGGGAATAATATTAGAACTTTTTCTTTGTTTATTGCAAAGCACACATGCTACAGTTTATAAACATTGCAAGCAAATAAGAAATTATGGACCAGAAGATAAATACAAAACATATCAGGGTTTTTGTTAATATCCAAAATAGACCAAACTCAATTTTCTAGACTATTCGGAATATTTTTATTAGCTTTCATTTCTGTGCTTGTTTTCCTAACTATTTAATCATCTATCTACCTTAATTTCATTTGTAGTCATTTTAAATAAAAATACATAAATCTAATACATTTCTATGGCCAGATTTTGAGATGACAGAGCACCCAACAGCACATGCATCACAATTAGTATGCCATATTATTAGAAGCAAATCAGATTTCACTGTGCCTACACTGATGTTCTAAATTTAGAAATAATGTACAGTAATTGAAAAGGAGAGAAGAACTTAGAGCAGTATATTTCATAAAAATAAAGATATTTTCAATTTCTTATCTTTTTCTCTCCTCTTTTTCTTGGTTTAGTACGGGGGAAAATTCATCACCTTTAAATAACTGTGCTAATCTTACATAAATAAATTCATGGTTTGTTTGCACATTACGACTATGCATTGGGGCTGTTTCTCTGATATTATGTGCAATAACAACCACAGAAAAGTGAAACAATCCAGTGGGTCAGGTGTGAGAAACATAAGAGTCTCTGTTGAACTTGATGAAAAACTCATTTAGAATTTCTCATTAGGACTTCACAGGAGCAGTTAGCTTTTCAGTAGTTGGCACTATATTTTTAGCAGCATTTTAACAGCTGTCAGTAACAACTAAGACAACATTTTGATCAACATTATTTTTTTATTCTAACAAAGATGATTGCAAAGAAATAAAATGCTTCAGGATTTCAGTGTTTAGCTATGAAAATCACAATTAAAAAGATATTTTTGTGATATAAAATGTTAATACCTCAAGGGCAGGCAATAAGGTATCCATATAAAATGAAGCCAAATGGGTTTTTAAATTTTAATTTTCTGATGCCTAGGTACATACAATAAAGATTAGTTTATTTCTTAAAAGGTATGTTCAATGTCAGAAATAGAAATGTCAGAATAAGAGAATGTGCAGTGTATCTTGTCATATATTTGCAAGTAGGTCAAGAATAGCCATATGGGCACCCAAAATGAATAAAATCTTTTCCCTACCATCAGAGTTTATAAAGGGAGGTTATCATATGTCAGATTACATGTCAGATACATGACACTGGAAATAGCAGACAGAAAAATGTAAGACGCTTCATGGTGGATGTCATCTTTATTCCTAAAGATAGAGGTAAATTGCTGTGGGTAATGCATTACAAGGCAAATGAAAACTAAATCTCCACAAGTGTCAAATTTGCCTTTCACCCATAGTCTCCCCAAATTGAGTGATTTTTGTTCCAAGGCAAGTAGGAGTAATGGTATATTATTAAAGCAGCCTACTGAATCATCTTATTCAGAGGTCATCTACTCATTCGGAGGACCTAATCCATGTTTTGAGTTTGTCCCAACAAAGGCAGCTGAGTATTTCCCACTTCATCTAGCTGGCACAGTGGAGAAATTGATGCATTCTTATGTCAAATGATATTTTTATTATATTGCATTTGTTTTTTCTAACCCTTTTGGGGGCACTTATCTATTAGCTCTTTCAATATGAAGCATTTTTAATTGCTTGGTAAGACTTTTTTTCAACAGATATATGCACCTTTAGTAAAACTGTGATTAGATATCCTTTCCTCTTTCCCAGCATCAACTCCTGCAGATGCAAATCTTTTGGTGTTGACAGTTTTTCACAGAGCATTATATGCTTTTCTTGGTGCATAAATTTTGGACATTAAATGTCCATGTGTAAAAATGAAGCATGTATAAACACTTTCTATATGGAAGGCATATGCCACATCAATTATTAATATTTAAACCACAGACTATTTTGAAGTGCTTAGTGCTAATTACAGCTAGCCTTTAATATTTTTTCAAAACAAGTAGATATGTTTCCATTTAAACTAGTTCATAACTTAGAAAAAAAAGGGTTTTTTTAAAAGGTTTTATTTATTTATTCGACACAGAGAGAGAGATTACAAGTAGGCAGAGAGACAGGGAGAGGAGGAAGCAGGCTCCCTGCTGAGCAGAGAGCCCGATGCGGGCCTCGATCCCAGGCAGGACGCTGAGATCATGACCTGAGCTGAAAGCAGAGGCTTTAACCCACTGAGACACCCAGGCGCCCGAAAAAAAAAGTTTTTTAATGGCCTTTGCCATGAATGTAGTAGAACCATGTCCTGTAAGTAGAAGTTAAATAGACTTATGATGCTTCCTTACAATGGCAGTAGAAATTGCTTTGTTATGTAAAGGACCAAATAAGCACATAGTTTTCAGCTTTTCTAATACATTTTTGAATATGACTTTTAATCTGTTGTTTGATAAAATATAAAAACATGCATTTTTATAATAATTGTATATCTCAAAAAAAATTCCAGGAAAATTATTATAACTACATCATTTCAACATATACTACTCCCCCATTCATTTATAAATTATGCTTTTATTTCCAAATTGAGTATCACATGAACTGAAGTTTTGTTTGAAAATATAATTAGCTTTTAAATTATCTTTTTTGTAAAAAAAATACATATTATTGTTATAATTCAATAAAAACTTCCAAGGAACAAAACACAATATCATATGTACATATCTTTTTATTCACTCTAAGTTATTTCCATGGCACCATGAGATTACAATACTAAAATTCAACTGCTAGTACACTAACAAACTATGGACTCAGTAGCTAAATCAAGATTTTTAATCACAGCGAGTGCACTCACTGAGAAATTTAAACAAACACTAACTTCTGCAGATAATTCAAAAAACCCAAGGCACAAGAAAGAGCCAATGTTCAGTCTTCTTGAATGAAAAATCCAAGCAAAAATTTTTAGCCTAGAGCTATATCTCACTACCCCTTTTCACAGAACCAGGAAATCAAGCAGTACTATAGAGCCAGCTTACCTGGCTTAGAATTCTGACTTCATCACCTACTAACCTTATGACCCAGTGCAAATTACTTAATCTTTCTAAATTTAGGGTTCCTTATTTGTAAAATGAGATTATTGATACCATAACAGGATATGTACTTAACATAGTACTTAGATCTAGTAGGTGCTCTCAAAAATGCTAAATATCCACCTCTGGAAGTTTGTCATAGAAAATCAAGATTGATTCTTTGGAGGATTAAAGATCTTGCTTCCAATTCAAAGGATTTTCATGGTCCCTTGAGAATCACCTGAGGTACTCAAGCATTTCAGACTTCTAAGAATTCTCTTTCCTCCCATCCAAGTACTAACCAGGCCCGACCCTGCTTAGCTTCCGAGATCAGACGAGATCGGGCGCGTTCAGGGTGGTATGGCCGTAGACTAAGAATTCTCTTTCCTAAAACAGAGATTCTCAAATTTTAGCATGCATCAGAATTACCCAGAAAGCATGTTAAAAGAGACTACTAGGCCCCAGCCCCAGAGTTTCTCATTCAGTAGGTATGGAGTGGGGCCTAATAGTTTGCATTTCTAGTAAGTTCCCAGGTTGCTGCTGCTGTTGCTGCTGATCTGGAAATTACTCTTTGAGAAACACTGCCCTAGAGTATAATAAATGAAACAATTGGCCCCAGGCTGCTCATTTTGAGGAGCTTAAGTTTTTGCTGGAAGGTGCTGCTGGGGTGGGAATAAGAAATAGGAAGTAAGGGATAGAAGAAAGGAAGTGTCAAGTAGTGAGAACAAGGAGTAAGAGTAGGGGTTGGCCTTCATAATCACATAATTACTATAAAAATGAGACTGGCTAGTTGAGGACCTTCTTTTTCAATACATACCCCCTTGGACTATATGTTGATTTTCCTAGACCTCTGGATTCCTCCCCTGAATTAGTATTTGGGAAGTATTTTATCACTTTCAGGCTCTTGAAGTACCTATTAGTTTATTATTGTGTTATCTTAAGGCACTAACTAACTTTGGTTTATTTGGGGGAGATGGGAATTGATAACCTAACTCCTTTAATTACCTTTGCACACAGTTCACTGTAGGCAAGTCCAGATCACTTTTCTCTCTCTCTTCTGAGTGTATCACGAAGGTGTGTTCATTACTCTTGAGTTAAATTTTAATTGATTTCTTTTTCAGCTTTCATCCCATCAGAAGGGAACATTAGATCAATTGGTTGTGATAAGGTTTTGACAAAGCCATAGTTGTCATTCCTAGTTTTAACCAATTACGATAGGAGGAGATTTCTAATATTTTCCTCGGGAACCCAGGCCAATTGTTTTTAGCTATAATAACTTCATCATTTTGTTAAGAACTGATCTTGTCCATTGCAGGATTTTCCTTCCTTAAGAAGTTGAAAAATAAAATTCAGTCAAGATAGATGAAATTCCCATATTTATAGAGTCGAACCTAAAGAAAAATCAAGTAAAGCCAACAGAAATAAAATAATGCTACATTCCTAGTGTTACTTAAATCAAACTTGACCTGGAATGAGCAAGATAAAAAGGGGAGAATAGAATATGTACTTGTGAGGAAACTTGGTATTATAGTTAGCAGTGGATTCCAACTGGAGCATTATGTCATTCATAGGTTGTGGAAAAAATTCAGAAAGAAAACCCAATGTTGTTAGCAGTTTTTGAAAGTAAGATATACATGAAAAAATTAAAGTGATTAGATTTCCTTAACCTGGTAGATAGTGACATCATACAAAACTATTAATAACAAGTTAGGTAACCCATCGAATTCATTTTATTTTTTGGTACTGTAAAAATCACTTTGAGTTTTTGACCATTTCTTTTTAATGTTGTTATATTAATATTTAATTATAATATTATAAAGCATAACATATTTCATAAGTTTATAAATGTTTCATAAAATATTTCAAGCATACCAAAAAAATAATCACAGGCTCCAAGGTAGTCACCACCTTTATATTATGAGGTGGGAATATTTTGTTATATTTGCTGCAGAAGTATAAAAACCTGCATGGGAGTAATACATTCCTATTTCCTGATAGGGGCTACTGTTGGAGAGGGAGGGAGCCAAAAAATATAAGGGGTAGGCTTTCATCACCTGGAGCTTTCATTCTCACTGTCACAAACCCTGGGTATTGCACTTTCTTCCCAAGAGTTTAAGAGGGAATTAATTCTTAATGTATGCAAATAACACTCAAAGTGGGGCTGGTAGATAATCCCAGCTCATGGTTTCAGTTGAGGGAAGGGATTTAAAAGTCAAACTATTCTCTCTCAGATCCCCAAGAATGAAGATGACTTCAGGGCAATGAGAACTGCCCAGCTAGACTATGGAACCTTGGAACAGAGCAATTCAAATTCAGTTCATTTCAATGGTACTGCTTACTGGGTCACTTTCTAATCATCTTTTTCTTAGCCCAATTAATTCCAGTCACCTTTTCCTCAATGAAATGCAGGATTCATATAAGCCACTGCTTGTTGATTTAAGTCATTAGCAGAACTATTCTGATTGGTTGGCCTGTGTTGTATGAATTGCTAAATATTTTGACTCTAATCCTAGAGAAAAGTGTTCAGTCCAAATTGGACAGATATCTTAGTTTGTTTGGGTTTCTATACCAAAATACTACAGACTGTGTAGTTTATAAACAGCAGGAATTTATATCTCACAGTTCTGGAGGCTGGAAATCCAAGATTAGGGTGCCAAAATGGTCAAGTGTGGACCCTCTTGTGGGTCACAGGCTTCTTGTTTTATCCTCACATGGTGGAAGATGTCAGGGCACCTTTTTTATAAGGGCACTACTCCCATTCATGGGGGCTCTGCCCTTATAACCTAATCACTTCTGCACGGTCCACTTCCTAATATCAACACCTTGGGGATCAAGGTTTCAACATATAAATTTTAGAGGGACACAAACATTCAGACCGCAGAAAAGGGCTTAGGAATTCAGTGAGTTTAACCAGTATTCAGCTCATTTTATTTGGCAATATGTTGCCTTTTAAGCTAGGAATAATCTTCAAATAGTTCTTTTATATTCTGATATATCAGTCAGGTATAGATGAAGCTCCTATACAAAGACACCCCCAAATGGGTGGGTCAAATAGGAAAGAAGTTTAATTCTATCTCACATAAAGTCAAGAAAAATGAATTTTGTTAAGGATAAATAGGCACTTTTGCTACATGAGATCTTCAGGAACCCCTGTGGGGGAGCAAATATTACCACCCCAAAATATGCGCCTTTAGCATATTGATTATTTTAAGTTGGTTATTTTTAAGAAACTCTGAAAACCAAAGAGAAGTTACCCTTTTGTAGGAGATATTTACATGTATAAGGGAAATCTCCATTTGTAAAAGTGTTTCCCTGGTTATACCAAGATAACTCTAAAATCTCTAGAAACTGTTATCATTTGAGAAGACATGGATTTACATCCACTTAACAACATTATCCTTCTTTACTGTGCTTTTCCTGGTGACTTCCCATAACTGACTTTCCACCCCCAATATGTCTGGTCTTTTGTTGGAGCTATTGACAGTATGTATTGCTCTGGCCATTTTGGAGACTTAGTTTTCATAGGTCTCTCCCATGTATATAGGAGGTATACATTTTATTAAACTTTTTCTGATTTTTTTCCTGTTGATCTGTCTCATGTCAATTTAACTCTTAGACTAGCCAGGGGAAACTTGAAGGTTAAAAAAAATATTTTCTCCCCAATAGCCCCTTTCCATAGAGTGTTGTCCTCGTCTGTATGGTGAAAGCTGTATCACCACCATCATATCCACCGTTTTCTATTAAAAAACAAAAGTTTTGACCAAGTACTTTATACACATCACTTCTGCTTACATCCCATTAGCCAGAGCAATTTTCAAGAGAGATTGACTGGCCATATGCCCTCCCAAAGCTGGAGTTCTACTGCTAAAAGGAAGAAGGGGAGAATTAAGTACAGGGGACAATCAATGGTCTTTGTCACATGATAACCAACTCCACTGAGCAGAGAAGAAAATGAGATAGACTTAAGCTGTGGCACAAAAATCGAAAAGTTATAGCTGAGGGTATAAGCAATGATGGGTAGAAGGGCAGGTGAGGTCAGAGGCCAGGATGTAGATGCTGGGATCGGGGGGATTTACACTCTTATAATCAAAGAGGCCATCTTTTGCAATACACCTAGATAGTGGAATCAGTGGTAACTAAATATTCTAGTAAAGATGAATATCTTTCACACGGTAAGTTTACAGAACTGAGTCACATGGTAAGTTTACAGAACAAGTTATCTTCAATTAATGATTTTTTTAATGAGAAGAAACACATCCAATAAAGACCAATCTCAAAAAAAAATCACTGAAATATAACAAGAATTTCAGCTACTTGAGATAAATCAGCAGTGTTTGAATGCAAGTAATACTATTCTATAGAAAGCCAAAAAAGCTCACCTGACACAGACAGAGCTAGTATGTGGCCCTAAGTGTGTATGTTAGCACAAGGGGAATATGCAGAAGATTACAATCTCCTTTAGCACGCCTGCCAGAACGCCACGACACAAGGTTAACAGCAGGCCTGATGTTCGGCTGGTCAGTACTAGGACAACTGGACTTCTTGCTTACATTACAGCCTGTGGCCCTGCTGATTGGCTGATATGCATGCCTGATTGGTAAGTGCTGCTCTACAGGTCATTAAATATTAACAACGTTACCCCTGCTTTCAGGGTCTATTCAAAATCTCCTTGAGAGATGATCAGACCACGGTGGGCCAAGGAAGAAGATTCTTTTTTTTAAATTAAATTTTATTTTTTCAGTAATCCAAGATTGATCATTTATGCACCACACCCAGTGCTTCATGCAATTGATACCCACCTAACCCTAGGTTATAGGACAGATAAATTGGAGAAAAAAAGAGACAACACCCAGGTTGATTTGTCAATCCTTCTTTCAGATAGTAGTGTAAAGGGTCTGCAGAAAGGATACATTTTGCTAGTTTTGATTCATATGCTATTCAGAATTTACTGGCCTTCCTGGAGTTTTGATGAAGAATTCTGGACTTCCCATACATTCCAGATGCCATGTATCTACTCTGTTTACAGAGTATGAAATGTTGAGACAGATTACAAAGGAAGTTGTGAACTTCCTACTCTGGAAAAATTTAGAAGTAGCATTTCCTCTGATCTGAAATGGCAAAGGCAGGGGTCTGTAAGCAGGGTGATGGATAAAGTATATATCAGTTTGTTTAGCCTTTTAAATAATTACTTTGCAAAGAGGAAATAAGATCAGGAAGAAAGGCCCAATATAGCCTGATGAATCAGTGGGTGATAAAGTACATTGGAACTTTGACATCCAGCCTTTTACATTTTCTTTTGAAAAGTTGCCTCTATGTCATAAACTAAGTATCACTTAAAAGAGGAAATTTAGTAGGGTTTGTCTTTTAGAGTGGCAATAAAGTATAAAGGTTAAAACATAGACTCTGGAGCCAGACTGAGCTTGGGTTTAGATCCTAGTTTTGGCTCTGAGTAGCTGTGTGACTCTGGGCCTCAGTTTCATCACCTACCAAATGAGATACTACAATTTACCTCATAAGGTTGTTATGGGTATTAAGAACCTGCAAACTGACTTACATATAGTAAACAACATTAACTGTGGTATTTTTCATACTGTTAATCCTAAACCATTTGCTTCTACCCATTACGCTAACCATATTCTTTCCTGCTATCCATGCACTTGACGTCTGATCTTATTGGATCACTTCTGCTTTTTTTGTATTTTCCTTACTGGAGTCATCTGATATTCAGGGCTGTCTGTCTGGCTTCCTCCCATTCACATTCAGGTAGACTTTTCTTCTGATAGCTCAAGCCTCCTGTTGCAAAACACGCAACTGTCCTGGCACAGTTCCTCTCCTCCTGTAGTACCCTGGTAGTGTTCCACAGCACAAAGTTGACCTTGACCTTTACATAATATTTATGGGGTTTTTTTGATACATGAAGAAGTAAATTTCCTTAAATAGTGTAGAAGAGATAATGCTACAGGTCCTCCAGATTTGATCTTACTCATTTACTCTCTCTCTCTCTCTCTCTCTCTATCTCTCTTTTTTTCTGAGCACCCAGAAAGTCTCCCTTGCATTTAGGTTGGGTCCATATGACTGGGTTTACATCCTGGTATATTGGTGGAAATGATGTACTCCACTGGTCATAAGATCTCTTGAGTGATTGTATAACCTCTCACTTCCCTTACAATGGATGCCTGGGACGTCTTAAATTTAGGATGGCAGTATCATAGTATAGAAGGAGATCGGATCTCTGAGTCACCTCTTGGAGGAAGTCTGCCAAGGAGAGTTTCCTGAACTGCACTGGACTGTGATGTGAGTGGCGAATCTTTATTGTATGCATTCCATGAAACTTGGGTTCATTGCCCTGATTAATTTAGATAGGATAGAATATAAGTGTATAGTGAGAATTATAGGGAAGTTTGAATGTATTTATACTAACGTATTTCCTATATTCAGTATTACTGAATTCATTATGGAGTTTAGGTAGCAGAATATTGTAGAGAAAAAGATATAGTCTGTATAATCCCCAGGACCAGATTTGAATTTTGTCTCAAACATTTATAACTTTGACTTTAATATGTTCTTTCTCTGCAATTCCAATAATACTTCTTTCCTAATAGTGTTATTGGGTACGTCAACTAAAGCCTATTAGGTAACTATCTTCCATCCCTATACCCTTTCCAATATTCCAGTATTTCTAGTCTGGTATTTAATTTCTGTATTCTCCCTCCTAAACTGTTTTTCATAAATTGTACTTTATAGCAGCACTGGACTAAAATCTTGACAATAAAAGGTAGTAATTTGGTCTAGAGAAAGTATCCATATCCTTAATTTGTGCCCAAGTAAAAGAAAATCATTACAAAATTTTATGTGTTGAAAATAGTACTTAGTAGAGAACATTTTCCCTTTATTTAGTGCATTATTCAGAAAGTTCCCAACTTAGAAAGCCTATGCCATGCACCACAGCACAATTTTGAAAATACTGTGTTTAATTAAAATGGGAATTTCTGAAATGATTACTATAGAATTTATCTTTCCATACCTCACGTAAAATTTTTGACCCATGCAATATTTATGAGTCAATTTTCCTTTTCCCCATCTCATCTTAACAATCAGAAGAATAGCTTCCATTTCAAATTGCTGAGGGTGGTCCATTGGCAGAACGTGCACCAGCAAAAATAGAGATAAGTAGTGACCACCTATTTTTCAACCTCACTGTTTACACACACACAAAGCCATTTGCACATACAATATAAACACAGACTTCAAAGGCACACCTGCAAAAGCTGCCTTGTTACTGGTTTAATATTTAAACAAATTGTTTAGAATTTATGACACATACTTGCCAGATTTTTAAATTAAAAAAACAAGCTAACACATAAGTTAAATGATAAATATGACAATATTGTACATTAGGCATGTAAGAAAAGATAGTTAACAATTCAAAAGGCCTTACATTAGTTTACAGATCTTGAACCTACATTCCACAGTAATGTCTTTAAAAGATCAGTATTGCAACAAACTAAGCTCTCTTTGGCACACTTCCCTTTTATAATATCTGTAAACTTCCTTTCAGTTATCAAATAGATGTGCCTGAAAATTGATGGAGTAGCTATGTGCTGTCTCCATCTTCTTTGCCTTTCTGATCTTCATTCACCAACTCTTCTTTTATTCTCTCTCTCTCTCTCTCTCTCTCTCTCTCTCTCTCTCTCTCTTTTTTTCGACTATCCCAACCTCTAAGTTCCCTCAAAGCTCCATCCTAAGACCTCTACTTCCCACCACCTCTCATCTAATGTGGAGTTGCATTTTATATAGAGTTTGATTCTTAAGTCAGTGAGCAAGGTGAAAAATCATACCGACTCAGAAATATACCCTAGGAAAAAAAATCCTTTAAGGCATAATTTACATGGCCATTTTTGTGCACATTTGAGGCTGATATAGCATCCAACTCAGCCAGTTTTTCCTCCAGCATTGGAACAGATTGCTGTTTTCTCAGCTAAACACCTGATGAAGTAGTTGGCTTGCATTTAGGGGCCATGTTGTACAAAAAAAATGTATCTTAAAACACTTGAATCACACTCAGCATGGTAAGATGCTCATTCTATGAGAGCAATTCAGGAACTGAGACCAACTGAAGGAACATCAGATTCGCATCTCCCATCCTGCATTCCTCGGGGCATATGCTCTAGTGGAACGTGGAACAGAATCACCCACACTATTTACATTCTTCTCTTTCTCTCTTTCTCTTTCTGGCAGAGTAAGTAGAGTTGAGTATGGGTAAGAACTTTATTCTCTATGTATTAAGGAAAAATTCTATTCAAAACCACAAATTTTTCTAACAAGGGCAGCTTGTGTTAGAGGACATTTCAGGGTCTTTGTTGTTCTTGTGGGCAATAACAGTCCCCTTCAATTTAATGGAGGGAGCTACCTCATAGGTTATGGACACAAGATTGAAAGACAATACAGTCTGAGAGTATGAAGGTTGGAGAGAACAGACTTACTCCATGTCATGTTCTCTCAACATTGGCTCTATTGACATTTTGGATTGACTAGTTCTTTGTTGTGGGTGGCTGTCCTATGAATGTAGGATGTTCAGCAGCATCTCCAGTCTCATCTCACTAAGGTGCATATAGTAAACATGCTCTCAAGTTGTAAAAATCAAAAATGTCTCCACACATTGGCAAATTACCACAAGGGAGCAAATCACCCTTGATTGAGAAACTCTGCTCTGAATAATACAATAGAATGAGTTTGAAAATCTTGGGGGTAAATTATGAATGGAAGAAGTAAACTTGAAATACGGGATGGGATGGAAGGAGCTTTCTAGATAGTGCAAGGCTGAGCACAATATGAGGTGAAGTGGCTTCTGAAAAATCCTTAGTCATGGGACAGCTGAAGTCTTTTAAAAGACAGATATGTCTGAAATCCCATTTGAAGCTGTTTTTTGTTATATGAACATCCTTCCATTTCCCCCAAACCTTCAGTAAAGTTTATTGTCAGCAACAACACCATGTGAGAGAAGTTAGTTTGTGGCTACCCAGGAAGGAAGGGAATGAGTTCCCTGACTGGGCCGAAATGGAATAGGAAGGGCCCACATAGAAAGGTCACTTAATTCAGAGGAAATGGCATCTTGGAACTGAGGTAAGCATTCACAATATGGATTGTGCAAAAATCTTTGGATTTCCATAAGGACTAGATAGTGGGTTTGAACAACTCATCTACACCTTAAAGGGCAAAGACTTTCTAGTGGCACCATTAATTAGTGGTACTCTGAGGTTTTACAACGTGTGGGCTCCATAGGACACACAGAGCCCCCACCAACTCTGGCCAGTGTTGGTGTGGAAGACAAGGAGACTTGTCTCTATGTCTCTCAGTGGGTTAGGAATCTGGGGCCTCCTGAAATGGGAGGTGATCTCTTCTATTGTGAGAATAGGTAACATAAATAAATGTTACTAGGTAACATAAATCTGCCTAAGACACTGCTAATTCCCCAATTCTGTCATCCTCAAAATCTGTCTCTTCTGCTTCTCCTTCTCAGCTGCTTCTCTATTACCCCGTCACAATGTCCCATACCTCTTCTCATAAAAAAAATTTTAGATGTATTTTTTGTCACCTTCCCAAGGCTACCTTGCATAGATTGAGTACAGATTTGGAAGGGTTCCAGGTCTGTTGGTCCACTCCTCTTTTAGGATCAGGTCCATCCTATCAGAAATAAACTGTTTACTCAACATATTCTGCTCTTAATCACTTCCATGCTATTCTGGTTTCAAGCTATTCCTCACTATAGGAAGTCTTTCATTGCCATTATCTTCAGGTCTTAATTTGATTTATTCTACTTAAAAATATTGGTTCAATAATACTATTTCTTATAGTAGAATAAACTCTGAACTCATAGAATTTTATCTATTCTCTTTAGTGGCATTTATAATTTTCTATCCACTGTAAGAGCTATTTGCATACATGGTATTTTTACTTTTAGACTAAGAGCTCCTTGAAAACAGGAACTGTGTCTTAACATAATAATTGGTTCATAACAGATGTTAAGCAGTTGATTTTAATTTTTTTCTATTTTTCCCAAAAAGAATTTAAGATGCCTTAGGAAGACACAACATATTGGCTGATGACTTAAATTAGAAGAAAATGAGAAAAGAATAAGAGAGATATGATAGCACTTAAGAATAGTAGGTTATCGGGGCACCTGGGAGGCTCAGTTGATTGAGAGTCTGTCTTCGGCTCAGGTCATGATCCCAAGGTCTGAGGATCAAGTCCCTCAATGAGTTCCCTTCTGAGCAGGGACCCCGTTTCTTCCTCTCCCACTCCCCCTGCTTGTGCGTGCTTTATCTCTGTCAAATAGAAAATATATTTAAAAAATTGTAGGTTATCAGTAAATGCTTGCTGAAAAATAAATCAATTTTCTTTACATAAACATTACCAGTGGGTCCAATCATAGACACAAGCTGCATTTGCTTCCTCACTTAATAACTCTCTCACCATGATGACATCCATGCTTCACCCCCCCTTCTTTACTCCCGATTTTTTCCCTTTCTCAAGTCTAGCCACGCTTTGTTATGTGGTCCATTAGAAACTACCATCCTCTTCCACAACATTCACCTTCCTGACTGCAATGCTCATTCTAGGCATGAGCACTTGATTTAAGCCAAGCCAAATAGAATCCTCTCTTGGATTTTTGGAGCTGGAGCAAGAGGTAAGAATCTTTTCTCCATGGATGGTAAGCCAGGAATCTGCTTAATCACCATACTCCCTGGGTAGAGAAAACTGATTTTCAGGAGAAGAAATTGAAGGCAACCTACAGAAAGAAACAGAAATCAGACACAAAAAAAGAATTCTAATGACATCCGTACCCCCAGTTCTTATTTCTGAGGACCCACCTCCCTAACCCCCACCCCAAAACTTCACTTATCCCCTGTCTTCCAAAGTATGTCTGTTAGAGCTTCTTTTGATTTTTATTGGATTAAGTCCAAACCCTTGAGTCTGACAATCCAGCATTTCCAGCACCCAGTCAGGCTTATCTTGTTTCTAAATTCTCAGTTGAGAGCTGCCATCTCCCAGATGCCAGGCTCATTCTTTCCCTGTGGTTTTCTTATAGTTATTTCCTTACCTTGAATGACCTCTTGCCTCCTCTCTCTGAAATACTAATTCTAGCCTTTCTTCAAGATCCAATTCAAGATCTATCTCCTCCATTAAAATCCTTCTTGATTGATTTTTTCCTTCTCTGAACTACTGTCGCCCTTATTTCCCCAGTTTTTACCATGCTGTGTAAAGCACATATATTTTTCTGCCTTAGATTGTTCTATTATGTGTTTTCTGTGTAAGAGAATGGCTTGGGTTGTTTATTACTTACAAACTTAACTACCTTTAAGAAATGGTATCTCCCCTTTTGTTTGTTGGCACTTTAATTTGTTTGGATATGAGAGGTTGGGGTGAGGATTCAGGGAGCACTGCATTGGTCTACCTTAAAGAAAAGAGCTGAGAATATGAGGCTCTTGCAAGCAATTCAGTAAAAGAGAAATGAGGAACAGAAGGGGAGACTGGGAGGGAGGGGAGAGTAAAGCAGTGAAGCAGAAGAAAGTTGTAGATAGCCCAATAGGATCATTTCCCATGATCCTCAATTGCTTAGGAAATTAAAATAAACTCATAAAATACTTGGAGAGCATGCATATTTTATGGAAATTGGTGAAGGGATAGAATTTGGGTGAAGGCTGTTAAGGGGGAAAACAGAAGCGACACACATGGATGCAGGTGCTATAGACAGAGTGATCCTGAAAGATGCGAGCCCCTGGGGATTTGCAGAAAGCATGAAAAAAGTTTTGAAATGCAATCAGGTGCGGATTCAAGGGTTCAAGCCAAAGGACAAGAAGTTACATCTGGGGCAAACATCTGGATTATAAGTGTTTATTAGGTTGGTAGTAGATTAGCCTTGCCTTCCCATGTTGATTGTAAGTTTCATGTAGGGACCATCCTGTCTTTTGTCTCAGAGCCTCTCGTGCTGGGTCAAGCTCAAGATAACCATTTGCATCTTCTGTCCCTTCACTTTCCAGTGCTTTCCGCATATTAACGTGGGGCTAACAAATCTTATAATTTTGCTTTTATCACATCAGTTCCCTGATGTATGAAAAAAGAAGGAGGAAGAGAAGGATGAGGAGAGTAGAAAGAGAGTCTGTAATTGGTCTCAGCAGCCATGTTATACTCTACTGCTGGTGGTCAAACTCCTTAGCTATCTGGCCTCACCTGATTTATCCAAACTCATCTCCTCTTACCCAACAT
The DNA here is from genome assembly GCA_002007465.1 of Ailurus styani. Lineage (NCBI taxonomy): Eukaryota > Metazoa > Chordata > Mammalia > Carnivora > Ailuridae > Ailurus > Ailurus styani. The sequence goes on along the minus strand of LNAC01000019.1, from coordinate 1,336,597 downwards.
GAATCTCTTCTTCAGGAATGCTGGGTTCCTCTCTGTCTATTCACATGGCACAAAGAGTCTCATTTCAGTGTCTTTTTTAATGCAGTCTCAGTCTCCTCTCTACCCATCAAATCCTACTTGTCCTCAAATTCAAGCACAAAACACCATTTCTCCAGGAAAACTATTATGTCTCTCAACCAATCACTAAGTATCTTTCTGCTCAGAACTTTAATTGCTTTTATAGTTTGGACCATGCCACATAGCACTGATTATTGCTCTAGTGATTTAATGGTGGTTAATCTTCTCAGAAGTACCTCAAGGACTGAAAGAATGATTTATATTTTTTATACAGTGGGTGCTCAGTACTACTGAATGTATAATAAGTCCCTCTCCTAAGTGGATTCGCAAAGAGGAGGGACTTTACTTGGTTTTCTATTCTTTCCCCAGTGCCAGAACATTGCCTGGAAAATAGTGGTTACCCAATGAATATTTGTTGAATGAATGAATGAATGAATGAATGAATGAATAACTATTGGTCTGCCAACCTTTATGACTCCCAGTAGGAAAGACCAGTCTTTTTTCTTTCCCATCACCTGTATAGGCCTTTATATAACTCTCTTGTGTCTTATAGCTATACTTCCTTTGTTAGATTTCTCAGCCTTTCAAATAATTTCAAATGGTGCTTTGTAGCTCCTTCAATATGGTGTCAGTCATTCTTAAAGCACTGCACTTATTTCAAATCAGATTTGTGCCAAATTTAATCTATTTATACAGAAAGAGAAAACAAGAGAGCAATGCATATGCATAGCCTGCTCCTCCACTTCCATGCTCCCTTGGGTGCATCACAATATTGAAAAAGTGGGACTTGAGCATGTATACGGTAAAAAGGAATCGCTTTAGAGATATACCATTTTCATAAATGGAAATGTTCAATATCATAAAGATACCAATTGTCTCCAAATTAACATATAAAATATGATGCAGTTCTAATCAAAAGCCAACAGAGAATTTCATTTGATCAAAGTTAACAGGTAGATTCTAAAACTCACTTGGAATAAAAAGTTGAGAAGGGCCAAGGTAATTTTAAAGAAGAATAAAAAAAAAAGGGACTTGACTTTTCAGACACCAAAAGTTATTTGATATAAAGGCTACAGGAATAAAATCAGAATGATGTTAGTGCATAAATAGACAAATAGACTAATTAAACAGGACAGAGGGCCCAACACACATGTGCACACATGTGCACACATATACACAGAAGTGGCATTACAAATTAGGGGTATCAGGTTGGAAAAAATAATGCTGAGACAATTGATTGACCATATGAAAAAGAAGTATATTTCTACATCACATACAAAAATAAAATGAATTTCAGTTGGTTTAACAACTCAAACGTGGAAAGCAAAAACCATAATACCTTCAAGAAAAATACAGAATATTTTAAGGCTTGGGGTAGGGAAAATTTTTGCATAGGCCATAAGGAAAAAATATGAATAAATTTGGCTGCATTAAAATTTGAGGCTTACTTATAAAAAAAGACATCATAAAGAAAGTTAAAAGGCAAGTTACAGACTTGAAAATATATTTCAAACCATATATCTGACAAAGAATGGTATCATGTATATTTAAAGCTTAGTTTAAAAAATCAAGAATCCAACAGAAAAAGATGGGTGAAGAGATGAATAGGAAATTCTCAGAAAAAAAAATAGCCATTTATTTGGGGAAGTACAGCATCTAATGAAATTGAGAGTGTACATACCTTATTTTATTGCATTTCTTATTTTAGGTATATATAAATATATATTTTAGGTATATATATATTAGATATTTACATATACACACATTGTAATAGATGTTTATATACTTTTACATATATTATATATGTACAGATATGTACAAAGAATCTCAGCAAAATTATAATTGTAAAAAAATAGGAAAAACCTAAATTCTCACTAATAGGGGAATAAATTGTGGTATTTTCCAAAAATCAGTTAAAATAAATGAATTAGAGATGCATGAATCAACATGAATAAACCTCAATAACATTATTTGAAGGAAAAAGGAAAACTGTAGAATATGTATTACACAATAGTATTTACATAAAGCTTAAAAACACACAAAACAATATTTCATACCACTACTATTACAGTAGACTGGGGTCTCCATAACGCAGGTTCTGAGATAGAGATGATCAAGCAGAAGGTTCTTTAGGGAGTGCTCTTGGGAACAACATCTTGAGGGAAGAACAGGAAGGAAGCAGGACAAGGCAGAGGGAGAGTTTGAGCCATGGTACAGCCTTAACAATGGCCTCAGTTAAACCCTCTGAAAGCCTGTGAAACTAGGATTGCCCCTCAGAATTGTCCTGAGTTGGAATGTGGGCACTGGGCTTTACATGCCTGTAATCCCACTGGATGTGGAAAAGTACATGACCTTGGGGAGGCAGCTGTCCTCAGACTCTGTGTAGTCATTGGGAATATTCACACAAATATTCTGACTTTCTTCTCCTGGGTATATGATAAAACTATATTTCCCTTTGTCCTTTGAGTTAGGTATGGACATGTAACATGCTTTGGCCAAAAGGAATGGAAACAGAAGTTGTACAGGTCACTTCTAGGAAGAAAAAAAATTTTTTAAAGATTTTCTTTATTTTAGAGGGAGGAAGAGGGAGAGAGTGTGTGTGTTTGCGCTTGAGCCGGGGTGGGAGGTGGGCAGAGGAAGAGAATCTCAGGCCCACTCTATGAGTGTGGAGCTGAGGAGCTGATTCATGGCTTGATCTCAGGACTCTGAACTCATGACCTGATCTGAAATCAAGAGTCAGTCACTTAGTCGACTGGGCCACCCAGACACACCTATGTAGGAACTTTTAATAGTCCACATGTGATCCTCCGTATTCTCTTCCCACTGCCATGGTGATCAGTAGATCTGTGGAAGCTCTTCCACCTGCATGTCTGAATGAAGACAAGGTAGAGCAGTACACTCAGCCATCCTGTGATCAGCAGTAGGTGTAAACAAGAAATAAACAATATCTGTTTTAAATCACTAACATACTGTTTTGTTTTGTTTTGTTTTTGGTCACTGCAGCATAATAATCTAGGTATCCCAACTGATACCACCCCTTGATTCCAAATGTTGTTCTTGCCATTTTGATTTCTTCTTCTTGCCATATATATTTACTTAATAGCCTTTTTGTCTTGTTTCCTAGAACAGGTTTCAGAAAACATGTTCTGCAGAAAGCTAGTCATGTGAGCTGCTCTACAAAATCATGGTTTTATGGTCAACTAGATAGGAAACCATATACTTTATCTCTCTTTGAGGAATTACAATTGCTCATTAGCATATTAAATTTCCAGAGCAGTTTTCTTTTCTTTTCTTTTTTTTAAAAGATTTTATTTATTTATTTCACAGAGAGAGATCACAAGTAGGCAGAGAGGCAGGCAGAGAGAGTGGGGGAAGCAGTCTCCCCGCTGAGCAGAGAGCCCAATGAGGGACTTGATCCCAGGACCCTGAGATCATGACCTGAGCCGAAGGCAGAGGCTTAACCCACTGAGCCACCCAGGCACCTAGTTTTTTTTCATGAAGAAACCTGTTTTAACTAATTTTAATCTTCCATTTCACAAACTCATTTGACGATGGAACCCTAAAAATAACATCTATTAACATCTGACAGAGGAACACGTTTTTGGAAACTATGCCCTAAGCAATCTTTCTCTTTCCATTCCAAATTAAACATATCTAGCAGGTCTACTTGGAAGTAAAAAGAATGGAACTGGGACTTATTTATGATGGGTTTAAGAACTAAAAGACTTTTTATAAATATAAAATTTCAATAGAATTGACTTGTAAAAAAAGCAAAACATTGAATCAAGAGCGTGATCAATCAACTCTCACATAGAACATACAGACTAGAAAACACAAGTATGTATTGAATGTACAGTTCTTAATCACCTAAGGATGGCAGTATGTTTTCAAATATAATATATAAGCACATTAAAAGCAAAACAATTGGGGCACCTGGGTGGCTCAGTTGGTTGGGCAACTGCCTTCAGCTCAGGTCATGATCCTGGAGTCCTGGATCGAGTCCCACATCGGGCTCCCAGCTCCACGGGGAGTCTGCTTCTCCCTCTGACCTTCTCCCCTCTCATACTCTCTCTCTCAAATAAATAAATAAAAATCTTTAAAAAACAAAACAAAACATTTAAAGTAACTAACCACTCTTAAATGAGTTAGTATAGACCGAACCTTGAGGATAATCTAAGATCACACAATGAGTGAGGGCCAGAGTGGTGTCTAGATTTCATGTATTGGATCAGAGAATCAAGGATTCACTGAATCATAGAACAATCGTTCTTTGATACTATTCTGAATCTCTTACCTGAAGTATGATGTCTAAGAACTTAAATCTTAGGCACAAACAATGAGGGTGATTAGCATTTCTGTATATTTCCATCATGGCATCAGAAAACAAAAGAATACTTGCCAGTTTCCCAGTCTGGCAAAGTAAAAAAAATGCCTGCTTATCCACCATATCAATGTAGCAAATCACAGCACCATTTGTTGGCTGAAAAAAATGGCCCACTGAGAAAGAGGAGGCAAGGCAGACAGCTAACTGTATGTTTACAATTTTTTTTTCCTTACAGAATTTAGAGTTAAGGTATTATGTCTTTTGGATGAAAACTCCATATTTTAATAAATCTGATGGTCAACAATCCATAATGGATACAGCAAAATGTTATATAATTTCTAACTTCCTCCTCTTCCTTTTCATGTGTTCTGAATGAAGGGGGAACTATTTTAGCTGACAGAAAGAAAAGACAAAACTTTAAAAGAAATACAAAACTACCAAAGTCTTGCTTTTGCCTACACATGTAAGAGTTTGAAATAGGGATAAAATTTACAGTGTAATGTATTAGGGCCTCAGAATCGAGATATTTTGGGAGTAGATGGCTCAGCAAAAACACAAATTACTTTTAGACCCAATCTATTATTTATTATTTCAATTTATAAAAAATGCACCCAGTGCATCTTTGGGATGAAGAGTTCAAAGTCATTGTGATTGTTTAGTTGGCTTATCTCTGGCATAGAGAAATCTGCATATTTTATGTTGACTTGAAGTTGTATTCTGTATGAATTGTCATGCCATCAAAACAAAAAGCCAGAATTAAAGAATAAAATTCACAGTGTTATCATACATATATCAATTACTTTTAGGTTACATATCAAATAATATCCTGTCAATAAGAGGTTGTAATTAAATTATGAGAAATGGCCACTGAGATTTGGAGTGGAGCATTATTGTATCATTATAGTTAATCATTCCTATTGCCTTGAAGCCAGAATAGAAAGTCCTCCATAGAATTAAAAGTGTGAACCTCATTATTTGTAAATTGAAGTAATTAGTTTCTTTAGTTGGATTATCAGTGCTTACATTAAATCACCGTTTCTAAGTCCTTCCTTCTTCCTCCCTCCAATGTTTCATCCAGCCTCCCAAATTCCAGAAGTTTCTGGTTCACTTAGTAGACCCAGGTTTCCAACTTGAAAAAGAGAAAGTGGCTATGCTGAGCTCAAAATTTCCTTTATCATTTAATTTTGAGATTGGTAACAATTTTTAGAAGGTTCTAATTTTGATTCTGAGACTCTTCTTTCTAAAAAAAATTATGATGATGGCAATAGTGTTTCTTATATTAAAAATTAATTTTAAGTGGTAAGTTTAATTGAAAAAATATTACTTTGCAATTATCTTGCTTTTTTCTTAAAATATACTATATGTAAACAGATAAGAAAAATTAAACTGTCTTGTAAGAAACATTAGACTGTTCTTTGAAAGCTGAATTGTAGATACCTCCTTACATAAATATTCAATTCTTGAGTGTGGGTCCTGTTTTCCACTTGATTTTCTAGTGTTTCTTTCTTGTGTAATATTACATACCTGATGTATATAATATGATGCAACTATTTTCAAATATAGTAAAAGTAATCAAAGTTTAGCTATATAATAAGGATAGTTTATTGCTCTCTTTATTAAAGGTGAAAACTGTAATACATTCACAAATCCATAAAGAAGCAGCCAATTTGGCAAACTTCTTATATTAAATTAGATGGCATTTAATTATTAAGACAAGTAGGCAATGAATTCGATGCTAATTAAAGCCCCAACAAAACAGCTACTCTCCATTCCCTATTTCTAATTCAGTCTCCATCAAAAAAGTCAAATAAAGGTTATTGTATCTTTTGACATCTGAATATCTAAGAAAGAAATCTGGCTGTTGAGTCCAGCTCGATTAGATCTAAATCTGAACTTGAAAAAATAAGCATATAAAACAACAAGCCAAACAAATAAGCTAAAAAACTCTGTAGCATGAGATTTCAAAATTTTTTCACATTTTTGTGAAAAGTGAGAGCAATGCATCATTTTCAAGCAGCAGGTAAATAGACATTCGTGTTGTTGCATCACGAGCTCAACATCTCCGTAATAGGGTGAACAAAGTTGCATGGTACAGAAATAGATTCTTAAAAATTGGGTTCAAGTTTTATCTTGCTTATCCTATGAATGTGAATGAAAATGATTCAGAAGCTTAATCTGAACAAACTACTTATCATGGTGCTCTTAATGAAACACTGGTTTCAAACAGCATTTAGGATATAAACTACAGAATGAGGAATCAGAGATCCCATTTCCTGGTATAATGAAGTGTTTTTGAAGCTACTTTAATTCTTTCAACCTCCAGTTAATAAGATGATTAGAGCATCTTTTTTTAAAATTTTATTTATTTCACAGAGGAAGAGAGATCACAAGGAGGCAGAGAGGCAGGCAGAGAGAGAGGGGAAAGCAGGCTCCCTGCCGAGCAGATAGCCCGATGCGGGCCTCGATCCCAGGACCCTGAGATCATGACCTGAGCTGAAAGCAGAGGCTTTAACCCACTGAGCCACCCAGGCGCCCTGATTAGAGCATCTTAAAGGAGGAGGCCGGGTGAATCCCTCTGAGGTAATCTACCTAGAAGTTTCTAGGGACATACTCAGATCACGTTAAATAATTTTGCTACTTTCTCTGCACTGCCTTCAGAAAAGCACAAAACAACCAAATGTTATTGGGAAATGCCCAACTACCCAAAGTCTAAGGAAATAGGAAGTGTACATTTTCTTAAGATTAAAGAGGGCAGGTGATATGATGAGTACTGGGTGATATACTCAACTAATGAATCATTGAACATTATATCAAAAACTATTGATGTCCTATACCTTGGCTAATTGAATTAAAATAAAAATAAAATGTTAAGTATTTACATCTTAAAAAAGAGATTTCAACTCTGTGTTTATAAAGGATTTAATATGAGTGAAGAGTTTACTTAGTTTGGTCCACCTGGTTAATTATGGTAATCCTAGGTGGTAAGGTCATTTACATTGATTGATTAATTAGCCAGTCAAATACCTTTTATAGTTAAGCCAAGCTCTCTGCTGGGTACTGATAGAAGCCTACCTGTATCATTGTTCATACCCCCCAGCCCCCACCCCACTTACTGTATCCATGCTCTTAGCCAGATTTGTTCATCTAGAGGCCAGAGTCCCAGATGCCTGGGTGGCTCAGTTGGTTGAGTGTCTGCCTTGGGCTCAGGTCATGATCCCAGGGTCCTGGGATTGAGTCTCACATTGGGCTCCTTGCTCCGCAGGGAGCCTGCTTCTCCCTCTTCCTCTGCTGCTCCCTCTGCTTGCTTCTTTCATGCTCTGACAAATAAATAAGTAAATACAATCTTAAAAAAAATATATAACTAAAAGGCGGAGTCCATATCTCCTCTCTCACAGCACCTATTCCTCCATGAGGTTAACAAGCCCTGGCTATATAGCTAGGGGATGAGGGACCACTGGGAACAGAACTATGTCAACTCAGTAGTCCTAACAGAGGGTCCCAGACACGTGAGGGAACCCTATCAAGACCAAGACCTGACCTGAAGTTGATTTACAGCTGATCAAGGAATGAAGGAGCCCAGCTGAGGTCAGAACAACTGCTCAGCTGAGCTCAGCCTAAATTGCCATGAGCTAAATAAATAGGCAGCTGATAAAAATGTATTGTAACTTGATAATACCCTGTTGTCCTCAACTACCGATGTGACACCTAAGAACTGAATCAATAAATTCAGGGCCAAAAGATAAAAACCCATTCAGCCACATCTCTGTATGGGCTATCATTTTTAAACTACCTGTTGACATCATTTATTTTGCAAGGCAGTACCCAAATTAGATGGATAGTCACTGCCTCTCAGTAAATTATTAAATTATTATTAAAAAATTATTTACCATATAAATCACATTTACATTCCTTATATTGTATAGAACTATCCAAAAAAGTGTAATTTATTGCTTGATTAATTGGCATATTTCATATATTAAATAATTTAACATTGAAAACCAAAAAGAGAAGGACCTAAGAAGCCCTACATACCTACTAAAAAACAAGCAATAAAGTCAATTTATGTATGGCTAACTATGTATATGTGATATGTGATATGATAGTTTGAAAGCTCATCAATTCTCCCCTCTATCTGGGCATTTTACATCAGTCAAGAACCATTCTTTCAAGATACAGACATGAAGTCCCTCTTCCCCATCCCAAACCTTTCACATTATTATGATCTTATTTAGGCTATTATAGATTGATCCCCAAATTCTTCATGAACTACAGAGCAGACAAGTGATAGAATTTTAAAGTTAGAAGGAACTTCAGAGATTACTGAATATATTGGTAAAAAAAGCAACAGTATATGCAGAACCCGATTTTAGTCCTACCTGTGTCACTTGTACCTTTTTTAGCTGTTAGTTTTGATTGATACAATAGTAAAATGAGAGTTTTGGTAAGTAAGACTACTGTGTGTGAGAGGGCAACTAAAAAAATTAATTCTTCACTACATTCTAAAAGATGGTCAGGAAGTGCTGAATTGTTGAAGGTAATAGGGTTTTCAAGAGACCAAGTGAGGAAGGAGAGAGAGATGTCACTAGAGAAAGTAAGTTTAATGGAGGAATTTGGGGAAGTCTCTTTTTTTTTTTTTAAAGATTTTATTTATTTATTTGACACAGAGAGAGAGATTACAAGTAGGCAGAGAGGCAGGCAGAGAGAGACAGGGAGAGGAGGAAGCAGGCTCCCCGCCGAGCAGAGAGCCCGATGCGGGCCTCGATCCCAGGACCCTGAGATCATGACCTGAGCCGAAGGCAGCAGCTTTAACCCACTGAGCCACCCAGGCGCCCGGGAAGTTTCTTTTGTATAATATGTGAGTTTCCCCATTCACCTTGCCAATACTTTTGGAGTTGGAATATTGGAGCAGGTGGGGGAGGCAGGCAGACTGAGGAGTATAACTAAGTGCTCCTGGGGGCGCTAACATGGGCCAGAAGTGAGAAAAGAAGCTGTCCCCAAAGGCCCAGTTATACTTGACTAACATAAGATTCCTAAGATGCATGTCTAAAAATCTCTGGCTGTGAAGGCTGTCTGCACAGCATTTATACTAAATAACAGTTCTCTGTATTCTAAATTCCCTAACTTAGAATTTTTGATGAGCCATTTGGGACCTGGCTGATATATATCTTTATGCTATATATAAAAAAGGATTTGTCAAGGAAATAAGCGGCACAAACAAGATCAGAAAAATGACACTCAAAATGTTTGAAAGAGCACTTTTCAAACACTCTAAATACTTTAGGAACATGATTTAATCAAATTTCCTCCATAAAACACATTAACATTATGACCGATGATCAAATAAGATGTATGTATATGTTTTCTCTAATGTTGCAGAAGGACAATTGGAAGACATTGCCTTTTTAATGTGTGAATTATAACAAGATTTATGGAAATTGGCTAATAATATGGCAGGCTGATGAGATGAATTAGTAAATTAACCCAAGCTGTTACTGTACATATGTAAGTCCTCTGAGATGGGAATTTTTAATTGATTCCTCAAGGGTGCTTGTTAAAGTAGCAAGATGGCTGCTTGACTGTTCATGTAAATTAAAAAAAAAAAAAACAGTTAACTAGTGGGAATGGTCTTCATACAGACACCACAAGCCCTGAATATCAAAGCTGCAGCTGAAACTCAAGGCTAGTTAGTTTTATTTGCTCTCCTCCTGTCTCCCAACTTCCTACATCCCCAGTGCCATTGATCAGTAATGGGAGGCCCCTCCTGCCAGCTACGCTAGCTCGTACTCTAATCTCATCTAGCTCGTTTTCTTCTCATATTTTGCCTCTGTCCTCCGTGCATCATGTCAATGTTTTATATTCTCATCTCCCCTATAAAACACTGGTTTAATGTAATGAAATGGAGTGGAAATGGAATGAGACTTTATCTGAGTTGAGTTCAAATCCTGACTACTCTGTTTAATAACTGTGCAGTCTTACGGAAGTTACTCAACCACATTTCCTGTTTCCTCATCTGTGATCTGAAGGGAATAATATTCACCTTGCATCGCTGCTGTGGAAATTCAAGACGATATAGATAAAGCTCTCAAATCTTAGCATATAATTAGTAGCTAAAATGATTTTCTCTTCCTGTTTCTTTTTCCTGAAACCCAGACTTACTCCTAGTGACACTGCTTTCCCCTCAACACTCTAGGTGTTGCTCCTATGTTTTGGCTTCTGGAAGAGGACTTGGCATTATCCTGGTTCCCTGCAACTTCTTCTGGCAACTTTATGTTGTTTTCAGTTAACAATCTGTCCTCCTTTGAAGGACATACTGGCTCTTTGTATCTCTTACCTCCCAACAAGAATATGTATGATTACTTTTTATTTGATCCTCATAAGAATGTTGGGTGATAGGGAGAGCCGATACTATCTTGATGAAATATATGAGTTCTTGTCCTTCATACCTCTGGGTCATTTTTTTCCTAATCCTCAAGGACTTTGGAATTTGGCTCATGCATCTGCTGTCATCTTAAGTGACTTCTCACAGTCTGCTCTCACACTGACATTTACCTCCATTCCACTTTACCAATCCCATGTACAGAGAGGTGTACATTGGACCTTTTACTTGGTTGGAACTGCTCCTTGAAAATTAAAATTTTGAAACAATTCTCTCTGCCCACAACTTTGTAGTCTTTCTCTTCCCAAACTCTCTCCTACAAAACCTGTTTTTCAGCCTCATTGCTCGCTGCTGCTTCTCCGATCCTCCCTAGTCTCTCAGTTTATGAACATCCTCCTGCTTCATCTCCCACACGACCACCCTGAATGCCAAGTATGAGCTCATTCATACGTTCATTCAGTCCATATCTCTCCAGCACCGTCTATGTGTCAGGCCCTGTGGTGGGAATCATGACAGGCCATTACCCCAACCTTGAAGTAGCTCAAGGTGGACTTGGTCAGTCCTTTTCTTCATGGATTCATCAACACTTTTGGATTCTTCATCCCCTCTTCTTTGCTTTTTTCTACCAGGGAAAGTATCGGTTTTAGTTATTTATTTTCCCCATCCTTAGACCTTCTGGCTCTAATTGCTGCTGGAGAACCTTCTATCTCCTTATGATTCCTTGCCTGAGGGGTCTTTAGTGCACATCTGATTTCTTACATTCCCCAGATTCCCTCTTTCTCTCCTGCTGTCATTCCAAAACTTGACTCTCTTCTCAAGCCTTTACCTACTCTCTCACTGAATGACCCAGCCTGACCTCATGAAGAAAGTAAAGACTATCAGTTATGAAATATCAATATTTCTCACCATTCATCCCCACTTAATCTGTATTTTTCTACTGTTTTTTTAAAAAAGGGCAAGGGTAAGATCAAGCAAGACAAGACATAATTTGCACAACTAGCTTCTCCATAGGTATTTTGGTCTCATCTCCTCTGACTTCTTCCTTGATTCCTTAAATTATGTGTTCTTTCAATCTTCCACTTCTTCTCCAATAGATTCCTACCTTCAGCATCACAAATACCCTAAAGAAACTGTCTCTTAACTCGACCACTTAAGCTTCCATCATACAATTCCATTTAACATCAGCAGTCTTGAGAAAGATATCATCACTTACTGCTTTCACTCATGAACCTCTCCTTCACTCCAATGCAATGTGACATCTACTTCCAAAACTAACAAAATTGCTTCAACACTTAATTTCAAATCCCTAATGATCCTTCAGGCCTCTTATTACTGGAAATGGTTGACTGTCTCTTGTGTTTAGCCATACCCAGTCTGCATCTGGCCAAAACTTGATAAGGAACTCTGGCAAAAATCCTGGACCTTTTTGCCATTTTCCAGTCTTGTTCCTCCACCTTTCTAGTTGTGTATTTACTTGATGCTTTACCTCTGGCTCCATCTCTGATCTCCAGCCAGCATTTATCACTTGCCTCTTATGACACATTGGCATTCTTTGGCAAATCTTTGGAACATACTCACAGTGTCTGATGTAATTCCAGAATCTATAATCCTACTTATGACTAGTTATCATATTGGTTTCTCTGCTGGGTCTAGTCTGAACCCTTTTATGTGGGAGGGATTCTTAAAGTCTGCCTTTCCCTGGTTTTCATGATACCCTTCTCTCCTGATGCTTTTTATACTCCTCTAACTATTATTTCAAGTATCCTGTGAAATCTCTTCTTCCTTCACTTCTCACTCTATACACTTTTCTTGGCAGATTTCATCCACTCCCGTGGCTTAACCATCATCTCTATGTTGCCAACTCCCAAATTTATAATTCCAATTTTGAATTTTTTTTCTGAGTTCTATATATGTAATGCAAACTGCACACTGGATAGTTCCTCTAATTTGGACTCCAAATTCAACATATTTAAAAACAAATTTATCATCTTTTTCTTCTAACCTGTGCTTTGTCTTATATTCCCTACCCCAGTTAATGTTACTTTAACTTCTTATTCCTAGCAGCTACTTGAACAGTAAACTTTTGGAATGCCTCCTCTGAATGGCCTCTTATATCTGTTTTTTTTTAAATCAGTTTCTTTTAATGCAACCTAGATTACCCCCTGCATTGTTTCTTGCTTAGTTTTTTTTTCCAGTGGGCTGGTAACTTGGGTCCCTCTCATATTTGCTTCCTCTTTCTAGCTGTTTTTCACACTGCCTCAGAGTTTACCTTTTAATGGAAGGTTTTATTTATGCCACTCCATAGCATTACAACTTTTTAATGTACTTGGAGCTTCCTGCAACTTAACCTGCAACTTCCTGCAACTTAAGATGTTCACATCTGAAGCTCTGTCTATGCTCCCTCCTCTATCCAAGGTGAATTAACTTTCTCTTCTTCCAATTTAAACCTTAATTCAATGTCTATTTATGATACAACAACTTCTGAAAAGCCTTTCCTAAGACTTTCTGGTATGTTTCCATAGCATTTATTTCTCTCCTCCAAATGGTGACTCAGGGACCCAAGCTCTTTCTATTTTGTAGCTCTGCCATCTCCTGGGACTCAGAGTATTCCATTAGTTCCACTGCATCTGGTTGGAAGGTGAGGAAAAGTAAATGGAGGATCACATGTGGGAGGGTTCTGTGGTGTATCCTAGTGAGATTGACAACCCAGTGGCCAGAAATCAGTCACATGGGTACTGCTAACTACAGTGCTGGCTGAAAACAGTAGTCTTGCTGTGTCCAAGAGGAAAAGGGATATGGTTTGGTGAACAACTAGTGAATGTCTCGCACACTGACACATGGGAGGTGGTTAGTATATATGTGTGTAAAGTGAGAACGAATTACCTTATAGAACAAGTATTAGCTGAGGTAATTCTATATCAGTGTTCTTGCCTTTCAGATTACTTACTGGCTTCCAACATTGTAATTCAAGAAAAATAAACATTATATCATATGGTCATATAAGCAAGTATACCACTGGTCAGGACTTTGATTTTATTGCTTAAACAAATACTTTCATTACTGACATTATAATTAATTTTCAGAGGTAGATCCCTATCCAAACAATACCATAATGATTTACAAATCACTCAAAATTACTTTGCAATATTGTCATGCTTCAAGACCATTAATTTCAGAATCCATCCATTTAACAGTTTGTTTGGGAATGGCAGACCTTGTGCAAAATGTGATCTGACTGTGTGTAGGAGAAAGAGCACTGGGGATTCGAATTCTCACTGCACTGTTCCTGACTGGATATGACTGATAAGACAACATAGCCAAAATTTCTTCACTTTTAAAATGAAGGGTTTTTAATGGATGTGCTGTCAGTCCCCCTAGAATTTTAACACTCACTTCTAGAATTTGTTTGAAAATGCTAGTTAATTGTGGACAGAATGGCAGTCGATGGAGAGCTTACTTCTAAATGAGTTAAGGTAAATCGAGTTGTGTTTAGTCTTAGATGTCTACTAGTGATCCTTAAAAGCCAGAGGGAAATACTATCTAAAATTAGGTAAGGTCTTCTTTATTGCTATATTTACAATCAGACTGAAGCACTGCCATTATCAGGTCTACTTGCAAAGGCTGTGCCCCTCTCCAGTGCTCATGCAGTAACACATACCTGTCACGTTACTAAATGTTCCACCACTGAGAGTAGCCAGGAGTTTTTGCTATCTAAATAGCATCATCTCTCAAGATGCTATTATTGTAGCAGAAATAACTATTTGTTTATTGACAATTTGGAATGGTTCGTAAAGGATTTATTCAGAGACCATGTAAGATTAGCATGCAAGAAATATGCATCAGTTCTCAGTGTGGTGGAGATTGCTCTGCCTATGCCACAGCTTAGAACTGTTCTTACCATCCTATCTAGTATTAGTAAATGTGACCTTCTTTAATTTTTTTTTGCCTCAGATAACACTCATGAAATTGTAAGAGAAGTTTCTAGATCTCACAGTATTGCAGAAATTGATGCCCCTGAAGTTAACAGTTTCAATCAAGTTAGCACGATGTCTCTGTAGTGGTCCTGAAAATTTAGCAAGACTTGAAATATACACCTGTGATCCAGAACCTAATCTGCCATTCATTAGGTGTGCCCTGTTGGTCAAATCTCTTAAGCCTGCTATTCCTGGCTCATTAATTATGAAATGGGACTAATGCATTCATTTGTTTATTTATTGAGCATCTACTATGTGGCAAGCATTTTTGTAGGACTGGAGAAATATTAGCAAACAAAATTAATACCCCCCCACATGGAGCTTACATTCAAGTACAGAAAGACAAATAAAAACCACATCTTCTCAGATGGCAAAAGTGCAATTAGAGAGTGAGATACTACTTTATTTGCAAAGTCAAGGAAAGGTTCTGAATAGATGACACTTATGTGAAACTTGAAAGTAGTGAGGGTGAAAGCCATGTGTATATCAGGACAAAGTATGATTCAGGAAGAAGGGTGGGCACATATAAAAAGCCTGAAAAAAGTAATCTCTTTTTTCATCTCCATTATAAAATTTCTGTGAGGATCAAATGAAATAATATATGCAACCTGTATATTATTGAATATTATGTTAATTATCACTGCTGTTATAGTTAGTGTTTTTCCATGCAGTTTATTTTTGCAAGATGAACTATTTTATGTTTTATTAAAAGAGAGGAATTATTAAAGAACATGGAGCAAATACCATAATCTTATGGTTCACTGGTGAAAACACACTTCATTTCTGTCTTCAAAGAATTTATAAACTACTAGATGAAGTCCGCAGGAGAAACGCAGAGTGTAGGAAAAAAAATTGCAAGACAAGTGTCAGGGTGATGCAGCAGTCTAGCGAACAACGTCTGAGATTCAAGAATTCAGATTCTATGACATAAGAGAGATGGAGTTCTCTATTTAGGAACACTCTTCTCTATATCAGGTTTTCCTCTCCCTCTGTTGTTGTTGTTGTTGTTCTTCTTCTTCTTCTCTCTCTCTCACTCTCTTTTATTTTTTTTTTATTATTTTTTTTTTTTAAAGATTTTATTTATTTATTTGACACAGAGAGAGAGACTACAAGTAGGCAGAGAGGCAGGCAGAGAGACAGGGAGAGGAGGAAGCAGGCTCCCTGCCGAGCAGAGAGCCCAATGCGGGCCTCGATCCCAGGATGCTGAGATCATGACCTGAGCCGAAAGCAGAGGCTTTAACCCACTGAGCCACCCAGGCGCCCTCTCACTCTCTTTTATTTCTTTCCTCTCTTGTTTCCCTGCCTTTTGCACACAGATCTTCAGGTGGCTTACAAGAAGAACACAAGCAATAAATACTAGTTAAGAAAGAGGAACTTACAACATTCACATGAATGCAGCTAAGAACACATTTCTTAATGCTAAATTCAAATATTGTTAGCTATTCTCATGACAAGTTAAGCAGCAGAAAAATTTTATAATTTCCTCAGGTAAACGGGAGAAAAGATGGCTCCTTGCTTCTGGTCCTCTGATATTGGGAAACAGTTGGCTTAAGTATGGAAATACTCGTAGCAAATATTTGTAGTTGTTTCTACATGCACATGGAATAAATATTCAAAATTTTTTGAAGTGAGGCAGGGTATATGCAAACATGTAAACAACTAACTTTGAACACAGAAAAACAGAATTGAAAGAATGTTCATAAAGGTGTACAATGAGAGAGAAATTCCATTGAGGGGTTGTTTATAGCATTAGTTGAAATACCAGTTTTCAGAGTAAGTCATATAATATTTAGTCATACATGTTTATAGATAAAGCCATTATTTATTTTAAATATCATTGAAAATTTTAAATATATTCCCAGCCTCAACACTAACCCCTATCTAATCTGAAAATCAGAAGCTCTATTGTAATGAGTTGTAGACAATAGGTTCTATATTCTTTCATTTATTCATTTATTTAGCCACCTTAAGTTCAGGATTTGCCATGCTTTCTGAGCATCTTCTGTACAGCTTTGGGGTCATTGCTTCATAGAACCTGGGAAAAGAAGCAGGTCCTAGAGGTGTAGAACACTGGGGCTTTAATTACTTTAGTTGGCAAAGAGAAAAGAATTTCTGTCTGAGTCCCCTCAGATCGCTTTTCTCAAGTTTATGCCAAGTGCTTCTCCCCCTCCCTCCAACCCACGAAATGCTTCCCAGGAGACTCATGATTCTTAAATTCGAATGTCTTCTGAGGGTTACTGGGGGGTGGGAGGGTAGGGATAGGGTGGATGGATTATGGACATTGGGGAGGGTTTGTGCTTTGGTGAGGGCTGTGAAAGATGTAAGCCTGATGATTCACAGACCTGTACCCCTTGGGCAAATAATAAAAATAAAATTAAAAAAAAAAATTCGAATGTCTTAAGGCACCTGGAATGCTTGCTACAAATCTAGAGATCCCAATTCAGGATGTCTGGGGTATGGCCCAGAATCTGTATTTTCTTTTTCTTTTTTTTTTTAAAGATTTTATTTATTTATTTCACAGAGGGAGAGAGATCACAAGGAGGCAGAGAGGCAGGCAGAGAGAGAGAGGAGGAAGCAGGTTCCCCGCTGAGCAGGGAGCCTGATGCGGGCCTTGATTCCAGGACCCTGAGATCATGACCTGAGCCGAAAGCAGAGGCTTTAACCCACTGAGCCACCCAGGCGCCCCAGAATCTGTATTTTCAATAAGGACCCAGGTGCTTCTGATGCAGATGGTCTGTGGACCGCACTGTGAGAAACACTGAGAGACAAACTTACTTACTGTTTAGACAAATTTACTCAAAGGTAAAGAAGTCTTTAAAGAAGCTGAATGTTGTAATTTGAGACAAATGGTTGACACGTGGTTCTGCTTGAGCAGGAGTCTGGGAGTCCTGTGAAATTGGTGGGGACGGGGAGAAATTATTTCATCAGATAATTAAAACATTAAAAAAATTTTTTTCCATCATAATAAATGTACTCTTTAATTCCTATCTCCTATTTCACCCATCTTCTTATTCACCTCGCCTCCGGTAACCACCAGTTTGTTCTCTATAGTTAAGAGTTATTGTTTGGTTTGCCTCTCTCTTGTTTCTTTGCTCATTTGTTTTGTTCCTTAAGTTCCACATAAGAGTGAGATCATATGGTATTTGTCTTTCTCTGAATGACTTATTTTACTTAACATTATACTTTAGCTCTATCCATGTTGTTGCAAATGGCAAGACTTCACTCATTTTTATGGCTGAATAGCATTCCACTGTATACATATACCGCATCTTTATCCATTCATCTATCAGTGGACACTTGGGCTGCTTCCATAGTTTGGCTATTGTAAATAATGCTACAAAGCACATAGGGGTGCATGTAGTCCTCTGAATTAGTGTTTTTTTTTTTTGTATTTTTCAGGTAAATATCCAGTAATATTATTACTGGATTGTAGGGTAGTTCTATTTTTAATTTTTTTGTTCATACTGTTTTCTTTTTTATTTTTTTAAAAGATTTTATTTATTTATTTGACAGAGAGAGACATAGCGAGAGAGGGAACACAAGCAGAGGGAGTGGGAGAGGGAGAAGCAGGCTTCCTGCCAAGCAGAGAGGCCAATGCAGGGCTCGATCCCAGGACCCTGGGATCATGACCTGAGCCGAAGGCAGACGCTTAACGACTGAGCCACCCAGGCGCCCCTTGTTCATACTGTTTTCCACAGTGACTGCACCAGTTTGCATTCCCACCAACAGTGCAAGAGGAGTTCCTCCACGTCTTCATCAACACTTTTTCTTGTGCTTAAGCCATTCTGACAGGTGTGAGGTGATAGCTCATTGTAGTTTTGATTTGCATTTCCCTGATGATGAGTGATGTTGAGCATCTTTTTGTGCCATCTGTATGTCTTCTTTGGAGAAATGTCTGTTCATATTTTCTGCCTATTTTTAATTGGATTATTTGTGACTCTTTTGGTGTTGAGTTTTATAGTTTTTAAAATATATTTTGGATACTAACCCTTTATCAGATATATCATTTGCAGATATCTTCTTCCTTTCCGTAGATTGTTTTTTGTTTTGTTAATTATTTCCTTCGCTGTGCAGAAACTTTTTTTTTGATGTCATCCCAATAGTTTATTTTTGCTTTTATTTCACTAATTCAGAGGACTACACGCACCATATCCAGAAAAATGTTGCTATGGCCAATGTCAGAACTTATTGCCTATATTCTCTTCCAGGATTTTTATGGTTTCCAGTCTCACATTTAGGTCTGTAATGCACTTTGACTTTATTTTTGTGTTTGGTGAAAAAAAGGGGTCCAGTTTCATTCTTTTGCATGTAGCTGTCCAGTTTTCCCAACAATGTTTGTTGAAGAGACTGTCTTTTCCCCTAATGTCAGGAACAAGACAAAGATGTCCACTCACACCACTTTTATTTGACATGTACTGGAAGGTCTAGCCACAGCAATTAGACAACATAATGAAATAAAGTGCATCCAAACTGGTAAGGAAGAAGTAAAACTCTCACTATTTGCAGATGACATGATACTGAATACAGAAAACCCTAAAGACTCCACTAGAAAACTACTAATAGCATTTTTCACAGAACTAGAACAGACAATCCTAAAATTTTTATGGAACCACAAAAGACCTTGAAATGCCAAAGTGATCTTGAAAAAGAAAAACAAACTGGAGGTATCACAATTCCAGATTTCAAGTTACATTACAAAGTGGTAATAATGAAAACAGTATGGCACTGGCATAAAAATGGACACATAGATCAATGGAATAGAACAGAAAGCCCAGAAATAAACCAACAATTATGTGGTCAGTAATCTTCAACAAAGGAAGAATGGCTATACAATGGGAAAAAGACCATCTCTTTAACAGACAATTTTTATAAAATCTTAATAAAAAACCATGAACTGACCTGGTTAGAAGGACCTATGTGGGTATCAGAAAAAAAAGGATACTGATTGATCAGAATTAGAAAAGCCTTGAAGGCAAGGGGAGGATTTTCCCAGGCAGATATGGGGCCCAGAGGAGGGGCAATTACTAAAGAGGTTGGTCTAGTTACTATGGTTATGATACAACTATCCTAAACTTTGTTTTTTAAAACAGCAACCATTTAATTGTGTTCATGGATTAGGAATTTGGATAGGCCACATGGGGACCAGTTTGTCTCTTTTCCAGGTTGCCTGGGAGTTCAAATGGCAAGACTCAAAATGTTAACTCAGTGGATGGGTCTGGAATCATTGGCAGGGCCCTTCAGTTATGTATGACACTTGGCTTGCACCAGTTTTAGGCTTGGACTTCCAAATGGAATCCCCACACATGGCCTTTCCATGTAGCTGGGCTTCCTTGCAATATGGTGATCTCAGGGTATTTGGACTTCTTACATGGTGGTTCAGGGCTCCAGGTATAAATGCTCTAGTAAATAGGGTGGAAATTGCATCATCATAAGGCTATTATTACCCAGTCTTAGAAGTCACACAGTGTCATTTCTGCCATACACTATTAATTGAAGCAGTCAGAAATCCACCCTGATTCAAGGAAAAGAAAATTAAACTTCATTTCTTCATGAGACAGTGGGAAAGACATGTAATAAAAGAGTACATGGTATGAGGAATATCAATGTATCATCTTTGGAAAATAAAATCTGTCAGGATCTAGGGAATTGGCGGCCGGAAGAATGGGAACAAAATGGATAGATCAATAATAGAAAGTTTATTCAGTGCAATACTGTATAGTAGTAAAAATGAGTGAACCACAACTACATACATTAACATGGATGAAGCTTAAAAATACTGTGTGTTATTAAAAGAGAATGTTGAAGAAATCTTAACAGTGTGCTACCATTTTTATAAAGTTCAAAATAGTAGAAAATAAATAAGACATTTTTATTGTTTAGGTTTACCTACATATGAAATATGACTCTAAAGAAAAAGCAAAGCAATGACAAAAGGGAAAACCTTGGGATAGTAGTGATCTCTGAGGGTTACAGGTGGCAAAATAAAGGAATAGAGCCTAATACGCAGGAAGTTTCTAGGTTCTAGTACTATTCTACTTCTGACACGGGGGCGATTTTGGGTGTTTGTCTCACCCTTTATAAATTTACTGTGAGTTTGTCCATGTTGACTGGGTAACTAATACACCTATTCATTCAACAAATAGATATTGAGAGCCTAGTATGTGCCTGATGTGTGTTAAACCATGAGAATAGAATGATGAAGAAGATAGTCAAGTATGGTCCCCACCTTTTCAGAAGGGGTTTTGTGGTGAAAAATACAAGTAGAGGAAGAAAGTAAACAGGAAATGCCATACAGTAAGATAAGTCATCTCAAAGGAGGACAGCAACTGTGAGGGATGCATGAGTCAAGAAAGATCTCTGTAAGGAAAGAAACATCTTCATGGAGATCTGAAAGATGATTAGACAGAAGCAAGAGCATGTGCAAGGACGAGTTTGATGGGGAGAGGGACCTAACATGTTTGTGGTATTGAATGACTATTAAAGATGAAGCAGGAAATTGGCAGAGATGAGCTTGGATACTTAAATAGGGCCTAGACCATGAAAGGCAAACCATTTGCAGTCTAAAGGACTTTTGGTTTCAAGGGCTGGAGCATACCTTGACCAACTAAGATGAGAAGGTGATTTTTATCACAAATATGCTGTACCATCTATAAAGCTCAAGGATCAGGGTCATCTGAGACTAAGAACTGGAATGTACTTAAGGCAACAACACTCTCTTGTCTTAGTTCATCTTTGTGTTATCTACACCTCTGATTCTAAGAGTCACATAACAAAAAAGCATGACCACTGCCTTCCCCAGTTCCAAGTCTTAAATCCCAGGCAAAGAGACCTAGTAACTACGGCTAATGTCATAACACAGCTCTCATAGAAGCCATATATACAGATGGGAGCAATTAAGTTAGAAAATATTCTCCAATGTCCTTAACATCTCTATATGTTAAAGATTGGTAATTTTGGGGCACCTGGGTGGCTCAGTCATTAAGCATCTGCCTTCAGCTCAGGTCATGATCCCAGGGTCCTGGGATTGAGCCTTGCATCGAGCCCCACATCAGGCTCTGCTTGGCAGGAAGCCTGATTCTCTATCTCCCACTCCCCCTGCTTGTGTTCCCACTCTCGCTGCGTCTCTGTCAAAAAAAAAAAAAAAGAGATTGGTAATTTTCCTAAAAGTAATAGAGCTTTAATAAGATGGAAATATAACCTAATTTGCATATTATAGAGGTGAATTTGTCCAGAGTTTGAATTGTTTGGGTGGTGGTGATAAGGTTGAAGAGAGAAAAATGAGTTGGTAGCTTGTTGTAGGTGAGAAAGAATGTGGTGTGGGTAGTGGCAGTGGGACAATGAACACATGTGGTGAATTTCTGTTTACTTTATACTGACCTGAGTGTTTCACACTGTGTCATTAGCACACTCTTCCAGAAAGTCTAACACCCAAAGAGGGCTGGTAAATGTTTTCATGGCAAATAAAACGACCTTCTCTAGGAGGGGAATAAGTTCTTTTTCCTTTTGTGATTCTTACAGAATGAACATGATTCACTGAAGTTCACTATTTTGAGCCTCCTTAATGTAGCATCTGTCCTTTTTGTTTTATTCTCATTGCCACAATAAGGAGATAGATCCAAGTTTAGGAAGCCCCGTTTTAGAAAAAAATATCAAACATTATAAAAACAAAATTAGACCAGAAAGTTAATTTTTATTTAGACTGGTAAAAGGAATCACAACTGATAAATACCACAACCATTATAAAGTAAAAAAATAACAAAATTTCTATTAATTAACTGCTTTATATACCTCATCAACATTTTTTTCCTGGTATATATATTTTTTGGCTACATACTTGTTGATCAACTCTTTATAAGCTAAGGATTATGTAATAATTTTTTAGGGAGACTAGAAAGACAACTCAGTCTTTCTCCAACTTAGTAGAATAAACTTTAAAAAACTACTAATAGTTTAGAAAAGTTTCTTTCAGCATCACAGACCATTATTATAATGTCATATAAATTGTTCACAGTTATAAACAAGTCTGAAACTTGTGAAAAAACTATTAATTTTTTTCCTCATAAATGAGTTGCTTTAATTTGCTGTGAAGTGGGGCTAAAAGTACATGCGTTCTGTAAACCTAAAGGTTTTGAAAAGTACAATTCCATTTTAAAAAGAAACAAAGTATGGTGTATTTATAACACAATTAAACATTTATAATGCATTTGCTGCATTGTTGAATATATTCCCAACTGGAGAGGACATCTATTTTGATCAGTTATCAATTAGAACCAAATCTTCCATGTCCAATTTTACATATCTGGTTGGTAGAGTTTTCCAAAGACTTGGCCTCTGGCTCCATACATTTCAAAATGCCTTTCTCCTCTACCACCCACACCTTTGGGGCCTAATCTGAGGGCAGATTATGTTGCAATACAAACTGTGGCCCTGCACCTTCATGTCCAGACTCTAGGTAAGATGGCACTGGGGCATAGGAGTATTTCCAAAACCATTTTTGTGCAGGGAAAGATAGTAGTAACTTGATTATACAGGGACATGAATGACAAGTACACAAATATACCTTACTAAACACAAACTAAATCTCTCTCCAACTCAAATTCCTCTTAGTCCATTTTCATAGTGCCCATAGCCTCTCCAGAGCACAACGAAAGGAAAGTGATAGGGAAGGAAAATAGAGGGTGCTATAGACAGAATGTTGGTAGTCCCTCCCCCCCTGTTCATATGCTGGAGCCCTAAACTCTGATGGAATGGTATTTGGGGGTAGTGTCTTTGGGAGGTGATCAGGCTTAGATGAGCTCATGAAGACAGTGACCTCATGATGAGGTCCTTACAAGCGTCCTTATAAGAAGAGGAAGAGAGCTCATGCTCTCTCCCCCCATGAAGACAGAGAAAAGGCTGTGGGAATGCATACCACCTCACATGGCTATCTGGAAACCAGGAAGAGGACTCTCATCAGAATTTGACCATGCTGGCACCTGACCTCAGACTTCCAGCCTCCAGAACTGAGAAAAAAAAATGCTTGTTATTTAAGCGTGATATTTTGTTATGGCAGCCCAAGTCGACTAAGACAGAGTGAGAAGAGAGGGTGGTCTTAACCAATTAATATTTCATTTTTGTGAAGTTCACAAAACCACTTGACTATGTGAAGGTATTGCTAGTGTCTTTTCTGAGGACTTAGATGAGCCTCATGCAAGTGTGGGGCCAAAAATTAAGCTTCATTAGCATCAGGTAAATTCATTTTTGGTCACAACCCTAATTCTAGTCCTAAACACTTTGTGCTCAGATCATCATATTAATCTTCTAATGAATTTCTCTGAATCAAGTCTCCCTCCTCAACCAGGTTGCATAACTACTGCAATAATCTTTCCCAAATACCTTCTCTGCTTAAAGCCATCAGGCATCTATGGAATAAAGTCTAAATCCCTTAGTCTGATATTTGAGGTCTCTACACTATGGCTGCAATTTTTTTTTACAAGTTTTTATCCTCTGGTTTCCTACACACAAACAAAAGCAATTATTGGGGGTCTATTGAGCAATAGACATTTCCCCAAATGCTAGTATTTTAAATTTTCATAACAACTTTGCATGACTTACAAATGAAAGAACAGAGCTCAGAGTCAACAGCTGGAGTTGGAAGGTGGATCTGTCTGACTCAGTTCTCCTGCTCTTTCTACTGTATTATGTGCCTCTAGCACATAATACACAAGCTCAGTCCTTGTCTCTCCCTTTGAATTTGGATATGGTTAAACCTCCATTTTAATCCCATCCTCTCAGGAAAGCTTTTCCAATTTACTCCCTCAGACATGGGCCTTTTCCTACTTTGAACTGCTGCAGTATTTGAAATCTGTATTATTCAGTGGGCATATATCATACACTGCCTTGTGTTTTTAACTTAATCCACTCTATGTGTACCAACTGTAACTTGGTTGTAAGCTCTTCGGAGTAAGAGAGAATGGTTGATGCCTTTGTGTATCCCTTGCAACACATGGCATGGCCTTATACCATTTAATAGATAAGTCTAGAATGAGTGTATTCATTCATCTGTAGGACCCACAAAATTAAGGTCAAAGGAGGGGAACAGCCAGCCATGCTGCCTCTCACTATTTCTCTATCCCATTATTAGATTATTAGGGGAAGGACAGTTGCCACTGGTGCTCAGTTTTAAACTCTTCTCAGAAGTATAGCTGCTGATTGACAAGACCTCAGAGAATATTAAAACAGCACAAGCACCAGTTGGCACTAGCTGACACAGTGATGCTATTCCCCAAAGCACTACTCTCAAAGGTGACTGACACACCCATCAGCTTTCACAGTGGTGACAGAAGATAAAAGAGTTTGGTTCCCTGGGGACTCCAAACATTTTAACTGGAGAAAAAGTTGACATTTCTTGAATCACCCTGACACTTGTCTGTCTAGTGTTCTCTGGTAAAGTTATATTTACCTTTCTATCATACTATTGGTCTTTATTTTTTATAAGGGTACAGCATTCATTTTTTAAGTTTTACTTGCTGTTTTTAACTGAGTGTCATAGAACATTTAAAATGTATACAAGAGGCACCTGGGTGGCCCATTCAGTTGAGCCTCCAATGGTTGGTTTCAGCTCAGGTCCTGATCTTGGGGTTGTGAGACTGAGCCTTGAGTGAGGCTCTGCACTCAGTGGGGAGTCTTCTTGAAATTCCCTCCCCCTCTCCCTGCCCCCCAACTCTTTCTCTTGAAAATAAATCTTTAAAAAAATAAAATATATACTAAAATAGAGAAAATAATAGGATGGATCCCCATGTAATAATCACAAAACTCCTAAAATTAACATTCCATGGCCAATCTTGTTTCATTTCTCCTTCAACTCAGGATTTTTTTTCAACTCAGGATTTTTTTGAAGCACATCCCAGAAATTGTGTTATTTCATCCTTTACTCTTTTTAAAATATGACAGAGTAAATCTTGACAAATGAAGCTCAATATGGAAAAATTTAGTGATAACACCTTTAACACGACAAATTTTTAAATTATGACATTTGATTTATACTTTATATAATTTTACAAAAAATACTTACGTGAAATATCTCTTTATTTAAAAAATACTGAGTATTGAAATCCTGAATAATAGTAAAAAGATAAAAATTAATCTTATTTGTCTTATTCAAATGTTGAGAGCTAGCTAGCAGGAATAAGTAAAATATCCAACTAGTACAAATGTTGATCCGGTGTTTTAGCTGGAAAATGTTTTCAACCCTGTTTACCTAATTTGTATATTTTTATTATACTAATCTAGTTCCTCAACAGAACATATGTAGGATTTGTTTGACTCTGGAATGGTCACTGGTTTATTGAGTCTTCCCCATGTGAGAAGTTTTGCAGCACTTTGGATCTCACCGAAACAATAGAGTCATAGATAATGGGCAAGAATGTGTTGGTCGCAAAAGTCATTCCTCTTCCCTCTTCAACTCTCTCCTGATATCAGTTTTCCTCCTGCCATGAAAGAGACTGAAGGCTCATTTGGACACTCTCAACAAAGAAGGCAGGGCAGGCGAAGAAAGTAAAACACAGACAATTTAAAGGACATTTAAAGAGCCTATAATGAAATTCATTCAACTTCTTTATATTTTTAGTTTCTGATGTCTCTCATTGTCTCTTAGAAAGGGTTCATGCTCTCCTCTTGGTTGCTATGATGAGACACATGTGGAACTTTTCACTTTCCTGGATTGTGTAGACTTTAGCTGTCATCTTTACTGAATAAGCCAGCCTACAAGACAGGTCAGTTCAGGTCTTTTGTTATTTTTATTTTTATTTTTATTTTTATTTTTTTAAAGATTTTATTTATTTATTTGACACACAGAGAGAGAAATTACAAGTAGGCAGAGAGGCAGGCAGAGAGACAGGGAGAGGAGGAAGCAGGCTCCCTGCTGAGCAGAGAGCCCGATGTGGGCCTCGATCCCAGGACCCTGAGATCATGACCTGAGCCAAAAGCAGAGGCTTTAACCCACTGAGCCACCCAGGTGCCCTATTTTTATTTTTTTTGTAATAGTAAGAAAAAAAAGACTGATGTAGAAAGAAGAAAGCATTTCTAAACCCTACCAAGGGGACAGTATCTGTAGAAGGGTAAATGATGAGGGAACTAGAAGTGCTAGTCTGGAAGAAGGTGTAGAGATCTTCTCTTAATCACAGAAGGAGGACAAGTGGATAGTTTGGAGGCTCAACAAATAGTAGAAATCTCTACACTGTTCTCTTGCTCTCAATACTCTCAGGAGGCAGGACCCCATGTATCAGGCTCCCAGTCTCAACAAAGCCTCACCCTGCATCTCAGCCCTAGAGCCACTGTGTGGTGTGGACAATAAGCAGGGACAATAACCAGTGTGAGCTAGAAAACAGTGGGTTTCTCTTCCACATAAGACTTTTAGATCTACATTGAACCTGGACAAAAGGGAGTGATAGGGCTTGAATAGTAACCAAAGTCAATTTTCCTATAGCCTGTTGATTAGATTAAACATTATTTAGAAAAATAACAAATGTGCCATTTCTTAAACATGAGATGTGAAATAAAATTTATGACAGCTGTGTTTTATATCTTACCTAATTTACTTAAAAGAATCCTCAGAAACATTGAGGGAAGTTTCTTTTAATGGGATTATTATATTTATGATTTTGAGGTTTTGTTCTTTTCATATTTGTGGATGGAACTGTGTCCTGTCCCCCTGCACATCCCCCAAATCCATATGTTGAAGTCTTAGTCTCCCTGATGGGACTGTACTTGGAGACAGAACCTTTAAAGAGAAAATTCAAGGGCGCCTGGGTGGCTCAGTGGGTTAAAGCCTCTGCTTTCGGCTCAGGTCATGATCTCAGGGTCCTGGGATCGAGGCCCGCATCGGGCTCCCTGCTCCGCAAGGAGCCTGCTTCCCCCTCTCTCTGTCTGCCTGACTCTCTGCCTCCTTGTGATCTCTCTCCCTCTGTGAAATAAATAAATAAAATCTTTAAAAAAAAAAAGAGACAATTCAAGTTAAGTGAGGTCGTAAGGGTGGGGTCCTATTTCAATAGGACTGATAACGTTATGAAAAGAGAAAAAGACGCCAGGAGTGTAGGCACAGAGGGAAGGCCATGTGAAGACACAGCAAGAAGGTGGCCATCTATCAGGCAAGGATGAGGCCTCAGGAGAAACCAACCCTGCTCACACTTTGGTCTTGGACTTCTGGCCTCTGAAACTGTGAGACAACAGATTTCCGTTGTTTAAGCCACTCAGTTTGTGGTATTTTGTCATAGCAGCCCTAGCAGACTAATATACCATATTTAATACTTTCATTTATAAGTCCTTATTCTCAAAGAAAATCTATGATATTGTATCCTAGTGGACATCCTATTGTTGGGTGGCACTGGTTTATACTTGACTGGGAAAAATGATTCACTTTCTGAAGAGAGTGTTGCAAGGGGCTAAAGAATAGTGGATGCCATCAAGCAAATATACAGAAAATAAATGTTCCCTACACAGTGACTAACACAAGAAGAGAGTATGTGCAGGTGCAAGGGGAGGGGCCACCACATTAAGTTCCACTGTAAATACTTGCCTCACATATGTGGTAATGCTAGCTCGCATCACATGACCCTTTGTCAGCGTGAAGTTGCCTGATACATGTTAGTTAACCAGGGAGATGATATTCACTTATAAAAATTACTTATTACTCCTGTATTTGCCTGTACTTTTTACTCCTGTACACTGCCATTACAATTCCACTTAAAATCTTTAAAGATTGAGAGTCAATCTGCTTACGATTTTATAGGCTTCTAAAATTGCTAGTTAAATTTTATATATACTGTCAAAAAAGAGAGAGAGAGAACAGGAAAAATAGAAAGATAAGGAATACATATGGCTAAACCATAAGTTTCTAGAAGTCAGGGATATATCATTGTAACCTTGAGATGCTCAAACACACTATTCTACATGTGGCTGGCATTCATGATTGGTTTAACACATGCAACTCTGAGAGAAAAGAATACAACGAATATGGGTGTAGAATAAAGATTAAATTTTGCATATAACATGCAAAATTCATTTAATCACTTTACAATTATATACTGTATATGAATGAAAATATGTGAATAGGTTTTAGCTGGGTCAATATACTGACACACATGTAGGTATTCCTGAATTTCTAGGTATTTCCAAATATCTATGGTATTAAATATTATTAAGAAAAAATAGACTGTCTTAATTGGTCACTTTTTACTTGGTTGGCTTCCCTCTTCCCCACTCTGTTGAGGTATAACTGACAAATAAAATTGCAAGATATTTAAAGTGACCACATGAAGATTTGATATACACACACACTATGAAAGGATTTCCACAATTGAGCTAATTAACCCATCCCATCACCTCACATATTAAATTTTTTGGTTTGGCTTTTTGTAAAAATACTTGATATAAAAAACATTTCCTAAAGCAGAACCCTCTTACACTGTTGGTGGGAATGCAAACTGGTGCAGGCACTCTGGAAAACAGTATGGAGTTTCCTCAAAAAGTTAAAAACAGAGCTACCCTATGACCCAGTGGTTGCACTACTAGGTACTCATCCACAGGATACAAACATAGTGATTCAAAGGGGCACATGCACCCCAATGTTTATAGCAGCAATGTCCACAATAGCCAAAATATAGAAAAAGGCCAGATGTCTATCAACAGATGAATGGATAAAGAAGATGTGGTATGTATATGTATGTATGTATATATATAATGGAATATTACTGAGCCATCAAGAAGAATGAAACCTTGCCATTTGCAATGACATGAATGGAACTAGAAGGTATTATGCTAAGCAAATAAGTCAGTTAGAGAAGACAAATACCATATGATTTCACTCATATGTGGAATTTAAGAAGCAAGTGAACATTGGGAAAGGGAAGGAAAAATAAAATAAGATGAAAATTGAGAGGGAGGAAAATATAAGAGATGCTAAACTATAGGGAACAAACAGGGTTGCTGGAGGGGAGATGTTGATAGACATTAAGGAGGGCACTTGATATAATGAACACTGGGTGTTGAATACAACTGATGAATCATTAAATTCTACCCCGAGACTGAAAAAAGAAAAAGAAAAAGAAAATGCCCTCCTTATTTAAGAAAAAATACTAGCAAATATTAATAGTGTCTAAGTTCCCTAAATATATCAACATGGTAATATGATAATTTGATTTACAATTTATCATACATTAGTATGTATCATTACATTAGTAACATTTATCATATATTAAAACAAAAAGAAAACCATTATTTTTCAATCTCAGATAAACACAGGATTCTCCCAGGAGTCAGTGAGAATTGAATGAAAGTACCTGATTCTATGTCTGCATAACCAAATGCAGGCTAAACTTCCCTGCATTAATCTATCACTTCACCTCGAAGTATCTCCTGTGACAAGCAGAACACAGGACAGGGAGAGAAGGGCCCAGGTGACCAGGGGATGTGGGAGTTACCGACATGTGCAGCTACATACATAAGCTCCAAGTGACTGTCTTGGCTGTGCCCTCTGCAGACCCTGCAGCCTAATCATAACAGCAATAATGTCAGAAAGCATTTATTTAGTGTGGACAAGACATAGAATCTTGTGCTAGGTGGTTTCATTGGTTACGTTTAATCCTACTAAAAATTCACGGCAAAAAAAAATTCACTTTGCTTCTGCTCACGGGGGGATGTCTAGCAATGGTACAAGAAGCGATAGAATAGAACTGGGCCCATGTCATGGACCAATTTAACCAGTACCTAAAGAGGCTTCCTTGAGGTGGTCACTTTGGAACTAGGCCTGAAATGATGGCTCTAAATTTGCCAGGAGAAGAAGAAGGTGCTGGGCGCTCAAGACAGAGAGAACCAACTTTGAAAAGCATTTAGGCATGATACAGCATGACACGTTCAGGGAATACTTCAAACAAACCTCAGAGTTTACCAGAGCCCCAGTACATTTCTCTCTCTTTGAAAAGAGAAAACAAAAGTGAGCAAACACCCCGGTGACATAGTGGTTATTTTTTACCACTTTAGCCCTTTCTGTCAGCTGTTTGACTTGGTATTATCTTTGTAAGAAGCCCTACTAGACATTCTATTTAATAGAACTGTTAGTGGGTGTAACTTTCATGTTCTATCCTAAAAAATCTCAATTAAGGTTTCTAAAATCTGGAGGGAGGCCCTATTCAAAAGGCTATTGTATTTTATATTTTAAAAATAAGTATTTATATTTATAAATATTTATACTTAAACTAAATTAGAGATATTTTTATATTTACATAAAATGAATTTATTTCCATTTCGTAATTTGCATAAGCTCTAAAAGATAGTGAACTTTGGACCCCAACTTTCTCATTTTTAAGACAACATGTAAAATGAGATGATTATTTGAGTTTGGATGATGAAAGGAAAACTTTTCCATAGATATATACATGAAAAAATGGTTTTCTTTTCTAAATTTAACAGAGATCGCATCATCCAGCTTTAAACTGTTAAATAATATTAGGTCACCCTAAATAATGAATTGCATTTAAGAGAGAATGTGATCTATGACTCATAAATGAAACCAATAATTTTACTGTCTATCAGAAAAAAGTCCACCTTCCTCTTAACTTTCAATATGAAGAAGGCAAGTCTGAAAATTTTTATATGAAGCAATACCGTCCCAAACAAAGTATAGGTTAGTAAAAGATTGAAGAGAGAAGTAGTGGAGAGTTTTGGCTTCTTCTGCATGCAGTGTGAGCATATTTACTTGTCTTAGATTGAAGCAGTGTGGTGTATTTGCAGTCACTTTGTAGTACCTGGCTTTTTTTAGAATAGCTGGTTTTGGGGGCACATGTTGCTTTAAGGGGTTGCGGCTTTAGTTAATTGCATGGAAGAGGTTTTGCCCACAGGGTGCTATATTTTGAATCTTTCTCTCTTGTCCCTTAGTGTCTTTTTCATCCCTGGAAGACTGCCTGGAAAGAAGGGCATTGTAAGAACCATGGCAGCCTGTGCTTCCACAGTTCTGTTTCATGAAGAGGGTCAATGTCAGTTTCTGGCTATAAAATGTAGATGCTTACCTCTAAACCAAGAGGAAGTACCAGCTTTACAATTTGTCCAGGAACTCTAATCTAAATATTTCAAAGATGTACATGCTCGATAAACTATTAAATATCAACTAGGTCATCCTAGGTAACTATTTTGCATATTTCTACAATACAAAGTACTCTAAAAGTTACTGAATCAGGGGCAGTGTTTCCACTGCTCTAAGTATTTCACTGCTGGACTTGGCAGTAGACTGTAGGTGAAGATGCTGATGGTTCAGAACCCTAACCACAACTGGTGGATCAGTACACAGTGATGAGAGAGGCAGGAATAAGAGGTGCACTGGTGGTGGAGAAGGCAGTTCTGAAGGAGGAAGCAGACACAGGAGGAGACCTCTGTGCTGGAAGCTAAGATGTGGATGAGCCCAAAACTTCTCCAGATTTTCTCAAGTCATTAGGATAATTTCAATTTGCTAAAAAGAGTAGCATGATTTGAGGCCTCTGTAAAGTGGCAAGATGCCACCTAACAGTATCACACTTTGCCTTAGGCACAGACTAAGTTTTTCTGGTATTTTGATAAGATGAGGGAATATTTTCCAAATATTATTTGACTCTTTATTTTTTTTTAAAGATTTATTTATTTATTTGAGAGAGAAAGAGTGCCTTGCATGTGGAGGGGAGGGGCAGAGGGAGAGGGAGAGAATCTCAAGCAGACTATGCACTGTGTGTGGAACAGCAGGGACTTGGTCTCATAACCCTGTGATCATGATCTGAGCTTAAATCAAGAGTCGGATGCTTAACTGACTGAGCCACCCAGGCACCCCTATTTTACTCTTGGTTAAATGTTAAAAAAAGTTGAAGTGATACATTGAAAAAAATTGAAATAATCTAATTCAACGAGTATTCAAGACAATCTAAATTGGTGTATACTGCAGTCATTTGGAGAACTGATTCATCATGCACAGTTTCTAAGTTTATTTACCTTGTTTCAAAGGCAGAGAAGCCATAAATTTAAGAAGATTAATATTAAGAAATAGTAATATCCACATATATTAAGCTTTGTGGGGCCTAAGAAAAGATATGCTGAATTATGCCAAATGTATGTGCAATTAAAAGTAGACAATGGATCAAGTGAAATCTGCCTTCAAATCCTTCAGCAGGAATTGGTACAGACCCGTTTCTCTGAAGAGAATTAATTTTTGACTCTTCAGCAAACCACTTGTTCTTTCTAGACTAATTTTTCTCATTTATGAGAGGCTGCACTAGGCTTTGGCTAAGCTTTTCATTTTAAACTTTAAACTTTAATAGATGATCTAGTACTAAATGGTAAAAATAATTTCAATTTATTGAACATATAATAAATATCAGATATTCTGCTGGACTGTGTGTGTATAATATCTGTAATCTATAACATAGCCAGGCAAAGTGAGCATCTCATTTTAGATAAGGGGAAACAGGTTCAGTTCATTTGCTGTTTAGCCTAGATTAGAACCCAGCCTTGTCTACTTATAAAGCCTACACTCCTTTTTCATCATATACGTTCTGAAGATGTGTAGAGATGCTTGATTTTCAAGAAGACAGTTTGAATATAGAGTATAATTCACTCATTTATTCTATAAATATTATTGAACTTTTATTATGTTCCAGGTACTGTGATAAGAACAGAGTTTACATTGATGAACCCAACCAACAAATGGCCCCTACCCACGAGGAGCTTTACTATCTTGTGGAAGACTCTGTTACTTAACTATTCCAGCAAGGAGAAAAACATAAATGGCTGTTATTTTATTTATTTTATTTTTTCAGTGATCCAAGATTCATTGTTTATGTATCACAACCAGTGCTCCATGCAATACGTGCCCTCCTTAATACCGACCACCAGGCTCACCCATTCCCCCTTCCCCCTCCCCTCCATAACCCTCAGTTTGTTTCTCAGAGTCCACAGTCTCTCATGGTTCGTCTCCACCTCTGATTTACCCCAATTCACTTTCCCTTTCCTTCTCCTAAAGTCGTCCATTGTATTCCTTATGTTCCTCAAGTAAGTGAAACCATATGATAATTGACTTTCTCTGCTTGACTTATTTCACTCAACATAATCTCCAGACCCATCCATGTTGATACAAAAGTTGGGTATTTATCCTTTCTGATGGCTGTGCCATATTCCATTGTATATATAGACCACATCTTCTTTATCTATTCATCTGTTGAGGGGCATCTTGGCTCTTTCCACAGTTTGGCG
Source organism: Ailurus styani (assembly GCA_002007465.1). Taxonomy (NCBI): domain Eukaryota; kingdom Metazoa; phylum Chordata; class Mammalia; order Carnivora; family Ailuridae; genus Ailurus; species Ailurus styani. The sequence goes on along the minus strand of LNAC01000019.1, from coordinate 1,302,621 downwards.
ATTATGGGACATTGCTTCCATGAACATAGGGGTACATATGGCCCTTCTTTTCACTACATCTGTGTCTTTGGCGTGAATACCCAGTAGTGCAATTGCAGGATCATAGGGTAGCTCTATTTTTAATTTTTTGAGGAATCTCCACACTGTTTTCCAAAGTGGCTGCACCAACTTGCATTCCCACCAATGGTGTAAGAGGGTTCCCCTTTCTCCACATCCTTTCCAACACTTGTTGCTTCCTGTCCTGTTGATTTTGGCCATTCTAACTGGTGTAACATGATATCTCAATGTGGTTTTGATTTGAGTTTCCCTGATGGTTAATAATGATGAACATTTTTTATGTGTCTGTTAGCCAGTAAATGATTTTTATTGATAGGTGCTATTTTAAGTCTCCAAATTCTTTAATAAAAAGAAATATAATAATTATAAAAAGTAAGAATATAATGTATTTTTGCATTTTTGTCTCAAGATAGCAAAGCTATTTCTGTTTTTAATTTTATTTATTCATTTACATATTTGTTTTTGTTTCAGGTTTTTATCTAAATTCCATTTAATTAACATGTAGTATATTAGTTTCAGGAGTAGAATCTAGTGATTCATTACTTATATAAAGCACCCAGTGCTTATCACTAGTGCCATCCTTAATCCCCATCATCCATTTAACCCATCCCCCCACCCACCTCCCCTCCAGCAACCCTCAGTGTGCTTCTATAGTTCAGTTTGTTTTAGGGTTTATCTCTCTCTTTTTTTCCCCTATGTTCATCTGTTTGTTTCTTAAATTCCACACATGTGTGAAATCATATGGGATTTGTCTTTCTCTGACTGATTTATTTCACTTAACATAAAACACTCTGACTCCATCCATGTTGTTGCAAATGACAAGATTTCATTCTTTTTTTGTGGCTGAGTAATATTTATATGTATATATGAATATTTCACTTCTTTATCCATTCATCAGTTGATGGACACTTGGGCTTTCTCCATGATTTGGCTATTGTTGATAATGCTGTTATAAATATCAGAGTACGTGATCTCAATGGGAAGACTGTCAGTTTTTCCCCACTGAGAATGATATTCACTGTGGGTTTTTCATAGATAAATTTTATGAAGTTGAGGAATGTTCCCTCTATCCCTATACTCTGAAGAGTTTTAATCAGGAACGGATGTTGTATTTTGTCAAATGTTTTTTTCTGCATCAATTGAGAGGACCATGTGGTTCTTCTCTCTTTTCTTATTGATTTGTTCTATCACACTGATTGATTTGTGAATGTTGAGCCACCCTTGCATCCCAGGGATAAATCCCACCTTGTCATTGTGGATAATCTTTTTAATGTATTGTTGGATCCTATTAGCTAGGATCTTGTTGAGAATCTTGGCATTCATATTCATCAAGGATATTGGTCTGAAATTCTCCTTTTTGATGGGGTCTTTGCCTGCTTTGGGGATCAAGGTAATGCTGGCTTCATAGAAAGAACCTGAAAGTTTTTCCTCTGTTTCTATTTTTTGAAACAGCTTCAGGAGAATAAGTATTATTTCTTCTTTGAATGTTTGGTAGAATTCCCCAGGGAATCCGTCAGGTCCTAGACTCTTGTTTTTTGGGAGGTTTTTGATCACTGCTTCAATTTCGTGACTAGATTTGGTCTATTCAGATTGTCAATTTCTTCCTGTTTCAGTCTTGGAAGTTTATATGTTTCCAGGAGTGTATCCACTTCTTCTATATAACTGTTGATATATATAACAGTTGATAATATAACTATTGATAATAGTTTCTGATGATTGTTTCTATATCCTTGGTGTTAGTCATGATCTCTCCCCTTTCATTCATAATTTTATTAATTTGAGTCCTCTCTGTTTTCTTTTGGATTAGTTTGGCCAGTGGTTTATCAATCTTATTAATTCTTTCAAAGAACCAGCTTCTAGTTTTGCCGATGTGTTCTACTGTATCTCTAGCTTCTAACTCATTGACATCTGCTCTAATCTTAATTATTTCCCTTCTTGTGTGTGGGGTTTGCTTAATTTGTTGTTGACTTTCCAGTTCCTTAAGGTATAAGGAGAGTTGGTGTATTTGGAATCTTTTTCCTTAAGGTATAAGGAGAGTGAGGCTTGGATGGCTATGTATTTCCTCCTTAGGACCGCCTTTGCCATATCCCATAGGTTTTGGACCGATGTATCTTCATTCTCATTGGTTGCCATAAATTGTTTAAAAGCAATATTATGCAGCCATCAGAAAGGATAAATACCCAACTTTTGTATCAACATGGATGGGTCTGGAGATTATGTTGAGTGAAATAAGTCAAGCAGAGAAAGTCAATTATCATATGGTTTCACTTACTTGAGGAACATAAGGAATACAATGGACGACTTTAGGAGAAGGAAAGGGAAAGTGAATTGGGGTAAATCAGAGGTGGAGATGAACCATGAGAGACTGTGGACTCTGAGAAACAAACTGAGGGTTATGGAGGGGAGGGGGAAGGGGGAATGGGTGAGCCTGGTGGTCGGTATTAAGGAGGGCACGTATTGCATGGAGCACTGGTTGTGGTGCATAAACAATGAATCATGGCTCACTGAAAAAATAAAGTAAAATAAAAAAAATATCAGGGTACATGTGTCCCTTTGAATCAGTATTTTTGTATCTTTTGGGTAAATGCCTAGTAGTGGTCAACTCTTTCAAAAGATAGTGATAAAGTCATCCCTCCCTACATAAACATATACACTGAGTTCTTCTAAAGACTCACCTTAGGTATTCTCCCTTACTGCACTTCCCAGGGGACAGAGTCTCTGACTACATCTAGAATTAAAAACTTTTAAGAGTATTTCCACTTGTGCAAAGAAGCCACTTCAAAAATACAGATAGCATGAAAGGCACAGGCACATATTTCTAGATATTGATTTTTTCTTTGCTTAACATTTCTAACATTAATATTAATTAGCAGAGAATTAAACATCATCCCTGAGTGTTTATTTACTTTGGGGAATGTGAGCTAATTAAGAGTAATGTATATGTAGCTAACTAATTAAAACTTAAGGTCCCTCCCCAATGTGTTTTCTTTCATTTCAAAATGTAACAGGATCTACTGTTCATTGTCTTAGGTATGGACAAATGAGATTGTGGTATGTAATCTATTGATCTCATCTCTCTGTCATCCTCTCTGCCTTACTCCTGCTAAATTTGGTTTTATCTTGAATCTAATAGTCGCTGCACTTTCTTCCTATTCATTACTAACCCCAGCCTCATTTTGATGCACCTGTTCTTATTATAATGAGCCTCAAAGTGAAAGATAATCATATTCAATTTACACTCTTTCTGAGAGTGAAAATCTTCCAGTCAAGTGGAGAACTGCATTGTGGACTTTTTGGTTTCCTTTAAATGGGGCTTAGTGTAACTAGATTTACCTAGATGTACCTGAGAAAGAGTGTCAAAAAGAAAAGATCAAAATAAAGGCACTAATGAAGCCAAGAATAGTTGTCTATTGTTCTTGACTCTTAGATCATTTTTTAAATGTGAAATGCTTGACTGACAAAGATTCAAATGCTTGCCTTTCTTGACAAAGGCTAGCACAATGTGTTGACATAATTGTGCAAAAGTGCCTTACTAATGTGCCAAATAAAACAAGACATAAGCTCCAATAGATATTGCATTGACAAATACAATTAAATATTTCTTAAGATTTTGCAGATAATAAAAATTATTCCTAAGAGATTTAGAGATTCAAATCACCCAAGAGAAATCTTGCCTTCACTTCTCTTGATATTTTCATGTTTTAACTATCTTTCGGACACCATCTTTTGTGGTATTATCAACGTTTCCATTATTTACTCAATTCTTATTGACATTTTTATTTCTCTAATACCCTGTTTTCCTTATAGCCTGAGGCCTGCAGGAATGGAAGGAAGCCTCACATTCAGACTTTGTTAAAGGTAAAGGTCATTTAAATAAAACTTTCAATAGCTCAAGTTCCGGGCTTGTAGGTTGGAGGTTATTCTGCCAACTTTCTCCAAGTATATGAAGTAACTTCAGAGCATAGAGACTATTGTCATTACATTTAAATAGATGATTCATGCTGTGTGTATTTCCAGGATAGAGAGTTAGCTCCTCCTGCATTTCTTTCCCTGTAGCCAGAGCAGAGGGTCCTCCTCCCAATCCTCCCTGATTTCAAAGAAAATATTATATTCTTGTTTCCTCCTAGTGTTGGAATAGGATTGTAATTAGAGAATTTAGGCAGACAAGTCCTCTCCTTTCTAGAAATATCTATGTGTAAGTAACATGCACAGAAATTTATCTAGGGGTCTATGCATAAAACATATAAGAAACTTATATGGAGAAATTTATCTAGAAACATATATATAGAGAGAGAAATTTTGAAAAAATATGGCAGCAATCCAATTTAGTTTATTTTGTAGAGGAAAGAATGCTGAACTCTGAGTTAGAAAACCTGCATAGTTACTAGTCATGGGCCTTTAAGCAACACATGAAACACCTCTAAACCTTGATTAGTTTACTCAATGGTACACAAATGATAATAACTCCTGTCCTACTTCCCAGGTTATTGTGAATGTGAAATAAAGTAATATATGTGAAAATGACTTAAAACCTGTAAAACTCTATACAACCACAGAGTGTTGTTATTGCATGACACTTTTACTTGCCTGAAGTGGTAACCAACTTAGCTTATGGGCCTATGGACCTCATCTAAAAAATCTATATTGGGGACCAAAGGAAAATAGTTTGATCTCTACAAATACTCTTTTTTTTTTAACTACAACATTTACAGCTTAAGGAAAAAATGCATTTGTGTGAATTATTGTGCCTAGAAGAATGTTTTTAAATGGAGTAGAAGGAAAGGTTAGGATTGTGCCCTAGTCAAGGCAGTAATTACACATTTCAGGGTGAAAAGTACAAGTTGCAGGAAATGCCTGTTCACTGGTGCCAAGACAGCTGTGTGTTTAATCTCAGTAGCCCAGCCAACTGGTATTAGCTCTGTTATCACTCATCACCTGCTCCTACCTCTGCTGTTGTGTGAGAACCTGTGAGACTCTTGGCACATACTGTAGCAAACTTTAGTTTGGATTTTCTCTGGTCAATATATTGGCAATCTGACATGACCTCAATTATACTGAACACTAAGGCAGGAAGGATAATTTATCTGAACTGATTTGTGTTCACCTCCTAAGCATGAGGATTAGTACCTCTTTTCATGCCTGTGTTAGCACATGCCATTCTTGATTCACTAGTAAATATAGGGAGGCTCTAACCCATCAGTGTTCTTTTTTTTTAAACATTTTATTTATTTTATTTAACAGAGAGAGAGAGAGAGAGAGAGAGAGAGTCAGAGAGAGAGACCACAAGCAAAGGGAGCAGTAGACAGAGGGAGAGGGAGAAGCAGGCTCTCCACTGAGCAGAGAGCCTGACGTAGGATTGGATCCCAGGACCCTGGCATTATGACCTGAGTCTAAGGCAGGTGCCTAACTGACTGAGCTACCCAGGTGCCACATAACCAGTGTTCTTGCAGTGTGTTCAGCTTTGGTCTGAGCCATTCGCCTTTGCTTTCTTTTTTTCCTTCTTTGGCCAAAGACACCCAGGTGTGTTTTTTGGCACTTCTACATTTCTATAATTAGTCTGTGCAAGTATGCATAACCTGCAGGCTACGCTCTTACCCCTGATGTTTCCCAGATATACCCAGACACATACAAAGGTGAGTTACATGCTCTTCCTCAAGGCCCAGTTCAGAATGGCCAAGTGCCACTGTGCCTCCTAGTTTCTCCTCTGCAAACATGGGTGCTGCTTGGCTCTATATTGGCATACTGGTATGAGTTTGCTAAACTTCTGCCCTTCTGGAGGTTGTGTTTTCTCAACCACTACTTCTGAGTCTTATGCTATGTGTATGTTTAGGGCTTGAAGTCAACAAGAATTGTTGGTATTTTTATAGTTTTCTGAACTACTTCCTCCAAAAACCAATTGAATATTAATATTATTCAGTCACTATGGATCCTAGCTGGTGACATTCTTTCTTTCTAAATATTCTGATATCTTTTTTTTGAAAGGAGATAGTTAAACATTTCTGCAATAGGTCAGTATGAAGAGACCACTAGAATAAATTTGTGACATTTTCCTGCCAAACAATTATCAAGACATGGGATATTAAAGTTTAATTCAGATTGAATGAAGTTATTTTAAAATTAGCAGAACATTTTATTCCTTATGTTCCACAAGTAAGTGAAACCATATGATAATTGATTTCCTCTGCTTGACTTATTTCACTCAGCATAATCTCCTCCAGACCTGTCCATGTTGGTACAAAAGTTGGGTATTCATCCTATCTGATGGCTACATAATATTCCATTGTATATATGGGCCACATCTTCTTCACCCATTTGTCTGTTGAAGGGCATCGTGGCTCTTTCCATAGTTTGGTGATTGTGGACATTGCTGCCGTGAATATTAGGGTACATATGGCCCTTCTTTTCACTACATCTGTGTCTTTGGGGTAAATACCCAGTAGTGCAATTGCAGGGTCATAGGGTAGCTCTATTTTTAATGTTTTGAGGAATCTCCACACTGTTTTCCAAAGTGGCTGCACCAACTTGCATTCCAAATTGGAGGGGAAGATGAACGATGAGAGACTGTGGATTCAGAGAAACAAACTGAGAGTTATGGAGGAGAGGAAGATGGGGGGATGGGTGAGCCTGGTGGTGGGAATTAAGGAGGGCACGTATTGCTCCTTCACAGGTCCACCTTTCACTTGCTGAAATGGTAAATGGTTACTATATCTGTGATATATTAATTATACTCTGTTTCCTAGAACCACAAATTCAGGTCCAATTATGCTTGGTTAAGTCTAACATCTTTCAGAGAAATAATTGATATTTTCAAAAATACCCAGGTCAGAAATTTTACATAACTTTTTAAAAGTGAATCTCTATTTCATCTGTGATTAAAATGCAGTGGAAATTTTCAGAAAGGCTACATTCTACCTTAATGTTCATGGGTAGAATTCCTGGAATGCTGCTATATATTGTAAGAAGTATTTCTTACAAACATGTTTAACATGTATATGTCTATAATTATTAAGCTTAGTAGCAGTATTAGATATTAAGAGAAAAAATATTCATAGCTGCGGAAAAGCTACTTTTATACGATATTTGCATTCTTGAAAATTTGCATGCCCACATTTCTAGAATTGCAGTATTTTCCCATCAACTTAATAGCAATTTCAGAAATATGTTTTCATATAGACTTATCTTTCAAACACCATACAAGTAATTTTTCAGAATGTGATAAATCTCTTTTCTTCTTCATGCATTTTCCTTGCAGAAGTCTTCAGTGAATATGAATTGCTTTTGTTGTGAGAAGATGTATTTGTTTAAAAATTTCATAAATTTCAAATAATATCCAACACAAGATTAGCTAAACTTGTGTTATCTTCGTACAATGAATTAATATCCTGTCACTAAAACTCATATTATAAAAGAATACTTGTGACATGAGAAAATAAATAATATATTACACAAAATAGCCTATTATAAAATAGTAAAAATTAAATTTTGGTAAGAAAACTCTGCATGTATACATGGTTAGAGAATATTACACAATGGAATATTAACTGTGGTTGTCTCTCAGTGGTAAGAATGTGGATGCTTTTTTTTTTAACTTTTCTATGTTTTTCAAGTTACTCTGAGAATTGTATATTATTACACAAGCAGGAAATACATATATTTAAAAATAATAGAGTATTTAGTACTTATCTACATCTTTTAAAATTCTATGTTTAGCAGGCATGACAAGGAGAGTGCAGAAGATCTAGATAAGGAGACCGGAACAACAAAATGTGCAGACATGTAACAGGACATTGCATTTGATGAATGACAAGTAGATCTCCAGAGCTGAAGAGGTAGACAGGGTCAGATTATATAAGAGCTCATAAACTAAGCAAAGAAATTTAGATTCTGTGAAGGGTGACCATACATACAGGTTTACCTCAGAGAGTCCATTTTAGTCCCATTGTAGCAGTATAATTATTAATAACATTCCCTATTATTATCAAAATTATCTGGGTTTAGATGACAAATGATGTGGTCATCTTATACAGATAGTAGGAAACCACTGAAACTTACTACTAGGAGCTTAACACAACCAGATTTACATTTTGGAAAAAGATCCTTGGTTGCATTGTACAAACATGAATTTTGGTTGGGGTAGGATATGCAGGAACATGGGCAGGGAAATAAACTAGGAGACTATTGCAAAGTTTATGGCAACTATATCAGTAACAATAGGGTTACTATAGAGGAGACAGGAAGGAAATTTATATGGAAGAACAGGTTTAAACATTCATATAAGAGACATTTTAGTTATTTTAAGGTATAAATGGGCTTCTCTTGATATCATTTGTGGAAAGTTCTAGACTGGCACTGTCCAGTAGGGCTTTCTGTATTGATGAGAATTTTTTTACATTTGTGCTGTCCAATATGCTAACTTAAAATTGAGTCTTAAATTATATTAAATTTTACTTAATTTAAATTTGAATTTAAATAGCTTCATGTATTGGTGCTTCTCTACTGGACAGAGTAGCTCTAGATTTTTGTCTGTGAGGGGTGACACAGACAGATCTGGCTTGTAGATGTAGCTTTGTGAGGGATCAGTTAGGTGCTGGTTAAGTAAATTCATGTGGTCAGCAGAGCTTGTACATTGAGAAGAGAGGAGGACATCTTGTTTAAGAGATTAGCAGAGGAAAAGGAGTCTGCAAAGAAGACTAAGGATTAATCAGAGGATTGGGGAGGACCCAGGAGTGGGAGTTGGTTTTGAAGTCCAAGAAATTGAGAGTGTCAAGAAGGGAGAAATTAATAGTAGCCAAAGGTCTTAGGCTGTAAGACACTCAGGTAAAATGGACATATTTTGGAAGGATTGAAGCTAGGAGATTATAGATGTAGGGAGACATTTGGAGGTCAGCAGAAGAGTCTAGGTCTCAAAGAGTTGAACAGTTGTTGATTTATTTATTTGACAGATAGAGATCACAAGTAGGCAAAGAGGCAGGCAGAGAGAGAGGAGGAAGCAGGCTCCCTGCTGAGCAGGGAGCCTGATGCGGGCCTCGATCCCAGGACCCTGAGATCATGACCTGAGCTGAAGGCAGAGGCTTTAACCCACTGAGCCACCCAGGTGCCCTGAAATGTTGAAACTCCACTCTCAAAGGGAGAGTTTTGGGAGAGAGTTCAGAAATAAAGGCAGTGGAATTTGATGACTGATTCAATGTTCTGGGAATCATGAGGGTGGGATTCAGAGGTGGTGAAGAGAAGACAGTGTTGGTAAAAGGCAACACTGAGAGTGAAGTTATACAGCTTCTATAAAGGTCGAAATACAAAAATTCACTATCCCTCAATTCTTAAGGAGTCATAGAGAAGATTTCTTGATGCAGCTAGTTTCATAAGCAATGATGGCTGTGCCAACCAGGAAGGAAACCTGTTTCATAAGTGCAGGGAACTGCTTTATTTTCTTCTTTGATGATATCAGACAAGAACCTGAAGGTTTGTTTATCATTTCAGCAGGACAACTGCAGCAAAGGCCCACAGATGAAAGAAAAGTGGAGTCCAAGAAAGGAAGACAGAATCAAAACACCCTCTCAATAAAAAGAATGATTACTGAAGAACAACACAAAGTTTTTTTTAGGAACATTAGGTGGGAAAGATGCAAATAGTTGTGTTCATCTGTAAGTTGCATTTGGGGAGGTAATATAGTGGGATAAACAATTGAGCTGGTAGACCATCCTATAGACTTAAGTTCTAATGCTGGTTCCATTGTTAATTAAGTATTTGACCTTGGCACATATACCTTTTAACTCTTCTGGGTAACAGCTATTCATAAAAGATACAAAGGTAGTGATCCTCAGGGGCACATGCACCCAAATGTTTATAGCAGCAATGTCCGCAATGGCCAAACTATGGAAAGAAACTAGATGTCCATCAACAGATGAGTGGATAAAGAAGATGTGATATATATATATATATATATGTATATATATATATGTATATATATATGTATATATATATATATACACACACACACACACACACACACAATGGAATATTATGCAGCCATCAAAAGAAACGGAATCTTGCCATTTGCAATGACGTTGATGGAACTAGAGGGTGTTATGCTAAGTGAAATAAGTCAATCAGAGAAAGGCAATTATTATATGATCTCTCTGGTATGAGGAACTTGAGGGACAGATGGGGGGTCATGGGGGTAGGGAGAGAAAAATAATGAAACAAGATGGGATCGGGAAGGAGACAAACCATAAGAGACTCTTAATCTCACAAAAGAAACTGAGGGTTACTGGGGGGTGGGAGGGTAGGGATTGGGTGGATGGGTTATGGACATTGGAGAGGGTTTATGCTATGGTGAGTGTGTGAAAGGTATAAGCCTGATGATTCACAGACCTGTACCCCTGGGGCAAATAAAAAAAATACATAAATAAAATCTTTAAAAAAAGTAGATTAGTGTTCAAGTTTATGTTTTTCAACTTTAAAATTCCATTAGTGTAAAGGTCAAGGTAAAATTATGTCTAATGTGCTATGATAAATCTGGATTCATGAAACTGTGCTAAATTTTGTGGACTTGTGTCATAAAATTTCACTCACTGTTTCAGTGGGTACATTTGAAATGGATTTAATGACTGTATTGGCCATCCATATGTAGGAAACCGATGCTAAAACAGATAATACAGGTATAAGTCAAGTTTTGCAAAGTTCAAAAATTATAAAATACATAAAGAGTTATTTTCAAATTACAAAAAAACAAATAATGAGGTTGAGTCTAAGCTGAGAACCTGTAAAACAAGTTTCAGTTCAAAGAAACTGTTGAAGGCTTCTTAATGGTGCCTGGAGGGGTAGACAGTGTGGTGGGTTAAAGAATGCAATACTTTTAATCTTCGGTTTCAATACTTATTCAATTCAAAAAAAGGAAGAAGGAATGAAACAGGGAAGAAAGGAATGGAGGGAAGAAAGGAAGAAAGAAAAGAAGGAAGGAAGAAAGGGGAAAATGAGAAATGGAAAAAAAGAGAAAATGCAATCTGTTATTTATTGTTGCAAGAAAAGTTTGGTGTGGTAGAACATAACTACAGTTTCAATCCTAATCTTCCAGTAACTGTGTAGCCTTGGGCAAGTAATTACCCATCTCTAGGTCCCCATTTCTTCATCAGTAAAATGAGGGGTTTGGGCCTGAACATCTTTTTTAACTGATTTATTTATTCATTTTTCTATTTTTTTATTGTGTTATGTTAGTCACCATACAGTACATCATTAGTTTTTGATATAGTGTTCCATGATTCATTGTTTGCATATAACACCCAGTGCTCCATGCAATCCGTGACCTCCTTAATGCCCATCACCAAGCTCATTTGTAAAGTTCCTTCTAGGGTGCCTGGGTGGCTTAGTGGGTTAAAGCCTCTGCCTTTGGCTCAGGTCATGATCTCAGGGTCCTGGGATCGAGGCCCGCATCGGGCTCTCTGCTTGGCAGGGAGCCTGCTTCCTCCTCTCTCTCTGCCTACTTATAATCTCTTTCTGTCAAATAAATAAATAAAATCTTAAAAAAAAATAAAGTTCCTTCTAACTTTATGGTGTAACAACATTGGCAATGTTAACTTCCATGGCCTTGGATTGCGGGTTTGTGTTGCCCAGAAAGGAGTAAAGCATAGTGTGGGGGAAAAGTTATCTATTCATTATTTCACTTTAATGCATATATTCAGTTTTAGGAAAACATTTTCAGCAGACAGAAGTGAGAAAATAAAAAGCAGTCTTAACAGTTAATGATCTCTACTGTTCCAGCTGTGACAGAGAGGGTGTCTGGAATCATTAAACCTGCCCAGGAGTGGAGTCCTGAGGATTCACCTCTTCTGTTCTTTCTGCCATCCCCCTTCCAACAACAGTCCTAGGAAGATGTACTCATCTCTACTGCAGAAGACAAAGGTAAGCCTCTGTGCTAGAGAAAGGATGTGGGGGAGAACTAACAAATACCCGGGGATACTGGACCTCTGGAAAATCATGTATTTTCTGCAACTAATAAGCATTTAATGAAGATTTGTTATAAATTGTTAGCTTCTCTGCCCTCATGTAGTTCGATTACTCCTTTGAATTGCTGAGGTTACTCCACAAAAACATGAGACATATCTTTGTTGGAAAGATGGCTTGCCCTGATTTTCACGTGCCAAGCTCCTTCCTTGTACCAAAACAAACAAACAAAAAAGATTTTCTTTGAAGATATTGCAAGTTTCACAAGAGATAGAATCCCTCCCCCCACAGCACCCTGAAAGTAAGGGTCTTCTTTCAAAAATCTTTCTTTTTGGAGCAGGGTTGGGCAATACTTTCACTGTCAGAATCTTTAAACTTAAATCAAAGTCCTAGCTGAGATTTTGGAATCAGGAGGGTCCTACATGTTTAAGATTTCCAGAAATCACTTAAGTTTGGGCTGTCCTTAAAGACAGGGTGAGGGTAACAGAGTTCACTCTGCTTAGATTCCCAGCATGCACAATACTTTTCTGTTTCATGTAAACAGCTAAAATGACAGAGTGTGATGACTCCTCTCAGGATTGCTGTATGTTTTTTCTTTTATTATAGAGATTGGCAAAACACTTTCAGTGATACAAAGGGACAGAAGAAAAGCAGTGCCTTTTAAAAAATATTAAACTTTGTGGGACTTTAAATATCAGGTTTGAGGAAAAAAGGGTTGTTATTTTGGTAATAATATTCTTGACCTTTGGGTGTTGGACCTGACTCACTTTCAACTGCTTTTTATCCTTTTTGCATCTCAACCTGTGAGGCTATGGTATAGAACTTTCCCTTTTATTTCTTGCATGGAAACATTTTTAAATCTTTACTACTCTCTACCATAGCTATTCAGTGTAGGCATTTCTTAGAAATCAGTGAAATTATGCATTATCCACATTTCTAATTGCTAACATTTACTACTTTACTGTTTTCTCAGCTGTCATTCAAAAGCAAATGACCTTAGTCCTTGTTCTCTAAGACTACTATTCATATTGGGCTTGGCTTACCAATTTTTTGCTCTTGAAATTCTCCTTCTTTGACATGTCCAACAACATCACCACTCTGGTTCTTCCCCTTACTTTTCACCTTTCCTAATTAATTTTTGTTGTAAGTTTCTTTCCACTTTAATTCTTCTTCAAACTCGGCACTTTTTTCCTCTCCACACTTTTTCTAGAATGTAAGCTCTTTCTTATGGCTCCATCTATTATTTCTAGTTTGTTAACTCAAAATATAAATCTCTTGTTTTGATTTGGTATCAGAATTGTACTCGTGAGTCTCCAGGTGCTTCTTAGTTGTTTATAACTTGTGTAATTACTGCTAGGTGTGGTGAAAGTTAATTGTGTTTCCCGTGAGTGAATTGCATTGAAAAATTATTAGTAGTTTTTATCTGTGGAGGCAGATATTCACTTTGGGGCATATCTTTGCTTTCTGAAGTTACACAAATATAAGGCTAATATTTAATCTTGGACTGGTCCCAAAGTTACCTATTTGAGAGATGGTCTAGTGTTTTGTTTTTTTTTTTTTAAAGATTTTTGTTTATTTATTTGTCAGAGAGAGAGAGAGAGAGAGAGCACAAGCAGGGGGAGCAGTAGGCAGAGGAAGAAGCAGGCTCCCCCCTGAGCAAGAAGCTGGATGCAGGACTGGATCCCAGGACCCTGGGATCATGGCCTGAGCTGAAGGCAGATGCTTAACTGACTGAGCCACCCAGTTGTCCCAGAGATGTTTAGTGTTCTGTTTGAGAAGATAAAAGTATTCTCTTGCATCAATATAGATACTACAGAAAACATTTCATAACAATACATTTGAAAATTCCGAATAAATAAGCACCTTTAAAACTATAACTTATTGGGGTACCTGGGTGGCTCAGTTGGTTAAACATCTGCCTTTGGCCCAGGTCCTGATCTCAGGGTCCTAGGATGGAACCCTGCATTGGGCTCTCTGCTCAATGGGGAGCCTGCTCTTCTCCTTCTCCCTCTGTTGCTCCCCTGGCTTTTATGTTCTCTTTCTCTTTCTGCCAAATAAATAAATAAATAAAATAAAAACAAAAAACTATAACTTATTGGGGCACCTGGGTGGCTCAGTAGGTTAAGCTTCTGCCTTCAGCTCAGGTCATGGTCCCAAAGTCCTGGGATTGAACCCCACGTTCAGATCCCCACTCAGCAAGGCATCTGCTTCTCCCTCTGCCACTCCCCCTGCTCATGCTTTCTGTCTCTCAAATAAATAAATAAAATCTTAAAAAAAAACCCCAAGCCCCCTATAACTTATTAAAACTGATGCAAGAAAGCAAGGTGAACAATTCTATTTAGGGAGTGAAATCCTCTTTAAAAAGTCTTCTCGGGCGCCTGGGTGGCTCAGTGGGTTAAAGCCGCTGCCTTCAGCTCAGGTCTACTAAAAGGTGTGCCCCTCTCTAGACTGTGCTAGGCTTATACTCTGCTAGCTCTCTCAGAAGGGTTTCTTGTAACTAAAATAATGATACAGAAAGGCTTACTTCCTAAAGTTATTCCTTTGCTTACCACTCAGTCAGGGGTAGATATAAACCATATCTAAGGTATAGAGAACAACAGAAAGAAGAAAGAATGCTGCCCTTCCTCCTGTGCAGTCATTGTCTGGGAGAGTCATTGTCACTTGTTTTAGATGCATTTAGGGAAACCATTGCTTAGCCCCCATTACCATGGTGTCTTCTAACACCACTGGGGAGATAGGTAGAGGATCATTTCTCAAGTACATTAAATATTTCTAAACAAATCTAATGGCCTATTAATTCACTTCTACTAGGCAACAATATATGTCATGTAAGTTAAAGACACACATAAACACAAACTCACACATATACACACTAGCCATAATTAATTATATTTTAAATACTAAATTCTCATTCTGTACAAGTGAAAATATTTTCCAAGTTCAAAACAAAGAATTAAAAAAGAGGATAATATGGTCTAATTTCAGAAGCAAAAAAAATGAGGATTTCTCTTGGGCGCCTGGGTGGCTCAGTGGGTTAAAGCCGCTGCCTTCGGCTCAGGTCATGATCCCAGGGTCCTGGGATTGAGGCCCACATCGGGTTCTCTGCTCAGTGGGGAGCCTGCTTCCTCCTCTCTCCTCTCTCTCTGCCTGCCTCTCTGCCTACTTGTAATCTCTCTCTCTCTGTCAAATAAATAAATAAAAAATCTTAAAAAAAAAAAAGTCTTCTCAGAAAGAAATATCTAGACCCAACAAAAGCTCCAGGTATTTAGGGAAGAAGCATTGCCAATGACAAATTATTAGGTGATTACAAGAAAAGGATCAATAGGTCAATGTCACTCATAGACATAAAAGCAAAAATCCCAAACACAATATTAGTAAAGAGAATCCCACAACATGCTAAAAGGCTGGTATGTCACCAATATTGCAGATTTGACCTATGGGAGGGTCAATGATACCTTTCAGTATACTCATTTCTTGCCTGAGGGCTTCCTCTGGACCACATGCATGAAGGCCACAGATACCAGAGAATTAACACTTTCCAGAAGCAGTTCTCAACAAATGATTGATTGGTGAGGAAGGGAGGGTTATAAATATTCCAGTTCCCTCATCTCTCAGGTGGAATAACTCTGAGACATATGCCTATGCCATTTCCCAGAGTTTCTTGGTAGGCATAAGCTCCAGTCACCAAAATCTTTTAAAAAAAAAAAAGAAAGAAAAAAAAAGGCCCCCCCCGGGTGGCTCCCTTCAGCTCAGGTCATGATCTCAGGGTCTTGGGATTCAGGCCTGAATCAGGCTCTCTGCTCGGCAGGGAGCCTGCTTCCCCCCTCTCCCTCTGCCTGCCTCTCTGCCTACTTGTGATCTTTCTCTCTGTCAAATAAACAAATAAAACCTTAAAAAAAAAAAAAAAAGCTCCAGTCACCGACTATGGCCACTGGCTTGATAATTCAGCCTTCGTTGGCTTCCTTTTCTTCCCTGTCTCATATCTCCATTCCCTTATCAGAGTTTTCTTCAACTCTTCAATAAACTACTTGCAACCAAATCTTTGTCTCTGGGTCAGTTCTCTCTGTGTGTGTATTCGTTTGGGGTTGAGGGTGGGGGAGGGAACCCAAGCTAAGAAAATAACCAAGTTGGATTATTCCAGGAAGGAGGAATGGAAAATGCTTTTGACATTCAAAAATCAGTCACTTTAATTCCGTCACATTTACAGAATAAAGGAGAAAGAAATGCCATAGGTTTATCTCAATAGATGCAGTAAAATTATTTTCTAAAAGTCAGTATTTCCTTATGGTAACAATTGCTACCATACAAGGGAATTCTTCACTCTGAAAAATAGTAGGTACAGAAAAAGGAATTCCTCAGTCTGAAAAATATGTATGTACAGAAAAATCCTATAGGAAACATAATATTTAGTCATGAAATATTTAAATTTATATCCTTAAGATAGGAGACAAAGATATTTGCTATCACTACTTCTACTCAACATTGTACCAGAGGTCCTAGATAGTGAAACAAAGAAAGAAAAAATCGTACATGCTAGAAAAAAAAAAAAAAGAAAGTGTCATTATTCACAGACAAAATAATTATTGGTGTAGAAAATTCCAAAGAACACAAATTATTGGAATTAGTAAGTGAATTTAATGAAATAACTGGACATAATAGGGTTAATATAAAAATAAATTTTATTTCTATATACTAGCAATTAATAATTAGAAAATAGGAGTAACTGGGTGTTGGGCATTAAAGAAGGCTCGTGATAGGATGAGCACAGGGTGTTATACCCAACTAATGAATCACTGAACATTATACCAAAAACAAATGATGTACTATATCTGGGCTAATTGAATTTAAATAAAAAATAATAATAATTAGAAAATAAAATTCAGGGGTACCTGGCTGGCACAGTTAGTAGAGCATGAGGCTCTTGATCTCTGAGTTATGAGTTCCAGTCCCATGTTGGAGTTAGAGGTTGCTTAATTAAATAAACTTAAAAAAGAAAAAAGAAAATTAAAATAAAATAGTGCTAAGGACAATAATATCAAAAGCAACAAATACCCAGAAATAAATCTAACCAAAGATGAAAACAAATCTCCACACAAAGCTATAAAACATCAGTGAGATGAATTAAAGAACTAAATAAATGGAGAGATTTTTTTATATTCATTAATTGGAAGATTCAATATTGTAAAGATGTCATTTCTTTCCAAATTTGTCTGCAGATATAATGCAAATACAATGTAATTTCAATCAAAAAGTTAAAAAAAAGGGGGGAGTTGGTTTGCCCTGGAAACACTAACGAAGTGATTTTCTATTTATGTGGGAATGTAAAGGGTCAAGAATAGCCAGGATAATCTGAAAAGAGGTATGGAGGCCTTACGTGAAGTATCAAGACTTACTAAAAAGCCACAGTAATTAAAATAGTGAGATATTATAGCTATTGTAGACATTGCTGCTATGAACATTGGGGTGCAGGTGCCCCTTTGGATCACTGTATTTGTATCTTTGGGGTAAACACTCAGTAGTGCAATTGCTGGGTCATAAGATAGTTCTATTTTCAACTTCTTAAGGAACCTCCATACTGTTTTCCAGCGTGGCTGTACCAGCTTGCATTCCCACCAACAGTGTTAAAGTATTCCCCTTTCTTCACATTCTTGTGAACGTTAATTTTAGCCATTCTGACTGGTGTGAGGTGGTATCTCATTGTTTTTTGATTTGTATTTCCCTGACTTCAAGTGATGTGTAACATTTTTTCATGTGTTGGCCATTTATAGATCTTCTTTGGAGAAATGTCTGTTCATGTCTTCTGCCCATTTCTTGACTGGATTATTTGTTTTTTTGGGTGTTGAGTTTGATAAATTCTTTATAGATCTTGGATACTAGCCCTTTATCTGGTAAGACATTTGCAAATATCTTTTTCCATTCCGTAGGTTGTCTTTTGGTTTTGTCAACTGTTTCCTTTGATGTGCAGAAGGCTTTTATCTTGATGAAGTCCCAATAGTTCATTTTGCCTTTGTTTCACTTGCCTGTAGAGATGTGTCTGGCAAGAAGTTGCTGTGGCTGAGGTCGAAGAGGTTGTTGCCTGTGTTCTCCTCTATAGCCAAACTGTGGAAAGAGCTGACATGTCTATTGACAGATGAGTGGATAAAGAAGATGTGGTATGTATACATGAATGGAATATTACTTAGCCATCAGAAAGGATGAATATTTCCCATTTGCACTGACCTGGATGGAACTGGAGGGTATCATGCTGAATAAAATAAGTCAATCAGAGAAAGACAATTATTGTATGGGTTCATTCATATGTGGAATATAGGAAACAGCACAGAGGATCATAGGGGAAGGGAGGGAAAACTGAATGGGAAATCAAAGAGGGAGACAAACTATGAGAGACTCTTAACTATAGGAAAAAAATAGGGCTGCTGGAGGGGAAGTGGGTAGGGGATGGGGTAATTGGGTGATGGACATTAAGGAGGGCACAAAATGTGATGAGCACTGAGTGTTACACAGAACTGATAAAGTGTTGGACACTAAGAAACAAAACAAAACAAAACAAAACAGAATAGTGAGATATTGATGCCGGGATATCTACAAAGTGAAGAACAGAATAAAGAGTCCAAAACTTACCACATACATATGAAAATTTATATTAAAATTACTCCTGGGGCAGCAGGAGTGGCAGAGATCTGAAGAAAAACCTTTTTAATATATAGTACAAGATAGACTGGGTATCCAAATGGAAAAAAAAGTAAATATTTATCTTTACCTACTTATTATTGATGCAAGAAAAGGAAGTATGAATAGTACTATTCAAGAAATGGAATCTTTAACTTAAGACTTTTCTGGAAAGAAATATCCAAGCTCAACGAATGCTCCAGATTTTAAGGAGGAAATATACTGATAGCCAATTATCATGTCATTACAAAATAAAGATCAACAGGCTAATCTCAGTATGAATGTAAAGGCAAAAGTCCTAAATATAATATTAGCCATGAAAATGTCACAATATGTTAACCATAGAAAGCATAACACCATACAAAAAATAAATTCCAAATAGTCTGTAGACCTAAATGAGAAAGGTAACCTGATAAAACTTCTAGAAAATAACACGGAGCATATTTTAATGACTAAGATATTCTTAAATAGGCAAAGAATCCCCAGATTTACTGAGATATAATTGGCACAGAACACTGTATAAGTTTAAGGTATTGATTTGATACACTTTTATATTGTGACATGATTACCACTGTAGTATCAGCTAATACCCTTATCACTTCACATGATTATCATTTCTTTTTTTGTGCTAACAATATTGAATATTTACTCTCAGTAACTTTCAAGTATATAACACAGTGTTATTAACTATAATCACCATGCTGTACATTCTATCCTCAGAATGTATTCACCTCAAAACTGGAAGTTTGTACCCTTTGACCAACATCTTCTCACTTTCACCCCCACCACAGAGCCTCTGGTAATCACCATTCTACTCTCTGTTTCTATGAGTTTTTGTTCATGGATAGCCTATATAATTGTTTTTCTCTGTAGGGGGAACAGGGTCCAGCATTTCCTATGTTGCCATTTTGGCAAAGATTTCTTAAATAGGATGTAAAAAGCCCTAACCATAAAAGAAAAGCTTGAAAAATTAAATTATTTTAAAATTAAGACTTTAATTCGTTGAAAGATCCTTAAGAGAGTGAAGAATTGTTGTTAAATTATGGACTTCAACAATAAAATAATAAAGAATTCTATAGAAAACATTCATGATCCCATGACCCAGCTTAAGAAAAAGCCTTTATATGATATATTACACATATAGTTGTTCTCTCTGTGTCTCCTGGTTACCAATCCCCACTGTAATTACTCTCCCTCTCTTCCCATCCCTTGGGGTTAACCACTTTTCAGAATGTGTTTCTCTTTTCTCTGCAGGTCCTTATAGTTTTATAAGACATGTACCCCCAAATAATATATATTGCTTAATTAGTCAGGGTCCCAGCAGAAAATGATGGCACACTCAAATGAGTAAATGGAAGAGAGTTTATAAAGACACTCTTTGCAGAGGTGTGATAGACTGCAGGAAACTTAAGTAGTACTCTGGGACTAGTGCCTTTGGAGTTCCACACATCCCTGCATTTCAAAGCTTAGAAAAGTTATCAAAGAAAGGCTGTGGGGGACAGTAAGTCTGCCTGGCCAGAACCCAATACTTTGGTCCAGTCCATGAGACCTTGCAAGGAGGAAGCCAAGAGAATGGACTTCTCTGGTCTCACAATCCTGCCTCATGATGCTCCTCAGAGAACCCAACTGAAATCCTGAAGTTGGGGGGTGGTGGAGTGGGCAATGATGCAGAGGACAAAAGTCAGCCTCCCAGAAGAGTAGAAAAAGGAGAAGGTGCAACTGGGCGCAGATGAATGTATCTTCCTTTCAAATATGCATTAACAACTTTTGCATATTACATTATTATAGTAAATCTATCATGTTCTTTATGTATCCTTTTGCCACTTGCTTTTCTCCCTACTTTTCTAAAACTTTATTTGAACTTAGTATTTTTACTAATACATATACCTCTTTCTAGACAAATATTGATTCAAGAAGTGTATTTTGCTATCACCAGTTTGGTCTCTGTTAAGGTTTGTAGTTGCAAACAACAGAACCCACCTGCACTATTTTAAACAGAATAAGAAATTTACAAAAGGATAAATTTTACACCATGGAGTCTCTGTAATAGCCAGAAAGTCAAGCTTGATGGCTTTGCCCTCACAAACAATCTCCAAAGTGCAGTATTGCACCACTCCACGGGGCAACTTGCTGTGGGCTCTGAATGTTGCAGGAGACACTATTGTGCCAGCATCAATTTAACACTGTAGTCTTTCATTCACTCCACCCTCTTCCAAGCTCATGTCTCATGTGAGGTGCACTGGAGAGAACCAGGTCATGAGCCCATATCTAGCTTTGAGGGAAGTTGGGAAAACAATTTTCTAGGTTCTACTTTGGGGAGGTGATTATCTTGTCTTTAAATTCCTTTAGTGCTAATTAGTGGTACCACTCAATTAACCATTGATTTTTGCCTTTTTAATGATATTTGTGATTTTGCTAAAATATTATGAAATGCCATTTTATTTTTGGCCATGTATCTCATTATTTGGCTTTCTCTCTTCATTAAAATTTAAGGATCCTTTGGGGAGAATAATAATCTCTTCCTTGTCACAGGAACTAGCATATTAATATGAACATAGGGAGTGTAAAATAAATGCTTGTTTTTGTGATTGTTCCATGGTTTGAGTCTTGAGGGGCTAGAGATCCTGGTCAAGTAATTAAAAAAAAGTATTCATGTGCATTCTAGTGTCCAGACCATGATACAAAGCAATTCACACAATCGCTATTCCTAGTTATCTAGGAGTATACTTGTTTATTAACACATTTTTGAGTTTTCTTTCCCTCCCACTCCAAATTTGTCCTAGACTGAATGGGGGGAAAAATGGGAAATAACATGGTATTTATAAAAGTCCAAAGGGAGATGAAACTTGGGTAATAAAATGTTTAACCCATTTGAATCCAAATTTAGAAGTATAACCAAGACCTGTTTGGGGGGGAGAATTTTTAATAAGAAACAAGAAGTTGGGTATAGGTAGGATTTGTCAAAGAACTTTTACAGTAGGAATATCTCGGTAGCTCTTTTGGAGATTCCTAAAGTATGGTCTTGGTAATAAATAACCAACTGGCCAACAAACTAGTAAGATGGTTGAGACCATAGTGCCCAGAAAGAAGGTAAGTGAATGCTAGACTTGTGTTTGTGTCTACTACTCACTTTGTGTCTTATCTTCATCTGATGTGGATGTGTTGATGAATACTGGTGTTTGAAAAACATGGAGGGAAGGTGAGGCAGCATGTCAAGACCCATACAAGCTTCCATGACAAATCCATGTTGTGAACCCATATTTTCACAACTAGAGGACAGTTGAGGCACTCAGGAAAAATTCTAATAAAATATATGGAAATCTTGACAGAATAAATATAGGACCACAGACTTTGTACAAGTCTGGGAAGATCAAAATCATATCCCAGCTTGAAGAGAGAAAACAGTGGTGTGAATTACTTACTTTGATTAGCAAAGGATATTATCTAAAAGCTGTCATGATCTTTGTGACCTAGGCAGTAGGGAGATTCATGGGCTCTAGGAAGCAGGAGTGGAAAGTGGAATCAATCAGAAGTCCAGTGCATTCCAAGGTTTACTTGCAGATAAGGGGTATATGTGTATGTACGTATATACACATCTATATACGAATATACATATAAATTCAGACTCTAGCATAGAATGAGGTTTTCTGACCTGGCTTATAAGCATGCATTAAGCACTTATTAAGTGTTAAAGAGTTGTTGAAGTGATACCAAAGAAGAGAGGCTATCTCTGTTCTGCAGTGGGAAGAGCAATGTGCATCACTGTGATAAAAGCTCTGTTGTGGAAGTGACTCTGTTTATTGCTTTATTCTCAGCACTCAAAACAGCCTGTTGCTTCAATAAATAAACACTAAGTAAATGAATAAATTCTTTCTTGAACAGCCTCATCAGTTCCTCTGATGTGAGTGATGTTTAACTTTAAGTAGGCAAATCAGACAGGGAAGACCTAAACTTAGTTACTGTATGTAATTGTCACGGAAGCGTGGGGCTTTGAGACTGGGCAGGTGTGAAGAATGTATGACAATAGGAGACTCACATAGATGCTGTTTGCCAAGCTGGAGGGTGGCAAGCAAACAGTAAGTGGAGTAAGTGGAAGAAAAACTGTAAAGAACCCACGAAGTAAAACTTCATATGACTCAGTGTAATCCTGGAATTCCAAGTGATAATAGGCAATGCATCTTTACTTGCACCAGTTAGAAGTCTAGCTATATATGAATAATGGTAGTGGGCAGAGGAAGATTTTAAATTGTGGAGTCACAAATAGCTATGGGCTCTTCAAATAGGGCTACAGCTGCCATCCATAGAATAGCCTTTATGTGTGTACAGTGTGGAAAGAACAGTTGGTCAGGCAAAGGTTTTTTTTCAGCCACACCTGTTCACTCAGATAGCAATCACCAGCCCTGGTATCTCTAAATATAAATATATATTTTATATATCCACAACTATATACACATCTTGTGAACTAAGTGAAAATTAGATTGGCTGATTTTGCTTTTTTAAAAGAAGAATGCAATCTATTATAGATGCTGGGTTGAAACTGGTAAATTTAACATCATGTAGAGGGATCTCTTAGTGGAGATGATTCTTTCAGAGTCATCGGTGTAGTTTCATTTATGAGTACAATACCAGTAGAACCTTGTTATGAGTGACTCATTAATTGTATCGAGTCAGATATATCATGGGTCAAATCACTTCTCCTGAAGTACAACCACATATACTAAAGCCTGAAACAATGCAACTTGCCTACTAACCATTCACTCACTCACTTAACAAACACCTATCGAGTACCTCCTAAACTGGAGGGACTATGGGTGATATAAAGATGAATAATTCACAAACTTTTTCCATAATTATCCTAAGAAAACTAGGTTTATCTTGTGAGGTGGGTACTTTAAAAGAATTCTTTCAGTGTTCTGTGGCAATATTAATATCTGTTATGAAATCTTTCATCTTAGATTTCTTGAGAAATGTCATGGCATCCTTTTCAAAGTACTTTTTAGAACATCTATTGAATTTTAAACAAAAAGNCACACAGAGAGAGATTACAAGTAGGCAGAGAGGCAGGCAGAGAGACAGGGAGAGAAGGAAGCAGGCTCCCTGCTGAGCAGAGAGCCCGATGCGGGCCTCGATCCCAGGACGCTGAGATCATGACCTGAGCCGAAAGCAGAGGCTTTAACCCACTGAGCCACCCAGGCGCCCATCTATTGAATTTTAAACAAAAAATAAAAGGTAGGTAGTTAAGTATCAATGTGCACTTGGGTAAAAACCTGATTGTGTGTCTTCATTACAGTTATGAAGTTTAAAAACTTATAGCTACAGGATAAAAACTTGTGAGAACTGCTTGTCTCTCAACTCAGACTTAATTCAGGCTATTAACTATGATTAAAANCATCTATTGAATTTTAAACAAAAAGTAAAAGGTAGGTAGTTAAGTATCAATGTGCACTTGGGTAAAAACCTGATTGTGTGTCTTCATTACAGTTATGAAGTTTAAAAACTTATAGCTACAGGATAAAAACTTGTGAGAACTGCTTGTCTCTCAACTCAGACTTAATTCAGGCTATTAACTATGATTAAAATTGAAGATATTTAATTGTCATGATTTAGAATAAGTCTATGCACTCTACAACATGCTTAAGTAGAATACGTTTTTCTGGTTAAAGTCATAGAGGTAAAGTTTGCCTGCTGTGAGATTCTCTTCCTATATCAGAGATTATAATTTACAAGTTATTTAAAACAAATTAAATGATTCCTTATTCATTCCTAGAAGGTGATAATGTCAGTTATCCATTGCTGCATGACAGGTCATCCCAAAACTTTGTGACTTTGTGAAATTAATAATCATTTTATTTGCTCACAGTTTTCCAGGTCAGCTGGAAGGCTCTTCAGTTCTGAGCCAGCTTTGTTCATCTTTCTAGGGAGTGGGCAGCTCACCTGGAGCTGGACGGTCTGGGATCGTTTCATTTGCATGCCTGTCAGCTGGGAGGTCAGATAGTCTAGAGCCTTTCAGCTGGGATGACTCATTTTTGTCCATGGTCTCTCATTTTCTAGTAGGCTAACCTGGGCTTCTTCACATGGTGGTAGAAATTCTCCCAGATGCAATAGAATGTAAGTTCCAAGCTACAATTCCTTTTTAAGTTTCTGCCCATATTCATGCTTGTTGATGGCTTTTTGACCAAACCAAGTAAAAAACCCAAACCTCCATTCAGCCCAAGATTCAAGGAGTGGAGTGAAGATTCTTCCAGTTGTTGGGGGGGGGGTGTCAAAAATGTCACATTATGCAGGGGTGTTCTTATAGAAATGGCAGGAATTTATAATCATTTAATTGTAATCTATTATAGTATGTTCTATAATAAGTTTTCCTCTCCTCTGTCAATTGGCATTCAATGAATGCTAATGAATATAATATTATGTAAATGTTAGATTATTTGTAGATTGACTCAGGTTCTTGAAATAAGAAAAAGAGCCCATATTAATTCAGGAGCTGTCTTTTTAAAAAACAACATTTACTTATAAGAAGAGATTAAGAAATATACTTTTTCAAGAAGAAAAATAAACATTTAAGAATTATTTGAGTAGAATAGCCAGGGTAAGTTGGTTAGGATAAAGAAAAGTTGGCCTCTGCCTTAGCTCTAAGGGGAAGCCTTTTCAGCTCCACTAAGTAGGACACTCACAACCTTTTAGTTGGTATAATGTGTATAGGTCTCTACTGTTTTTGCTTTGCTTTTCTCTTCCACTCTCAATGGTCTATCCTTCATCCACACACCATCACCTTATATTATAATGATTGTCAGTCTATATCTTCAGTTTTGACCTATCTTTTGAATGACAGACCTATTTAATTGATTGACTCCTTGATTATCTCTAGAAGGCTTTGCTCATGGGTATTCCAAACTCAACATGTCCAAACCTGAACTCATTGCTATTTGCCCAAACATTTTTCTCCTAATGCAATCTCTAACTTAATGAGCGGTAATGCCAAAACTCATTCCATGTATAAACTAGAGACTGGAGAAATAGCTCAGGTTCTTCCTTCCCTCCCATCATCACCATCTTTTTGCCCCTTTAATATTTCTGGATTTCAGCTCTTCTGATTCCATTGCATCTGTCTCAATCAGACTCCTCAGCTCATCTCCCTGCTTTCAACTTTTCCCCAAATGCTTCCAATCCATTGAATTCCTAGAGAATTCAGAACAGTTTTAATATTTGCCTAAGCATAAGGCAAATTAAGAATGTGAATTTAATGTAAATAATTATGTTTTCAAAACCCAATTTCTAGAAAAAGTGTTCTAAAATGTGAATTTCATCATGTGAATTTCCAAAGCTTCCATCAAAAAAATCCCCATGACCTTTAGGATGTGATCCACTTCCTTATCTTGACATACAAATCTCTCCATGATCTGACCCCTGTACTCCATCTGAGGAAACTGCAAAGATGCTTTATGACATCTCTCATTTCTTTGTCCAAGCTGATCCCCTGTCCTTATTTTCCTTCCTGATCTCTTTCCTTCTCCACGTGATTAACTCTTGCTCATTCTTTAAGAACTCTAAAGCCATCTTTCTTGGGAAGTATTCAGAAGTTAACATCAGACCTAAGTGTGTGGTCCACTGCTTTCCTTATGTAGTACACAACTATCATAAGTCATATCTCATAGTTTTTAATTGGTAATTTACTTAGGTATTCTCTGTTGTTGATCTGTGTGATATTATCAGTTAACACAGTCCCTGACATAGAGTAAGTTCTGAGTACTTGAATCATTACTGAGATTGAATGAATTGATTGATTGAATGAATGAATGAGTGAATGAGGGATGTGAGGAAAATATAATTAGATTAGTTTTCCACCTGCCCTGGCCATATCTCCACCTGCTATATCTCCATGACGGAACTATTTATTATTCAGAGGTAATTTATATAAACCTGAGTGTTGGAAAGAATTCACGTGGAGTTTAAGTCAAGATTCAGTTGAGGGTACCAGTGGGATCAGATTGAGAATGGGAACAAGCTCTGCTTCTGAAAATTTATGTCATTTATCAGTTATTTTCTAATTGAAAAATGAGTTCTTTTAGATATTTGTCTCAATATGATTGAGGGGATTCATTTTCTTTATTATTTGTTGCTAACTCTTAATCTCTGTTGGGATTCTCTCTAAACTCTAATCCTCCTCTACCCCTGATATCACTGAGTATCTTCCTAGAGAGTTTAAACTAATTTTAATATTTGCCTAAGTGAGGCAAATTAAGAATGTAAATTTAATGTAAATAATTATGTTTCTTAAAACCCAATTCAAATCATTTTGTGATATCTGGTGTTTTAGATTATTCAGATCAATGCTTCTTGCATCTAACCATGGATAATGGAGTTGTAGATGATTAGTAATTGAACCTGATTCTCTGTATTTAAAAGCAAGTTTGGTGGTGGCAATAGATTTTTCTGGACTCTCATTTGGTGTATTCTGCTTTGAAGGAGAGATTAACTTCTATAAATGGAGTTCTTTTGATTTTCATCTTTGTAATACATCAAGGGTAGTGTTAGGATATTTCTATCATTGGGGTGTGTGAGTGTGTGTGTGTGTGTATGGTCTTATATTACTTTAAGAATATCTACTTAGTGAAAAGAAGAGTTATATCATTAAAGTTTGTCCCACTGTCTTTCTTTCTCAGACACAATGGGAAAGACACAATGGGAAAGTTCTTAGTCAATGTCTTCACTCATAGCAGTCCATTTCTCCACCATTTACCTTGAACTGCCGACTGTTCCATTTTTTCATTTATGCTCAGGCTATTATTTTCCCTTCTATTTCATAAAAAAAGAAAGGTATTAGAGCAAACACTTTTAACTTCCTGCTATGAGATTGATAAACGTGGTAGGAACTATACTCTTTCTCGTCTTTCCTCTGTCTCTCACAAAGTAGGAGGAGTCCATTCTCTAAGTCCTGACTAGGCATCTTTGTCTAAAATCCATTTTTCTCCAGACCTCAGAGTTTCCCCATTAGCATTTGAACACACTCAAGACTATCCCATCTTGTAACCTCACATTCAGGTCCAGTGTTTCCATTGACTCTCTCCTTTGCTCTAGAGCCAAATTTCTTGAAAGGGTTGTATATATTCATTGTCCTCCTTCCCCTCCTCCTGACCTATTTCCTTTTAGTCTATGACTCATTTCATTCTGAATTCTGATCTCTTAAATTTTTCAACTTTATCAATGTCCTTGTCTCTAAATCCAATGGGTATCTTGAAGTTTTTATTTTATCGTCTTGAGCATTTAATACCACTAACCATCCCCTATCAACAGAATAAGATTATCCAACAAGTAGACGAATCATGTGCTTGAGGCTCTTACAAAAATCAAAGAAAAATTGAATAAAATTAGCTTCAATGAACATACCTAAATTTTTTCATTAGAAATTTAGAAAGAAACTGTTTTAATTTCAGCATATGTATTGGTTTCATCCATCATGAATGGACACACATAAAATATATAATAATTTAATTTTAATGTACATATATAAAACATATATTTAGGCTTTAATTTCTTATGGAAGACAGAATACCATAATCTTTTTTTTTAAAGATTTTATTTATTTATTTGACACACAGAGAGAGATTACAAGTAGGCAGAGAGGCAGGCAGAGAGAGAGGAGGAAGCAGGCTCCCTGCTGAGCAGAGAGCCCGATGCGGGCCTCGATCCCAGGATCCTGGGATCATGACCTGAGCCGAAGGCAGAGGCTTTAACCCACTGAGCCACCCAGGCACCCAGAATACCACAATCTTTTAATGTCTCTAAGNCCTGGGATCATGACCTGAGCCGAAGGCAGAGGCTTTAACCCACTGAGCCACCCAGGCATCCAGAATACCACAATCTTTTAATGTCTCTAAAAGCCTTAAACTAGCTCCCACTTTCTGGAACTCTCTTCCGTTACTTTTGTGATACTATCAACTCCTAGCTTTTCATGAACATCTCTTACTGCTGTCATTTCCTCTGCAGGGACTCCAAATGTTGGTGCTCTCTGGGGTTCTGTCCTGACCTGTCTTCTTTTCTCAGTCCAAACACACTCACTGGATGAGCCTATCCACATCTAAGTTTCAATTTTTCTTTAGTGATGCCTCCGAAAACTACTGTGTGTTAGACTTCTATCCTGAGTTCTTCATTAGTATACCATCTACTAGAAGTCACTGCTCAGATACATATCTTGGATATTATTCAAGTTCAGTATGCTCCCAAATGATTTCCGTGTGTTTCTCCACAAGTCTCTCCTTTATTCTCAGTGATCATCATTTTGATGAATGACACTACCATCCAAATCAGACACCTGGAATTTTGACATAAGTCCTCCCACACCTTTATGGTTATAACCAATCACCAAGTCCTAGGATTCTGCTCCCTCTTATGCCTTGATTATGCTTACTTCTCTCCACTTCCACTAACACACTATTACAGATCACCATCATTTCTCTTTTTAATTACTATGACAATCTTCTAATGGATCCTCCTCCAGCCTATTCTCTAATTTAGAACCAAAGCGATTTTTTAAACAATGTGATCCTGTTTTTCTCCTGTTTAAAGTCAATACTTTTAAGATGACTTAAAAACCTTTCGTGGGACCTCCAGACAAGGGAACATCATTTGGCACTCAAAATAAATGTGCTATCAAGCCATGAAAACATATGGAAGAAACTTACACTTTTAACATATTACTAAGTGAAAGAAGACAATCTGAAAAGGCTACATACTGTATGATCCCAACTGTATAACATTCCGAAAAAGGCAAAACTATGGGGATAGTAAAAAAGATACGTGGTTGCCAGGGGTTAAGGGGAATGGAAGAATAAATATGTAGAGCACAGAGGATTTTTAGGGCAGTGAAACTATTCTGTATGATACTAAAGTGGCGGATACATGTCATTATACATGTGCTAAAATCCATATAATGTACAATACCAAGAGTGAAACTTAAAGGAAACTGTGGACTTTGGGTGATAACTATACGTCAATGTAGGTTCATCCATCAATAAATCTACCACTCTCATGCAGGATGTTGATAGTGGTGGAGGCTGTGTGTGTGTGTAAGGACAGTGGTATATGGGGACTCTTCTGTACTTTGTGCTCAGTTTTGTTGTGAACCTAAAATTGCTTTAAAAAATAAAATCTATTAAAGAAACCCACACCTCTCCATGGAGTGGCTTCTTTATATCTCCTTAAAATAATCTCTTAAGACCCCACTCTGCCCTTGCCATATTTTTTTTGTTTTCATATGCAACTTCTTTGTTTCTTTGAACTAGCCATACTCTTGTTCATCTCTGAGTCTTTGCCCATTTCTACTTATTTGTCCTCTTTGCTTGCTGTCTGCTTGTCATCCTTGATAATTCATCATACTACACTGTTACTGAGCTTTCACTTTTCTGTCTTCTTTTGCCAGACTCTACATTCTGAGTCCATCTTGTTCACTATAGTATTTCTAGTACTGGGCATACCAAACACTGAATAAATGAACCTACCCTGGTTTTGTTTTTAACCGCTCTGAGCTTTTGGTAAGAAAACGGTCTAAAAAGAAATTACCAGCCTAGGTTGCTAGATATAATATGAACAACAAAAAGTACAGGACACTCAGATAAATTTGATTTTCAAGCAGACAATGGATAGTATTTTACTATGAGTATGTCCTCAGATATTTAATCTTTTTATAATATTTAACTTAATATTTATATAATATTTGGGGTCATTTATACTAAAAATTTGTTCATTGTCTGCAATTCAAATCTAACTGAGCTTCCTCTATTTTATCTGGCAACACTACTCAGTCCCTAAGAACTGTTTCCTGGTTACTGGAGTCATTTGTTTAAACATGGATAATAGAATTGGGTAACTATCTCCATCTTAAGCTCTCTGTAGTAAATTTCTGCTGAGGACTCCCTTTTCCTTTGCAAATTTTCATTTTTCAGTGCTTGCAGCAGGACATTGGCATCTCTACCCATGGAGAAAGTTTTTGTCATTTAGTAGGAGGAAAAAGTTTTGCCTTTGAGCTATTGTCTTTCAAAATGATGTTATTCACATATAATTCACACACCATACAATTCATCCACTTAAGGTTTATACTTTAAGGGACACAGTTCAGTATAGGCAGAGTTGTGCAACTGTCATCACAATCTAATTTTAGAAGATTTTCATCCTCCAAAAAGAAACCTGGTACCTATGAGCAGTCACTCCCCATCTGTCACCTACCCCCAGCCCTAGGCAACCACTTATCTACTTTCTGTCTCTCTGGATTTAGACATTTCATTTAAATGGGATCATATAATATGCAGTCTTTTGTGACTAGATTCTTTCCCTTAGCAAAATATTTTCAGGGTTCATTTATGTTGTAGCATGTATCCTCCTTCATTCCATTTTTTTTCTTTGCTGAATACTATTGCACTGTATAGGTATACCATATTATGTTTATCCATTCATCAGTTGAAGTACATTTGTGTTGTTTTGACTGTCTTTTGTAAAGGTAACATTCTAAAATTGATTTTTGTCAACTTTTTGTTGTCTATGGTCAAGCTTTAGAGAAAAGTAAAGAAAACACTATGCTTGTTTTAATAGTTACAGGATTTTATTTTGCTTCTGAAATTTCTTTGGATTCATTGATCTATCTCTGTTTTTATCTAAATCTTTTTTTTCACATAGGAATTGTTTAAGAGGTATATTGGATATTGTGATAAGCAATGCAGATTTTATCAGACTATACCATTCTGAGATCTCGGAAACTTTAAATTTGAGAATCCGTGGTAAAACAGGTCTGTCTAGTGTGGTATTTTCCGTGACTACAGAGAATATTATAGACTAGGGCATCTGCAATTGATTATAGTCCTTAGCACAGCTGTGTGAAATAGTGGGTGTGAGGCTGGAGTTTTTGTGTTATATGTTTTTACATAACATACCGTGGTTTGATCTGTGAATAACTGCACCCAAGATGGTAAATCAAAATATAAAACCAAAACACATAAAGGTAATAAGGATTTTTGAGTCTTCACAGACAGAAAAGTCAATTTAAAAATGAGTAATTTCTTAGAGAATATGAGTACATGAGAGTCAACACTGACCATTGCACTATACAAAAATATTAATTATAGCCCCATGGGGGGCTCACTTGGCTATCTTTACATTAACCCAAAATAATAGAAGATTTATAAAATTAAATATCAACTTGCTGTGCTTATGTTATCAACGCATGACTTCCTTCCTTCCGCTTTTCCTTCCTTCCTTCCTTCCTTCCTTCCTTCCTTCCTTCCTTCCTTCTTTCCTTCCTTCCTTCCTTCCTTTTCTTTCTTTCCTCCTTTCCTTCTTTCTTTCTCTCTCTCTCTCCCTCCCTCCCTTCTTTCTTCCTTCCTTCCTCCCTCCCTCCCTCTCTCTCTCTCTCTCTTTCTTTCCTTCTTTCCTTTTTTTCTTTCCCTTCCTTTTATTATATCCCCCAGGGCACCTGGGCAGAATAAACAGTTGGAAATTGTTTAAAGGAACCATAGTACTTTGGGCAGTTTAACATAAATATTGGTGAACACGAGGTAGAGATTTTCAAACTCAGGTTTTGTGATGACCTATGGAATATATAATTATTTTCAAGGGGTATAAGCAAATCTCAAAATAAGATGAATATATATTCACTTTAGTTTTTACAAGTGCCTATCTTAATTGTTGTTTAAAAATAACAAGATGTGAAATAAAGACTGCTAGGATGTTGACTATAAAGCTTGAATGAAATCTTTATTTATTGGAGGTTGTGTGTTAAGCAGTTTGAAGCACACTCTTTTTACACATGTACCTTATTCAAAGTTGTCTTTTAAAAATATTCCTAAAGTTTATGCTCGGTGACTAAATATCCACAAAGTAAAATAGATCACTCTGATCCGCTAAGCTGCATATTTGCTGTTTGACTTTCAATCAGAATTTACTGAGTGTTCATTGTCTGGAATTCTGTGTTATTCTACATGTTAACATTTTAGTGACTCTAAGATTCCATCACATATCTACCACTAAGAAAGAAGAAAGAGACTAATGCATTTCGATGGATTGTAAGCAATACCCTGATTTCTGAGACAAAAAAATACATTGTAGAATTAATGAAAACTACTAGCATTATTGAAAGTATATGGATATACTCAAAAGGCAGCTGCACTCTAAAATATATAAGACATTGGTCAATTTCATTCAGTTACAAATAAATTAAGCACTTTAAATATGCTTAGCTCTGGCCTTAATCCTAGTCCATAATTGGACTGGCACCATTTAATTATCTAGAAGTTTCTGTTTTTTAATCACCTTCTATGGGCACCACATTATATCGGTTGGAATGGGTGGAGTAGGTAGCTGCCCATGAAGTGTGGGTTAAAGTTCTCTGGGAAAGTCTTTATCCCTACTATTCTTTTACTGATGCCAGAAAATTTCTTGTAAGCATTTTCTTCCTTTGACCTTATGTCCTTTGAACATGTGGATATTTCTGGAGCGATGCACTGAGTATTTTAATCATAAACTCTCCAGTGTGGAATTATTGGTTACATTTCCCCAATGGGATAGCAACTAGGGTTTTTCTTTCTTTTTTTCTTTTTAAAGCACTCTATCATACCTGATGAGGAATCAGAGCTTCAGAGACCTTGTGTAACATATCCAGGACTGCACAGCATGTAGGTGATTGAACTGGGCTTTCAACTCTGTGCTGTTTACTGGGTCAGACTGCCTTTCATGAACACAGAAGCAAAGCCTCCAATCTAGCTGACCTTTTGAAAGAGAAGAGCATAAAGAGAGAAATGGATAGCTTGAGGTATGGCCTGACAGCATCAACCCTAAGTGGGGACAGGATTGGGGGTTGGCTTGGGCAGTGAGAAGAAAAGGATTCTGAAGGGGAAAATGGAAAGATTCTAGAAGTGGACTGGTTGCTTCACAATTTCCCCTGTGCTTACATCAGAATTATTGATTCCCAGAATGGAGCTCATTCACCTTTCACGTTTGTTAGGTTTACTTCAATTCAGTATTTTACTGCAGTTCCTCAGAATGACTTTAGGACTCACTTAAGAACCTTGGCAAATTTTTATCTTGACTCTAAAGCTGGAATTATTGCATTTTTAACCCATATTGAATGCAATTTTTTTCTGACCAATATTTAAGACATTGGAGCTTCCTTTTATCCATTTTTCCATGATTGTGATAGAAAGACAGCAGAGAAACTGCACCAAATATTAGTGTGTAAATGTTTGAACACACCCACACCCTTATCTGTATGAGAATCTTAATGGCAGTGTATAAGGCTCATGGAAAGATAAGACACATTAGTATCATTTTTTCTTAACAAGGGTAATATTGTTTCTTTGCCCTTTAGTAACACTGAAAAGTAAGCCATAGATTTTGAGATGAACACAAGGATGTCATGTAGTATTATTTGTGCAGGAGATGTGTGACATGCATAAATGATACCACTGCAGACCCTCAAGTCTAATCATCAGATTGAATGAACCAGGATTCCTGGTTGGAAGCTGTAAAGTAGAAATAACAGAGCTGTGCTGAATTTATTCATTCATTCCACAAATACTTAAGAGCTCATACTGTAGATCACCATATATGCATTTTTCTGGGAGATGGATACATAACAGTGCACTAATCAGACAAATCTTCCACCCTGAATCTAGCGGAGGGATAGATGAGTATAGTGAGAGCAAGTAAATGCTTAAGGTCATTAATAGATACAGTAATTTTCACACTTGTTATTCTCTTTGCTTCAAAAACTTCTCACCCAGACTTTCACTAATTCCTATTTACCCTTTATGTCTCCATTTAGATGACTTTCTCTGGAAGACTTTCCTGTCCACCAAATCCAGTATATCTGCCATTCTTGTCTACTCTCATGAAACTTTGCATTATTCATCTTTCAGCTCTTATGCTATATTGCTTTCATTGTATGTTTTCTCTACTAGATTACAAACACTGAGACAATAAGAACCATGAAATTTTTGGTCTATATTTGTACCCTCAGCAACCCGTGTTGTGTTTGGCACAGGATGGGAACTACTGTTTACTCAGTGAATAAATGATTTAATGAAATGACTTCTCACATATCAGTCACTTACGGAATACAGTTCAAATTTATATTTTCCCTTAGTACTGATTATCAGATGGTTGTTTCAGGAGAACCCTCCAAGGATGTGAGATCCCAGTTTACCAAGAGTCTAATCACTGAGTTCCTAGTCCTTGGGTCAGTGTGGTAGAGTGGCTCACGAGATTTTAAAATATTCTTGTCTGGGATGTAGGGTGTGTGTGTGTGTGTGTGTTTGAAGATGTTAACTTTGATTTGCACTATCTTGGTATGTGAATCCCAAAGGATACATCATATCTCAACCCCTGCAAATATGTAGTATAGGAATCAAGGAATGACATGGCATAAAATCAGTGATATGGGAAGATAATAGTCATAGTGATAGCAGTATATACTTCTTAGTTTAACTATGTGTCAGGCAATGTTATAAGCACCTCACCCATATTAATTAATTAATTAATTAATTTTAACATCTTAATTTTACTTTATTTTTTTCAGTGTTTGAAGCATTTTTATTCATTTAAATAAACCCACAAATCTATGAGGAAACTGAGGCCCAGGAGGCTTAAATAACTTGACTACATAGTGAGCAAATGGTGGAAAAGGATGTGAACTCCAAAGCTAACCTCTAGAGTTCACGTTTTTCTACATCCTGCTCCTTCCATTTGAAAAACAAAACAAAAAGCAAAACAAAACTATTGCTCTGAAAAAAACTAAAGAAAACTGAAAGTAAAAGAATAAAACCGCTCAAATACCACTTGAATTGGACCTAAGCATTCTCTTGATATATTAAAAACTGATATTTTATAAGATACCACTGATGCCTATTTTTTTTTGCCAAGGGAATTAATTGCTTATTAGACAGATGGAAGAGTTCAGTTGAAGGGGAAAGCACTAAAGTATGTAGCCAACGTGAGAGAAAGGGCAAGCTTGGCTCACAGTGATATGCCAAAAATACTTGCAAAAATATGTCAGAAAGATAGCAGGCAGGTAACTAGCATCCCAAAGTCCACATGACTGAGGCCAACACGGGAAAGGAAGAGAAGGCAATGCAAAGAAAGATGACAGGTGAACAAAAACCTTTTATCTTTTAAAAGAAGTCTTGTGCAATGAAACAGAAGAGATGAGTCACAGTGCTGTAATTAGATAGGTAGAGCATTGTACATCATGGATTATTGGTAGAGTAAAAAATTTTAATGACTTAACCAATTAATATCAAATAATATTTTTGCAAAAAATAATTTTTATAATCAATCTTTTGATGAGGAGTTTACAGCATCAAGGCAGATTTATTAATAACTTACCTATAAATGTTGAAGGTTTTTCCACAGTCCGTGACTAGATCAAGTTATGGGAAAAAGAAAAGGAAATTTGTAAATACCTTTGAGAGATCTTAGAAACAAATGAATTAAAACTTGAACATAGGCAATAGGGATTTTAGGGTAAGGATGAAACTTTTTATGGTGAAATTCTAAAACAGAATATAAACATCTCTTCTGCTATTGTATGATACACACTTTTCTGAAAAACCTCATGTTTGGCAAAATCATCTCTAAAAGATAACAAAACTTAATGCGAAAATAGAATTGGGGCTGGTCTTTCAAAAACTGTACGACTTATAACCTGTACATGACACAAAAATACCAATCCTAATTAATAACTAGTTAAAAAAAACATGCAATACTCTTTAAAAAAGTAACACTACAGAACCTTTTAGATTTCACCCTTGGGGGAAAAAGATGAAAGCAATTGGGTCGAGGTGAATGTAAGAGAGGGTCGAAGCATCTGAATTATGGAAATGAGGGAAGAGAGATAAGTTGTAGGTTGAGGAAAAGTTTCAGGTTTTGCACAAAAGAAGAGGAAAATCTCCCAGTGAGTGCTTCCAAGACAGCGCTTGTTTCACTGGTCCAGTACTGTGTCTTTTTGCAGCCTGCCCCAGTTATTGTGTTATTATATTCTGTTCAGCTGTTGTTACTCAGTAACACAAAACATTAAGGGGCTGGGAAAGTTCATGTATGAACTAAGATGACTTTTGTGTACAAGCTATCACATTGTAGAGAATCTATGAATTGTAACTTTGTTTCCATCCATCCATCCATCCATCCATCCATCCATCCATCCATCCATCATCCATCCATCCATCCATCATCCATCCATCCATCTACCCATCCATCATCTGTCTGTCTGTCTATCTACTACTTAGCTACCTACCTACTTACCTATATACCTAATTAACATGAGGGACTGAGGATGTTCTTAGAATGAGTCTTTCCTTCTCAGTACCCAAAAAACTGTGATCCTTTTTTGTCACTATAGCACCTTAGAACTCCCATTTGGATCTTTTATTGCTTGAAGTTGTTCTTTATATCTGTGACTCTTTGCCTCTATTGTTGACTTTGGAGCTCAGAAATCTTGTTGATATTTTTTTATTCAAATAAATTCAAAATTGAAATTCTTGATTCAAAAATTTTAAAATCTCTAAATATTTTTCATTACAATAAAATTAGTCTCTAAATTCTCCCAAATTTCTTAAGAATATGGAAAATCTGAAATATATATTTATCCTATGAAATTAAGGTAAACACAGGCAACTTTCTCCTTTGCACTGAACTAAATTGCTTTTAATCCTATTTTAGTTCTATTTTTATACTGAATGACTAGGTTATATGAATTTTTATTGCACGCTGCTTCCTTTGCATTGGTAAAAATAATTTTGAGTGAAGAATTATTTCTCTCAATATAGTTTAATTATTTCTGAGGAGTTGGAGGATAAAAAAATGACAGGA
>LNAC01000019.1:1132684-1264998 GCA_002007465.1 Ailurus styani | reverse complement strand
TCTGCCTGCCTCTCTGCCTCCTTGTGATCTCTCTCCCTCTGTGAAATAAATAAATAAATAATCTTTAAAAAAAATGACAGGAATATTATTGCTTGTGTTTAGCTTTTAGCATATTTAACATGTATAGCTAAGATAATTAGAATGAAAAGAATGCTCTTTTTATTCAATGAATTAATGGAATGGGCATCCAGAAGTTGCACTGCGAAAGTTAAACTGAAACTGCTTAAACCTTTTCCATAAATCAACTGAGTTGGTTCAGTAATTTCATAGCCAATAAGATAATAATGTCTTCCTTTGCCTTACTTTTATCTTCTGCATTCAAGTTACATGCACACACTCGTTTGATATACAACTTTACTTTTAAGTTTATATGAAAGATGCAACATAATTTTATTCTAAATATGAACTTGACAATATGGATTCAAATTTGATTCACTGATGTGCAACCTTGCGTGTGATATCTGAAACCAGAAATTGTCAAATGGTATATCAAAAAGGTAAATTAGCATTTTCTCAGTGCAACCTGACATGACAGATGGGTAGGAGGAGCGCTGTTATCTCTGAGAAGAGACTAAATATATTATAATTCGGATGTATACACAGACTGGATAAAGACTTTCATAAAAGAATTTTCAAAGCAAAATCTATTTTCCGTACTCATAATAATTAGTTAAGCCTCCTCTATCACTCACTTCTTTCTATGCTTCCATGAATTGCTTTGCAAAGCATCCATGCATAAAAATTACTTTAGAAGATTTGTGTTTATTGAGCACATACTAATTCCAAGATACCATGCTAAACCCTGTAGAATACATTGGTAGGTCATTTCCATGACAATAATATTAGTAGTAGTAGTAATAATAAGAATATTCATACTGATAATTGCTAATAGTGACTAAATACTTACCATGCGACAGGAACCACTCTAAGCCTTTTACATGTATTTTAACTTTTACACACAGGTACACACCACACAGTCAACTAACAATAAATGACAAGTGAGTGATGTGGGCAATATTTGTTTTTAAAGATCAGAAGAGTCTTAACACATGAAGGGTCACATGGAGAAAGTGGACTGACCTAGGGCCAAAAATGAGTGGACTGAGCTAGGGCCAGATTCGAGTAGATAGCATGAAGAGATAGGGCATTTGGGGCAAAGAGCTGGGGAGAAGCTCTGTGGGCACAAACTTAGCAGTGGGAAACTGCAGTCTGGAGGAACAGAATTTATAGTCGGAAGGAAGTTATGGTAGAGGAGGGGGGCAATGTTAATAATACATCTCTTGAGGGCAAAGCTGAGGGGTTTTCGATTGAATACTTCATAAATCATGGGGATCCACTGAGGTTTTTGGATAAGGGGGGGTGATTTGAAAGCAATACATTTGGAAGATGTAAATGGTGACAGTGCAAGTCGTGTTAAAGGGAGTAAAGGTGAAGTTAGAGCTTACTGAAGAGGCTGTGTTTGTCTAGGAACTGACATAAAATGGTGATGACAGGAAGTTTCACTTGCCATCTGTCAGAGGTAAGGAAAGAAGAATTGATGATGACTGATTTTCTTGGTCTGGATGACTGTCAGGATGAGGACCTGTTTATGGGAGGGGGGTGATGAGTTGAGTTCTAGAGCCAGAGTAGCACTGAGATATCTGTGAATAGAGGGCTGCAGAACATGGTCTGAAATTTATGGGAAGGTCTCTCAGTTTGGGGAGTCATCAGCCTGGACCTGAGAGCTAGACTGGAGAGAAGGGCAAATTCTGTTCTGCAGAGATAGAGAAATGTGGGAGCCTAAGGAGAAAACCTGACAAACAGTGGAGGCAGAAGAAAATCCAGACAGAATAGGACTGAAACAAAGTTACCTTGGCTTTGGGAAGGTGGCAGAGGAGAGCAGTCCAAGAAAAGGGGTGTCTTTCTTACCATCTGATGTTGCAAGTGTACATGGAAAAAAGTACCTGTATGCAGGTGAGTGTACTTTTGTTACAAAGTCACTTGGCACCTGCAAGCACAGTGTTAGTGAAATGGGCAGATTAAGACCTTAATTTAGACTGTATATTTTTATTGATTACAACAAGCTACTTGATATTATCAGTTGCCTGCATTCTGATAGTTTCTAGGTAGGCTAGGTTGTCTAGAAAAAATGTCGTTTATTATTTACTCCAAAGATACAGATGTAGTGAAAAGAAGGGCCACGTGTACCCCAATGTTCATAGCAGCAATGTCCACAATCACCAAACTGTGGAAAGAGCCAAGATGCTCTTCGACAGACGAATGGATAAAGAAGATGTGGTCCATATATACAATGGAATATTACTCAGCCATCAGAAAGGATGAATACCCAACTTTTGTATCAACATGGATGGGACTGGAGGAGATTACCCTGAGTGAAATAAGTCAAGCAGAGAAAGTCAATTATCATATGGTTTCACTTACTTGTGGAACATAAGGAATAACCTGGAGGACATTAGGAAAAGGAAAGGAAAAGTGAATTGGGGTAAATCAGAGGGGGAGATGAACCATGAACCATGAGGGACTGTGGACTCCAAGAAATAAACTAAGGGTTTTAGAAGAGAGGGGTTTGGGGGGGATGGGTGAGCCTGGTGGTAGGTATTAAGGAGGGCATGTATTGCATGGAGCACTGGGTGTTGTATATGAACAATGAATCTTGGATCACTGCACCAAAAACTAATGATGTATTTTATGGTTACTAACATAACACAATAAAAAAAAAGAAAAAATGCCATTTATACCTTTAGGCTTCCAACAATGATATGAGCCATAGATAAAGAAGCAGGACAGGGCACTGCTGGGGATTCTTGATATTACCAAATTAGAGAAACCCTAAAATAATGTGAGAGGCTTAGAGTTCTTTAATCATCTGCTTAAAACTATTCTTTCTAAGGGAGACAGAGAGTAAGTGAAGGTTGCTATCAAACCATATATTTAGTTTTTGAGGAAAGCCTTCTTGTTTGAGAGGCCTTTAGTTTTTGTTTATGTTCTTAAAACTTTTTATTTTTTTTAAAAGATTTATTATTTATTTTAGAGAGAGAAAGAGAGAGAGAAAGCACATGCAAGTGAATTGGGGAGGGGCAGTGGGAGAGGAAGAGAGAGAGAGAGAGAGAGAGAGAGAGAGAGAGAGAGAGAGAGAGAGAGAATCCCCAAGCAGTTTCCCGCAGAATGGGGACCCCAACATGGGACTGGATCCCAGGACGCTGAGATCATGACCGGAGCCAAAAATCAAGAGTTGGACACTTAACCAACTGAGCCACCCAGGCGCCCCATTCGCAAAACATTTTTAAAAGGAAATATGGCTTGTTTATGACTCTTGGAATGTTGATAGATTTAAAAGCATGGAAGTTTTTCTATATACTAATAATTTTACTCAATGGGGATTAAAATTCAAATGCCAGTATTACTCAGAAAATCATAGTCTGCCAACCCCTACCAAATAATGAAAGAAAAAAACCAACAAAAAATAATTCTCTTAGGAGACAGAAGTTTAATTTCTGTGATAATTGGTGATGAAACTATAGGCCTGCTTAATACAGTATTCTAGAGTGGCCAGATGTGGCTATTAAATTAAAATTAATTAAACTTAAATAAAGTTAGAGGTCCAGTGCCTCAGTCTCACTAGCCACAATTTAAATGCTCAATGGCTACTGCAGATGAAGAACCTCTCTGCACTGCAGCAAGTTCTATCAGACAGCACTGGTATAAGCTATAAAACCACCTAAAGCAGAGCCTGGTAACATAACAAGATGTGGAGTGCCATATATAGATAATAATTTCATTTTAAAGGATACAACAATATTTCAAGACTGCTTTCGTGTTTGTTAAATCTTGTTACAATGGGGCTTATTTGCTACACAGCCTTGGGTTAAAATTTCTTTTATAAGCAGCATTTGCACATAGCTACAAGCTGTTTTCCAAATAACTATGAATGGGAATGAGAGGTAGAGGAAACAGCAGAAGATATGTTTGGAGAACCTCATAGCATTAATTTCTTGGGATGGGGCAGGGTGTCGCTCTATGTTTACTCTCTCAGCCATTTCCACTTCAGTTCTCCCCGTTTTCTGATAATGAAAGCTTCCTTGAGTGCTGAAGCAAAGTCTGTGTTTAGAAGAGCCCATTTTACAGAGTAGCTCAGTAATGTCATGGTGTCCTAAATGGGGAGGAGCTAGACCTGTGAGGGGGAGGAAGCAGGGATTGGAGATAGAAGAACAGGGGCACTACTCGTTTTTGAGCAAAGGTTTTTTGTTGGGTAGCAAAGAGTGGAGGAGCCCAGAGGGGAAGAAAACTGACAGGAAGCCGCAGGCAGCATCTATAAATTCTGCGCTCCACAGATGGGGGAGATGGCAGAGTGGGATAACGTGGATACAGGTACTTAGTAAGTTACAAATCACAGCATAAATAGCACTTGTTGAGGAGGACATGATAAGTTGGGAGCATAAAGAGTGGACATTTCATTAAGTCATTGCCTCAGAGTTACAAATGTATCTATCTGGTGATAGCTTGTGTGTGAGTTTGGGATCTCTTGAAAGCAGAAGCTGCAGTGGGGGCAGTGGGAGAGACATTGACTTGAAAGGTGATCTCAGGAAGCTGGAGAGAGAAAGAAGTATGAAATGGGGAAGAGGAAGACAATTTGAGGATATATTAGTATGGTCCCTGCTGTGGGCAAAGGGCCTCTCTTCTGCTGGAATCTCCATAGTTCTGAATGACAAGAAACTGCTATCTGCCATTTATTGAAGGTTGTTTTCAGGGATTCGAACTCCCCTGCATTCCTGGGCTGCACTTCCATCTGGCTCAGCAGCATTCCCAGGGCCTGAGATAAAATGCAGAAAGACCCGAAGCACCTTCCTGAGTTGGGATGCTGTCAGTGCATCAAGAGTCTCAAGCATACAAATCTGTCCACTCCATCTGTGACTGCAGTCAGAGCGAACCCAGGGGATGTGAAGCTAGTAACCAGAGGCATCTTCTACAGCTACCACTTACTTAGAATAATCATATGTGTCAAACACTGTGCTAAGACGAAGCATATACATTTTCTCATTTAGCCATACAGCTCCCCATGAAGTGGGTGGTATGCGCCTGCATTTCATAGAAGAAGATACAGAACTGAGAGGTTAAGCAACTTGTTCAAGAAACAAGATATCAAAAGCCTAAGATTACAAATGGCTAACAGGATTTTTACTGTGGCTTTGGCTCACATACATAGTTCCACTGTCCATCATGCTCCCTCAGTGTCTCCAAACTTGGCCTTCCGTCTTGCTGTTTTTCAGAATACCTCCCCTCACACTTTTTCCTCATTTGCTCTTTGTAGTGTAACATTTTTGCAAGTTTTGGCAAATATATACATCCTCGTAACTCCCATCACCACCATAATCAATATATGGAATAATCCTATCATCTCACTCTCCCCATTTCTAGCTTCTGGCAACCAGTGATTTCTTTTGTTTCCCTGTAGTTCTGACTTTGCAAGGGTGTCATATAAATGGAATCATAACACTTACAGCCTTTTTAAGTCTGTTTTCTGTCACTTAACACTATGCGTTTGAGAATCAGTCCAATTGTAGTGAGTGTCAGTAGTTCATTCCTGTCTATTACGAAGCAGTATTCCATTGTATGGCTGTACCATAGTTTGTTTCTTCATTCCCTAGTTGAGGGACATTTGGGTTGTTTCCGGTGTTTGGTGATTACAGGGAAGCTGTTATAAGCATTTGCATAGAGGTATTTGTATGGACAAAGGTTTTCATTTCACTTGGGTAAATAAGTAGCAGTCAGATTAGTGCCTCATACTGTAAGTGTATGTTTAACTTTTTAAGAAGTTGCGAGATAATTTTATACTGACTTTACCACTTGACATTCCCACTGTTAATTATTCCACTTTCTCACTACAACTTGATATTAAAAATATTTTTTAGCCATCCTAATAGGTGTTTAGTGTTATATCATTGTAGTTTTAATGTATTTCCCTAGTTACAAATGATGTTGAACATCTTTTCATGTATTTACTGTATCTGTTTTTTTTTTTAAAGATTTATTTATTTGACAGAGAGAGAGATCACAAGTAGGCAGAGAGAGAGAGAGAGAGAGGAGGAAGCAGGCTCTCCGCTGAGCAGGGAGCCCGATGAGGGCCTCGATCCCAGGACCCTGAGATCATGACCTGAGCCAAAGGCAGAGGCTTTAACC
Source organism: Ailurus styani (assembly GCA_002007465.1). Lineage (NCBI taxonomy): Eukaryota > Metazoa > Chordata > Mammalia > Carnivora > Ailuridae > Ailurus > Ailurus styani. Next base: position 1,258,821 of record LNAC01000019.1, on the reverse strand, counting down.
CACTGAGCCACCCAGGCGCCCTTACTGTATCTGTTTATCTTTCTTAATGAAATATCTGTTCAAATCTTTGCCAATTTAGTTTATTGGGTGATTTGCTTTCTTATTATTGAATTTTGAGAGATCTTTGTATATTATGTATACACAGGCTTTTTAAAAAAATCAGATGTGTGTATTGTGGACACTTTGTTCCAGTATATGGCTAGTCTTCATTCTCTTAATAGTGTCTTTTGAAAAGTAGCTCTTAATTTTTATGGAGTCTAATTTCTCATTTTTAAATTTTTAAAATTTTAAAAATTTTTATTATTTTTTTAATTTAAATTCCATGGGTACCTGAGTGGTTCAGTTAGTTAAGTGATTGGCTTCAGCTCAGTTCATGATCTTAGGGTCCCAGGATCAAGCTCCACATTGGACTTCTTGCTCAGTGGGAAGCCTCCTTCTCCCTCTCCGTCTGTCCGCCACTCTCCCTGCTTGCTCTCTCTTTCTGTCAAATAAATAAATAAAATCTTCAGAAAAATTTAACATTTAGTTAACATATACTGTATTATTAATTTCAGAGGTAGAATTTAGTGATTCATCAGTTGCATATAACATCCAGTGCTCATTACATCAAGTGCCCTCCTTAATACCCATCACCCAGTTACCCCATCTCCCCACATACTGCCCCTCCAACAACCTTCAGCTTATTTCCTATAGTTAATAATCTCTTATGGTTTGTCTCCCACTCTGTTTTCATGGGCAACCTATGGAATGGGAAAGACATTTGCAAATGACTTATCAGATAAAGGGCTACTATCCAAAATCTATAAAGAATGTATCAAACTCAACAACCAAAGAATAAATAATACAGTCAAGAAATGGGCAGAAGACATGAACAGACATTTCTCCAAAGTAGACATAAAAATGCACAACAGACCATGAAAAAATGCTCAACATCACTTGGCATCAGGAAAGTACAAATCAAAACCACAATGAGATTCTACTTCAACTGGTCAGAATGGTGAAAACCAACAAGTCAGGAAACAAGAGATGTTGGTGAGGATGTGGAGAGGGAGGAACTCTCTTACACTATTGGGAATGTAAACTGGAGCAGCCACTCCAGAAAACAGTATGGAGTTTCCTCAAAAAGCTAAAAATAGAGCTATCCTATGATCCAGCAATTGCATAACTAGGTATTTATTAGAGGGATAGAAACATAGTGATTCACAGGGGGCACAAGTACCCCAATGTTTATAACAGCAATGTCCACAGTGGCTGAACTACGGAAAGAGCCTAGATGTCCATCGACAGACGAATGGATAAAGAAGATGTGTGTGTGTGTGTGTGTGTGTGTGTGTGTGTTTGTGTGTGTGTGTATTATGGAATATTACTCAACCATCAAAATTAATGAAATCTTGTCATTTGCAATGACATGGGTAGAACTAGAGGATATCATGCTGAGTGAAAAAAGTCAGAGAAAGAAAAATACAATATGATTTCACTCACATATGGAATTTAAGAAACAAAACAAATGAACATAGAAGAGAAGGGAAAATAAAATAATTTGTTATTTTTAAAAATGGTTTGTACTTTTGGTGTCATGCCTAAAAATCTTTGACTACCCCCAGTCACAAAGATTTTCTCTTGTATACCTCTAAAAGTTTCATGATTTTAGGTTCAACTGGAGGTATATGATCCATTTTGAGTTAATTTTTACATGAGGTACAAGGCTCAAGATACTTAAAAAAAAAAAAGGATCGCTCATTGTTCCAGCCCATTTGTTGAAAAGATTATCCTTTCACAATTGAATAGCTTTTACACCTTCATTGAACATCAATTAACCATGTTAGTGTGGGTCTGTTTCTGTACTTTTTACTGTATTCCCTTGATCTACATGTTTATTACTTCTCCAATACACTGTCTTAATTACTATAGCTTTATAAAAAGACTGGAAATGTAATGTTTTTACTCCAACTCTGTTCTTTTTTAAAGATTATTTTTGCCATTATAATGCTGTCTCATTTTGCCTTTTCATATACATTTTAGAATCATTTAATGATTTCCCAAAAAACAATTCTGCTGGACTTTGATTGGCATTCTAATGAATCTATATGACATTTTTGGGGAAAACTGACATCTCAACAATATTCTCCTTATTTTTTTATTTATTAGTCATCACACAGAGGGACTGAACGTAAGCAACATAATGAAAGGAAGACATGTTTATTGAAGTGGATTGCTAAATTGTTAGAAAATTACGAACACTTCTATTTCATAGGTTTACATATAATATAAATATCAACAAAATAGTACAACCTTGTGTTGTTGGCCAGGAGAAGGAAATAGTGTCTGTTGCTCAGGAGAAAATGATACTTGAGTTTTGCTGTTTTCCCCTCTAACTTTGCTAGTTTCCCCTCCTGTATGGCTGAGATATCCGTATCTGCCAAATATAAATTCTGTATCATTTGTAAGTCTTTATGGAATCTAGTAAGTTGTTAAAAAAATATCACTACTTCTTCAAATATGTTTTAAAGTGAAACATTGCCCAAACTTGGGGCACTTATAGGAAACAAATGTATTTTATTATTATTTTTTTAAAAAATATAGAACAGGCAGAGGGCACCTGGGTGGCTCAGTCAGGTAAGCATCTGTCTTTGGCTCAAGTCATGATCTCAGAGTCCTGGGATTGAGCCCCACACTCAGCTCCCCTTCAGTGGGGAGTCTTTCTTCCTCTGTCTACCCTATACCCTGGCTTGTTCTCTCTCTCTTGCTCACTCTCTCAAATAAATAAATAAAATCTTTAAAAAATAAAAATAAACAAATAAATAAAAATGTTGAACAGGCAAATAGAGAGATGACCTTTAATGCAGGTCTCTGGCATTGAGGATTTCAGAATTTCTTAGGTTTGCATGCTTTTCAGTGGTAACTCTAATTGCTGGAATTTTCTAAATGTCTGTACATGGTTTTTAGTTGATAATTGAAAAAAAGCATAAATGTTTCTGATACAGAAGGAGAGGCTTTCTTCAACACTGGTAACTTAGATTCTGCCACCTTTACCTCTGGGTGTCAGGCCTCCTTTCTGTTGTTCATGCCCCAAATCCAACTTTCAAATCATTGTTACTTGCCAGTTCAGTGTTTTAACCTTCCTCAGCCTATTGCTGGCTCCTTGGCAGAATGTCAGCCCTGTCCAGGCAGGACGTCAGACCAGTCCAGATTCAACTAGCTTGATCGAAGAAACAAGCCAGTGCAAAACAGCAAGATCCTCGTTAATCTTAATTAACAGTTCCAAACAGAGTTGCACAACAAGGTCATTTTCCCTAAATGAATTATTAGAGATAATATAAGAAGTAGACTTCTCCAAGCAGTATTTTTCAACCCCAGGAGTTGGCAAAAACTGTCCCAGAGAATTTCTCTCTTTCTGAGTCAGTTCACTCTTAAAAAGTTGAGGTGAATATTCCCTTGAAAACACTGAAGTCATGGTCTACATCTGTTCCCTGCCCCCCCCTTACCCTAAGAGTCAAATTACAAAGTTTAAAGCTTTTTAGAAAATGCTATAGAGTGATATTTCCTCACCTGAAAAAAAAAAAAGGATTAGAAAAATCTAAGCAGACCAGAAAATATTTCCTTATAAATTGAGAATGTCCAATGTCTTCCAAAGAACTCTACAAAAACTTCTCTACATGTCACTTGCTTGTCCATTTTATTGACTCTTTCGCTTATTAAAAATTAATTGTGCACATTTTTCATAAGTTAAGGCCTGTGGTTTTTTCATATATTTTGTCTTTTGCTTACTTGTATGTAATTATCTTATTCTCTCCCAAAGCAAACAATATTGTTTCTATGAAAAGACTTTAACTTATGAGGAAATGTACAGAGAATGGTATTTTTCTAAGCATTTGAGATCCTGCCTTTATTAAAATACTATCTAAACATCCAAATAGGGCGCCTGAGTGGCTCAGTGGGTTAAAGCCTCTGCCTTCGGCTCAGGTCATGATCTCAGGGTCCTGGGATCGAGGCCCGCATCGGGCTCTCTGCTCAGCAGGGAGCCTGCTTCCTCCTCTCTCTCTGCCTGCCTCTCTGCCTACTTGTGATCTCTTTCTATCAAATAAATAAATAAAATCTTTAAAAAGAAATAAACATCCAAATAAGATTATTGGTAAAAAATATTAAAATATTAAAAAATAACTTAGACACACAAATATAAATGTCAAAGTAGATTGACGGTTTCTCAAACTTCTCAATAAACTCTCAAAGTATTTGTAGGTAAATATAAACGTGCATATAAGTATTTGTAAATAAGTATAAATATGTATGAACATCGTTGTCTCCTTTGGCAGCCTTATATCCCAGTGAAGAGAGAAAAGCACTTAGCTTCAAAGTTTATCTAAGAAACTCAGGTTCAGAGTTACTGTAACAATTCTTGTGAAAAATCAAAACACTGCCAAAAGCAGCTAAAGCCGCTGACCTGGCAGCCTGAATCTGAAAGAGGCATGCACTAAAAGCTGTAGGGGTTGAACTGAACATATGGTATTGGATTACTATTAATCTGGAGAAACAGACCATCAGCAAATTGAGAAAAGAATCTCTTATTACAGTGATTTGTCAAGGCTTTGAGTTTTCATCCTTTTGTTCCTTTCTGATTTGTTTTCTGATGTTTGCCTTATTGTCATGTAGGAGTAAGGGTTTTCATAATGAATAGATTTCCCCTGCAATGCTTATACCCATTTTCTCACCAATAAACTCAATTTCAAAGTGACACTGACATATATGCACATATATGTATATATCTCTATATTGGTAGATGCTATTACAGCTATATAATAGTTACAATATTTTATATATAACATATGCATATTTGTATGTATTATATATTAAAGACATTATATGTGTAATACCAGGTAGTTCTTTTTACATTTTTAAATTCATGTTTAACTTATTAAATAATTTCCTCAAAGTGGATATAATAGTTTATGCAAACTATAAGAAGATGGTGTGTGGGCTTAGACACAGTTTGATGATAATGGTTGTTTCTTTGTACCGATTGTTTTACCAATCAACGCATGAGTAGAACAAGTTGATTGTTTTGTTTCTGGCCTTCCAACCGCATTCGATGCAAATGTTTGAATAAGTTTTTGAAATATGTGAATATGTAAAGATATGAGGAGGAAATAACAGCTTCGTAACCTGATTTTGGCATGAGATTTCTTAGAGAGGAGAAAAGAGGCTACATTTTATTTAGAACAAAGTAACCTGATGGTTAATGACATAAAAACAAAACAAAACAAAACAAAAAACTAAACCAGCAAATAAGNTACATTTTATTTAGAACAAAGTAACCTGATGGTTAATGACATAAAAACAAAACAAAACAAAAAACTAAACCAGCAAATAAATTGTCTCAACACATTCAAAGATCAATTCAATCAAAATGAGCTCAATTAGCAGCTCTGCAGAAATACTTTTATTTACATGTGGTGTATTACAACCTGATGATATATGTGTATTCTCTAAACCATCGATGTGCCCAATATTCACACATTATATACCTTGCAATATTATGTTGAAACACACTGTCTTGTGCTTGTATCCTCCCTCAGACCCTAAGAGTCAGAAAATCTGTTCCCTCCCACCATGTTTCCAGTGATTAGCTCAGTGTTCAGTAAATTATAGGAAGATCTCCTAGGAGTGGCTGTTGAGGAAGGTGGCAAGTAGAGCAAACAATGAGTTGTTGAAAGCCACTGAGCTAGGACATGTATCAGAAACCAGAAGCTGGAACCCTAGAGAGATTTGATGATGCGAAATCCTGCTCTTCCAGGAGGGCAATCATACAAATATTGAAATGAAGTTCTTTGCTATAATTGTCTATGGCTCTAGTTCCTTCCCCAATTCCTCTAGACTTATGAATCTCTGAACCTACTATATAAATTTACTGTGAATGTAATTTCCCTGTTATTTTTTAATTTCTTCTGCCTTAAACTATGGTCTTTAAAATGTAAAAACTTGAAGCAGGGACCATATAAATTCTATGAGTCTTCTATTTGATTATAAGCCACTACTCAGCAAGAATAGATTCTACTCTGTAGGATGAATAATTAGAAAAACTATCAGACATATGAAAAACCACTGAAGCTTAGAAAGAGAGAAAGAGAGAGAATATGAAATATGGATGTGGGGGTCATTATGAAAAAAACCATCTAACAATCTATGTTCTGGAAGTATTGCATTGCATGTATATGGGAAATTTAATTGTTTAATGAATAGATAAAATGAAATCAGTATAAACAAAATGACGAAAGTTGAGTGGATGAAATAAAAATAAGCATACATAGAATTAAGGGCTAAGAAGAGAAAAAGAGAGACAAGTGTAGATATTTTCTTTACAAGTCAAAGATAATAAACAACAGTAAAAACAAACAAACAAGCAAAAACCCCAACCAAACCTCTATTTAGGGAAAATAAATAATGGAAAATCAGGAAGCAAATATTTTTAAAAGGATAAAAAGAAAATATATATTGTTAGAAGCATGACCAAATATTTGTTAAACCAATAAATATATATTAGTTAATATATTACAAAGCTCTAGTAATCAAAACAGTAAGATATATGCATAAGAAGAGATACATATATCAATGGAGCAAAATAGAGAGCCCAGAAATAAACCCTTGTATATATGGTGAATTTCTTTGCAGCCAAAGAGCCAAGAATATAAAATGGGGAAAGGACAGTCTCTTCAATAAATGGTGTTGAGAAAACTAGATGGCTACCTGCAAAAGAATGAAACTAGATCACTATCTTACACCATACACAAAAATTAAAATGGGTTAGAGATTTGAACATAAGACCCGAAAACATAAAATTCCTAGAAGAAAACATAGATAGTAAGCCTCTTAACATCAGTCTCGGCATTGATTTTTTTGGATTTGGCATCCAAAGCAATGGCAACAAAAGCAAAAATAAACAAGGGGCTCTACCAAACTAAAAGTATTCTTCACAGTGAAGGAAACTATCAATAAAATGAAAATACAACCTACCTGATGGAAGAAAATATTTGCAAGTCATATATTTGATAAGAGATTAATATCTAAAATAAATACGGAACTCATACAACTCAATAGCAAAAAAAAGACAATCTGATTAAAAAATGAGCAGAGGACCCAAACAGAAATTTTTTCAAAGGAGACCTCCAGATGGCCAACAGACACATGAAAAGATGCTCAACATCACTAATAAACCAGGGAAATGTAAATCAAAACCACAATGAGATCACCTTACATCACTTAGAATGGTATTATCAAAAAGAAAAGAAATAACACGTGTTGGCAAGGATGTAGAGAAAAGGGAATCCTTGTGCATTTTGGTGGGAATGTTAGTACAACCACTATGGGAAAGACTATATGGTTCTGCAAAAACTTAAAAATGGAAGTGTTTTATGATCCAGCAATCACACTAATAGGTATTTACCCAAAGGGGAAGAAAACACTAACCTGAAAACATATACGCATAGTTGTGTGCACTGCAGCATTATTAACAACAGCCAAGACATGCAGGGAACCTGTGTTCATCAGTGAATGGATGGAAAAGAAAATGTGGTATGTACATACAATGGAATATTATTCACCATAAAAAAGAAGGAAATCCTGCCATTTGTGGCAACATGGATGGATTTTAAAAAAAAGATTTTTATTTATTTGAGAGAGAGAGAGGGAAAGAGAACAGAAGCAGGGGGAGAGGCAGAAGGAGATGGAGAGGGAGAAGCAGACTCCCTGCTCAATCCCAGGACCCTGAGATTATGACCTGAGTTGAAATCAGTTAACTGACTGAGCCACCCATGTGCCCAGCATGGACGGATCTTGAGGGCATTGTGCCAAGTGAAATAAGTAAGACAGAAAAACAAGTACCATATGATCTCACTTATATGTGAAATCTTAAAAAAAAATGTTGAAATAGATACAAAAGACAGACTGGTTGTTTGCCAGGGGTAGATGAAATCAGTAAAGTGGTCAAAAGAAACAAACTTTTGGTTATAAAATAAGTAAGTCATGGGGATGTAATGTATAGCATGGTCATTATAGCTAATAATACTGTAGCACATATTTGAAATCAAAAGAAAGCAGTATTAGTGCTAGATAAGGTAGAATTTAAAGCAAAATATTAAATGCTATAAAGAGGTTCATTTTAATCAAGAAGTGGTAGAATTAGTAACAAAGATAAAAACATTAAAAAATCCTCATGCATGGAATATTATAGTGTAACTAATAGAGAAGGTGAAAGCTTTTAGAAATTCAAAGTAGTTTTAGCAAAATTTAATTATTGTGAGATTTTCACTACTGTGATAGATAAATTAGACAAATGAATTTTTAAGAACATTAGTACTTAATTTCAACATCATTAGAAATAAAGAAAATAGGAGTGACTGGGTGGCTCAGTTGGTTAAGCATCTGCCTTCGGCTCAGGTTATGATTTCAGAATCCTGGGATCAAGTCCTGTATTGGACTCCCTACCACAGGGAGTCTGCTTCTCCCTCTCCCTTTCCCTGCCACTCCCCCTGCTCATTCTCTCTCTCTCTTGCTTGCTCTCTCTCTCTCAAATAAATAAATAAAATCTCAAAAAAATAAAAGAAAATAAAATTAAAACAAGAAACCCTTTTTTACCCGTCAATGAGCAAATGTTTTTTGAGAATGTAATAGCCAATGTTAACAAGTATTTATTGAAAAGGGTCCTCTCATGGCTGATGGTCCTGTTAGTATACCAATTGATTAGAGAAATAGCTTTCAACAGCCTTAAAAAAGCTCATATTCTCTGTCAGAGTATTTTCACCTCTTGGAGACAGGTTGCACAAAGATTTATGTTTGTGCACATTAATTTTGCAGAATTTTTTGATTGAAAAACACTATAAATAAATATCTATTAGTAGAAGAATGGTTAAGGAAATTGTTTTTGTCATACATTTAAATATTATATTTGAGATTATCTATGATAATATTTTTGAAAAATATTGTTGACACAATGAAAAGGAAAAATAATGTTTATTGCTATTATAAAGAACATTTATCACACAAGATTCAATGAGAGAGAAAGCGTGAGCAAGCAAGGGAAGGAGCAGAGGGAGAGGGACAAGCAGACTCCACACTGAGCGTGGAGCCAGACCTGCTTCATGCCCTGAACCTGAGCCAAGAACCTGAGAGTTAGGCAAGAGTCATGTGCCCAACTGACGTGCCACTCAGGCATCCTTCCCCTTAAGTTTTTATTAGGATTAAATTTTTCTTATTTATTAGGATACACATGGTATTGTTATTGTGTACACACGCCTAACAAAAATGGAGAAACATTTTATTCCTAGGAGTGATATACTATAAAAATTAATGATACAAACTTTCTTAGTTAGCAAGAAAAATTCATATTCATTTTGTTTTACTTTTCATTTGGTTACCAATTTTGAGGCACCTAAAATCAAACCACAGTTATAAATGTATATGTATTTTTTAAAGATAATTTTTAATAGCAGTTTTAGATTCACAGCAAAATTGAAGAGTAGAGTACACCTGTTATCTTGATGTCTCTGTACAGTCTGCAAGTCACATTTGATGGTGTGCACTTTTGCGACTGAATCTAACTCTACATTTATTAGAGACTTTGGTCTACATATAAAACTCAGCCAGGCATTAATGGAAGAGCAACCGGGTATTGAAAGTGAGTATATTCAGCATTTTGTCTGGGCTAGAAGTCAATCAGAATGCAATCATTCATTAAGGATCCTGCAAGCAATAGCCACTGTGCTGTGCCAACATTCATCAAGTTAAGGGCCAGGAAATGTGAGTGCCAGGGCACATCTCACAGAGATAGCACAAAAGTCAGCTCCTCTCAATTACAACGCAGCAATGGCTGCCTTCCTCAGAACCACACTCTCGGAAGGGAATCTGGGAGGCAATTCTGTCTTTTTGCATTGGGTTCATTCCCAGCAGGGATACCCTGAAAGATTATAAACAAACTAAGATACTTATTTTCCTGTTCTTGATTTTCACAAGAATGGTTGAAGACAGTGCCCGTGTCTTGCTGATTCAAGAAGTCAAAGGAGCAAAAATTAAAAGGAGCAGTGACTATTTGGTGTCATGTCGAGGGAGAATATTGAAGTAGGAACACTCAACAGCTTTTTAGGAAGATAGTTAAAATATTAGTTCTATCTCTTGGTGACCAGGCATCCCTGGGCAAGTTCTGTAAGTTTTCTGAATTTTAGTATTACCTGTAAACTATCTAATCCATAGGATTGTTATAATAAATGCATAAAATAATGTAAATAAATTACCTGAAAAAAGTGCACAATATGTGGTAGCTATTATGATGAGGACAAAATATCCCCAAGATTAGAAAATTCTCTTTCTTTTGAAATTTGGATGTGGATAGCTACGTTTTTAATAGTCAGTCAGATAAAGAGTTAAACTTTAGTAGCAAATAATAGTGATCAGGGATGTAAAGAAAGTCCTAAGAATTCCTCAGAGAGCTTTAAACTCCCATGGCTCTTGTTATGAAATAAGATAGATGTATGCTTCTTACATAAGCCCAAAAAGATGTCTGAAGTTCACCTGTCAACATGGAGACATCCACAATAATTACTGAAAACAAATGGAAGTTTTATAAGTCCGAATTGTTTCGACAGTGGAGGAAATGACTAGAAGCAGACTTCACTCTTGGTAACACTCAGCTTCTTGTTTCTGGGTGCCCTTGTGAATGGGAATGTGTATTTTGAGGAGGTTGAATTATAAAAACGCAACTGTTTATCTGATGTTGCCCAGAATTAAATGTAAATATGATGTAGTGTCTTATATATTAAAACGATATGAATATCATAATGATGTAAATACTTCTATCAACATGGCAGTATATTTTGTATCCATTCTTGCTGTAATTTACCATGTATCAGTAAATGGCCCTGCGTCATCCCTGGAACAGTCATGTGGCAATGAGAATTCTGTTTGAGCTCATGGTCAATTTCTGCTACTGAGTGTGAGGAAAGCCCATGGTACAATTCACAATCAGAGTTTCCTCTTTCACTCAGAAGCCTATGGCATGCAAGCCTGTAATTCTGGTATGTATGACTCCATGGATGAGGAATTGGAGTCTTGCTTCAAGGGTTGGGCTTGATGTTACTGTACGGCACATGGCCACAGTGTTGCTGAGCAACGGGGTTTGTTTTCCTGCTGCTGGGATTCCCACTTCTGCTTTCATAGACGTATGCTACATAGTTTATCTGTGTGATGTGTTCTAATTCTGTTTAAGGAGGGTGGCTGCCAACAAGCCAGGCTTGGCAAGGGGGAACTTAGGTTATATAATATCTGTCTCTTATGTTATAAGGTTAAGAAATAATATGAATCTTCCATTATAAAGATAAGTTTTACTGTCACACTCTGGCAGGCCACCACCTGTTCAAAAATCTCCAGCCACTGGCCCCTGTCCCACTCTTCTGTGGGTGTACTAAGTTCTAATTTCTGAGGAGTTCATGTAAAAGTAGCTGAGAGTGGATAAAGGAATGACGTATGTGCCAGCAAGGATGGTGTTTACGGGAACTGTATTTCAAACTAGTCTGACAGAGGAAGATGCTTTCTGGTTTGACATGGATGTGACAACGTTCTTTAGAAGAGTGGTCATCTTAGCCAAAAATACACAAATCTAGAACTACTTTCACATGCTGTCCTGTGGGGAGAACTGGAGCTATTTCTACTGAATGGGATTAGCAGTAGTTGGAGTTGGAGAAAAAAATAATTAGAACTTTATACCAGGTAAGAGAAGTAGTATCACATAAACATAAAATTTTTCAATTGTCTTTTCCTGTTTCTTTGGAAATATTAGAAATGTTTTGTTCTACCCTCAGATTTCTATATTTGTACAGCAACACTGTAGACGATACCTTTCTACTTCTTTTGCTCTAACTTCTATTCTTTCCCAACATTATTTTTAGTGTTTTAAAAGTTTTTTGTGGATAAATTTTAGTGTGCTAATGAGTAATAAAATTTTGATTTGATTTTACAGATTATAAATGAAGAATATGACAAATTTAAGATTATTGAGGATAACCAGATTCTGATAGAACAAAACAACATAAAGCAGAATTTTCTTGTGTTCCAGAAAATGTTGAGTCTGCTAGAGTGGTGTGCTGAAAATTGCTTAACCAGCTCTGGGGGTAGGTGGAGTCTTGATTTGTAATGCTTGCTGATTTCCATGGTGTAAATACTCTATTGCTGATTTCAAGCTGCCAGCCCAATGTGTCTGAATGAAAACTTGTAACATTTAAAATATTAATCTGTATTTTGAAATTCTAAGATAGTCTTTACATTTTATTTGACTACTGAACATTTTAATAGGAATACCTATTAATATCAGGTAGGATACTAGAATTCTAGGAAACACAATTTAGAAAATGCTTAAGTTAGAGTTGTAGCTTTTGTGTTTTTAATCTTTTAAATCTTATAATTCTTTTAACTTATGAAAGTGACATTCAACTCAAATTAATAAATCAGCAATAGAAATTTAAAGAAGTTAAAATATCTCTTTTGGGCGCCTGGGTGGCTCAGTGGGTTAAAGCCGCTGCCTTTGGCTCAGGTGATGATCCCAGGGTCCTGGGATCGAGGCCCGCATCAGGCTCTCTGCTCCTCGGCAGGGAGCCTGCTTCCTCCTCTCTCCTCTCTCTCTCTGCCTACTTGTAATCTCTCTCTCTCTGTGTCAAATGAATAAATAAAATCTTAAAAAAAAATATCTCTTTTAACTCTACTTCCCTGCATTAATCAATGCTAAGAATTTGATGTATGTCCTTTCATATTCTTATCATATCAACATATAAAACTTGTAACTACATATATAGCAGAAGTTCCCCTCTGAATTGCTAAAAAAACCACTTTATTCTGCAATTGAAAAATCTTTCAATCTTCTTATTTTAAAATAAGACGTAAAATCAACAAACTACATAGAACAAATGTAGGACTCAGTGCAATGATCCTCAAACTTTAGCATGCATCTAAAAACTTGGACAGACTGTCAAAACACAGATCGCACCTTCTATCTCAAAAGTTTCTGATTCAGTAGGCCTGGGCAGGGTCTCAAAATCTGCATTTCTAACAAGTTCCCAGGTGAAGCTGATAATGCATATGTGGACCCAACTTGGAGAACCACAAGCTTAGTGAACTATTTATAAGATGAATATCTTATAAACACAAGGCAGGTGAGAAAATAGAACTTTGCTGCCACTCGGAAGACCCTTTGTGTAGCCCATTCTAACAAAAGTTCTTCTCTCCCTTACTGAGTAACCAGTATCCTCTTAATCATTTTCTTGCATTGTTTTGTTGTTATTTAACTTATAAACATGTTTTATTAAACAAATTAGGATCATCCTGGACACATTGTTTGTACTTGCCCACAACATGTTTCCATGTCAGTAAAATAGTAATCTATATTATTTTTAAAATTAATAAACTTAATATTTTTAGAGGAGTTTTAGGTTTATATCAAAATTGAGTGGAAAGTCCAAGGGAGTCACCATATAATCCCTGCCCTTGGCCTCCTTTTCCACCCCCACAAACTCACTTACTACTGGCATCCTGTACTGCAGTGACACATTACATTAGTTACACGTGAAATCCATATTTTGCATTTTGGCTCCCTCTTGGTTTTGTACATTCTACGGTTTGGACAAATGTATAATGATATGTATCCACCACTCTAATGTCATACAGAATAATTTTACTGCTCTAAAAGTCCTCTGTGCTCTGCCTATTCATTCCCCTTTGCCTTTATTATTCCTGGCAATCACCCATCTTTTAACTCTCTCTGTAGTTCTGTCTTTCCCAGCATATCCCAGAGTTGGAACCATACAGTATATAACCTTTTTTTTTTGAGAGGCAGGCAGAGAGACAGGGAGAGGAGGAAGCAGGCTCCCTGCTGAGCAGAGAGCCCCATGCGGGCCTCGATCCCAGGACACTGAGATCATGACCTGAGCCGAAAGCAGAGGCTTTAACCATCCCAGGACACTGAGATCATGACCTGAGCCGAAAGCAGAGGCTTTAACCCACTGAGCCACCCAGGCGCCCAGTATATAACCTTTTAAGATTGGCTTCTTTCACATAGTAATATATTAGAAATGTGAGATTCCTCATGACTTTTCATGACTTAGCCCATTTCTTTTTAGTGCTGAATAATATTCTATTGTCTGGGTATACTACAATTTATAGTTATCCATTCACCCACTGAAGGACATCTTGCTTGCTCCTAAGTTTTGGCAATTATGAATAAAGCTGCTATAAACATATGTGTACAGGTTTTTGTGTGGACATTTGTTTTTAATTCATGTGGCTAACTACCAAGGAGAATAATGTCTTCATTGTGTATGCTAAGAAATGTTTAATTTTATAAGAAACAGAAAACTTGTCTTCCAAAGTGGCTGTACCATTATGCATTCATACCAGCAATGAATGAGAGTTCCCATTGCTCTATATCCTTACCAACATTTGCTGTTGTTAGTGATTTGGATTTGGGTCATTCTAATAGATGTCTAATGGAATCTCATTCTAATTTGTAATTCCCTAATGACATAGAATGTTAAACATTTTTATATGTTTATTTGATATTTATATATCTTCTTTGGTGAGATGTTTTGTCCATTTTTAAATTGGGTTATTCATTTTCTTATTGAGGAATTTGAAGGGTTCTTTGTGTATTTTAGATAATAGTTCTTTACAGATATGTGTTTTTGCAAATATGTCTTCCTAGTTTGTGGCTTGTCTCCTCATTCTCTAACATTGTTTTTTTACAGAGCAGAAGTATTAAATTTTAATCAAGTCCAATTTATCAATTATTTCTTTTTTAAACTTTTTTATTTTTAATTTAAATTCAATTAATTAACATAAAATGTATTATTAGTTTCAGAGGTAGAGGTCAGTGACTCATCAATCTTATATAGTACCAGTGCTCATTACATCATATGCCCTCCTTAATGTCCATCACCCAGTTACCCCATCCCTCTACCCCCTTCCCCTCCAGCAACCCTCAGTTTGTTTCCTATGATTAAGAGTCTCTTGGGGCACCTGGGTGGCTCAGTGGGTTAAGCCTCTGCCTTCAGCTCAGGTCATGATCTCAGCGTCCTGGAATCAAGGCCCGCATCGGGCTCTCTGCTCAGCAGGGAGCCTGCTTCCTCCTCTCCCTGTCTCTCTGCCTGCCTCTCTGCCTACTTGTGATCTCTCTCTCTGTGTCAAATAAATAAAATCTTTAAAAAAAAAAGAGTCTCTTATGGTGTGTCTCCCTCTCTGATTTCATCTTGTTTTATTTTTTCCTCTATTCCCCTATGATCTTCTGTTTTGTTTCTTAAATTCCACATATGAATGAGATAATATGATAATTGTCTTTCTCTGATTGACTTATTTCACTTAGCTTAATACCCTCTAGTTCTCTCCACATCAGTGCAAATGGGCTAGATTTCTTTCTTTTAATGGATGAGTAATATTCCATTGTGTATATGTAGCACATCTTTTTTATCCATTCATCAGTTGATGGACATCTGGGTTCTTTCCATAGTTTGGCTATAGTGGACATTGCTGTTATGAACATCGGGGTGCAGGTGCCCCTTTGGATCACTGCATTTGTATCTTTGGGGTAAATCCCTAGTAGTATAATTCTTGGGTCATAGGATAGCTCTATTTCAAACTTTTTGAGGAACCTCCATACTGTTTTCCAGAGCAGCTGAACCAACTTGCATTCCCACCAACAGTAAGAGGGTTCTCCTTCTCCACATCGTCACCAACATCCATCATTTCCTGATTTGTTAACTTTTGCCTTTCTGACCAGTGTGAGGTGGAATCTCATTGTGGTTTTGATTTGGATTTCCCTGATGCCAAGTGATGTTGAGCATTTTTTTCCACGTGCCTGTTGGCCATTTGTATGTCTACTTTGGAGAAATGTCTGTTCATGTCTTCTGTCCATTTCTTGACTGGACTATTTGTTCTTTGGGTGTTGAGTTTGTTAAGTTCTTTATAGATTTTGGATACTAACCCTTTATCTTGTAAGACATTTGTCAATACCTTCTCCCATTCTGTCAGTTGTTTTTTGTTTTTGTCAATTGTTTCCTTTGCTGTGCAAAAGCTTTTTATATTGATGAAGTCCCAATAGTTCATTTTTGCCTTTGTTTCCCTTGCTTTTGGAGATGTGTCTAGCAAGAAGTTGCCGCAACTGAGGTCACAGAGGTTGCTGCCTGTATTCTCCTCTAGGATTTTGGTGGATTCCTCTCTCACATCTAGGTATTTCACTCATTTTGAGTCTATTTTTGTGTATGGTGTAAGGAAATAGTCTAGTTTCATTCTTCTGCATCTGATTGTCCAATTTTCCCAACACCATTTGTTGATGAGACTGTCTTTTTTTCCATTGGATATTATTTGCTGCTTTGTTGAATATTAGTTGATCATAGAGCTGAGAGTCCATTTCTGGATTCTCTCTTCTGTTCCATTGATATGTATGTCTGTTTTGTGCCAGTACCATACTGTGTTGATGATTACAGCTTTGCAACAGAGCTTAAAGTCCAGCATTGTGATGCCCCCAAGTTTGGTTTTATTTTCCAACATTCCTTTGGCTATTTGGGGTCATTTATGGTTCCTTACAAATTTTAGGATTATTTGTTTCAGCTCTGTAAAAAAGTTTATGGTATTTTGATAGGGATTGCTTTGAATGTATAGATTGCTCTAGGTAACATAGATATTTTCACAATATTTTTCTTCCAATCCATGAGCATGGAATGTTTTTCCATTTCTTTATGTTTTCTTCGATTTCTTTCATGAATTTTCTATAGTTTTCTGCCTACAGAAAATTTGCCTCTTTGGTTAGATTTATTCCTAGGTATCTTATGGTTTTGGGTACAGTTGTAAATGGGATTCACTCCTCGATTTCTCTTTCTTCTGTCTCATTGTTAGTGTATAGACATGCAACTGATTTCTGTGCATTGATTTTATATCCTGCCACTTTGCTGAATTCCTGTATGAGTTCTAGCACTTTGGGGGTGGAGTCTTTTGGGTTTTCCACATAAAGTATCACGTTGTCTGTGAAGAGTGAGAGTTTGACTTCTTCTTTGCTGATTCAGATGCCTTTTATTTCTTTCTGTTGTCTGATTGCTGAGGCTAGGACTTCTAGTACTATGTTAAACAGCAGTGGTGACAGTGAATATCCCTGCTGTGTTCCTGACCTTAGGAGAGAAGCTTAGTTTTTCTGCAGTGAGAATGATACTTGCTGTGGGCTTTTTGTAGATGGCTACTATGGTATTGAGGTATGTTCCTTCTAACCGTACACTGTGAAGAGTTTTGATCAAGAAAGGATGCTGTACTCTATCAAACGCTTTTTCTGCATCTATTGAAAAGATCATATGGTTCTCATCCTTTCTTTTATTAATGTAGTTTATCACATTGATTCTTTTGCAGATGTTGAACCACCCTTGCAGCCCAGGAATAAATCTCACTTGGTCGTGGTGAATACTCCTTTTAATGTACTGTTGGATCCAGCTGGCTAGTATTTTGGTGAGAATGTTTGTGTCCATGTTCATCAGGGATATTGGTCTGTAATTATCCTTTTTGGTAGGGTCTTGGTCTGGTTTTTGGATCAAGGTAATGCTGATATCACAGAATGAGTTTGGAAATTTCCCTTCCATTTCAAATTCCGGTGGGAAACCATCCAGCCCTGGACTCTTGTTTGTTGAGAGATTTTTGATTACTGCTTTAATTTCTTTGCTGGTTATGGGTTTGTGTTTTTCTATTTCTTCTTATTTCAGTTTTGGTAGTTTATACATCTCTAGGAATGCATCCATTTCTTCCAGATTGCCCAATTTTTTGCATTTTGTTGCTCATATGTTCTTGTAATTGTTTGTATTTATTTGTTTTTGGTTGTGATCTCTTCTCTTTCACTGATGATTTTATTTATTTGGGTCCTTTCTCTTTTCGTTGTGATAAGTCTGACCAGGGTTTTTTTTATCTTATTAATTCTTTCAAAGAACAAGCTCCTAGTTTTGTTGATCTGTTCTACTGTTCTTTGGCTTTGATTTCATTGATTTCTGCCCTAATCTTTATTAATTCTCTTCTCCTGCTGGGTTTAGGCTTTATTTGTTGATTTTTCTCCAGCTCCTTTAGGTGTAAGGTTAGGTTGTGTATTTGAGGCTTATTTCTTGAGAAGGCTTGTATTGCTATGTTCTTCCCTCGTAGGGCCATCTTTGCTGCATCCCAAAGGTTTTGAACAGCTGTGTTTTCGTTTTCATTTGTTTCCATGAGTTTTTAAAATTCTTTTTTAATTTCCTGGTTGACCTATTCATTCTTTAGTAGGAGGATCATTAGCCTCCATATATTTGAGAGCTTTCTAAATTTCCTCTTGTGATTGAATTCAAGTTTCAAAGTACTGTGGTCTGAAAATATGCAGGGTACTACTCCAATCTTTTGGTAACAGTTGAGACCTGATTTGTGACCCAGGATGTGACCTATTCTGGAGAATGTTCCATATGCACTAGAGAAGAATGTGTATTCTGTTGCTTTAGGATGGAATGTTCTGAATATATCTGTGAAGTCCATCTGGTTCAGTGTGTCATTTAAAGCCCTTGCTTTCTTATTGGTCTTTTGCTTAGATGATCTGTCCATTGCAATGAGTGGGGTGTTAAAGTCCCCTACTATTATTGTATTAGTATCACCATGTTTCTTTAATTTTGTTATTAATTGGTTTATATAATTGGCTGCTCCCATTTTAGGGGCATAAATATTTATAATTATTAGATCTTCTTCTTGGATAGACTCTTTAATTATGATACAGTGTCCTTCCTCATCTTTTTTTTTTTTACCATCTTTTGTTTAAAATATAATTTGTCTGATGTAAGAATTGCCACCTCAGATTTCTTTAGGATGTTCATTAGTATGATAGTTTTCTACCCCTTCACTTTCAATCTGGAGGTGTCTTTGGATCTATAATGAGTCTCTTGCCGACAGTATATTAATGGGCCTTGCTTTTTTATCCAAGATGATACCCTGTGTCTTCTGATTGGGGCATTTAACCCATTTACATTCAGAGTAATTAGTGAAAAATATGAATTTAGCGACTTTGTATCACCTTGAAAGTCACTGTTTCTATTTATTGTCTCTGTTCCTTTCTGATCTACATTACTTTTAGGCCCTCTCTTTGAGATCCCTTTTAATATTTCTTGTAAGGCTGCTTTAGTGATCATAAATCCTTTTAGTTTCTGTTTGTCCTGGAAGCTTTTTATCTCTCCTTCTATATTGAATGACACCCTAGCTGAATAAAGTATTCTTGGCTGCATATTTTTCTCATTTAGCACCCTGAGTATATCATGTCAGTCCTTTTTGGCCTGCCAGGTCTCTGTGGATCGGTCTTCTGCCAGTCTGATGTTTCTACCCTGTAGGTTATGGTCCTCTTGTCCTGAGCTGTTTTCACGATTTTCTCTGTCTGTGAGATTTGCAAGTTTCACTATTATATGTCAAGGTGTTGACCTTTTTGTAATTGATTTTGAGGGGTTTCTCTGTGCCTCCTGGACTTGAATGCCTGTTTCCTTCCACAGGTTAGGGAAGTTCTCCACTATAATTTGCTCCAATATATTGTCTACCCCCAACCCCTTTCTCTCTTTCCTCTTCTGACATCCCAATTGTTCTAATTTTGTTTTGCTTTATATTATCACTTATGTCTCAAATTCTTCCCTGTGACCCAGTAGTTGGGTTACAACTTTTTCTTTTTCTTAGCTTCTTTATTCTGTATCATTTTGTCTTCTATATTATTAATTCTCTCCTGCCTAACTTATGTGAGCAGTTAGAGCCTCCATTTTTAATTGCATCTCATTAATAGCCTTTTTGATTTTGACTTGGTTAAATTTTCGTCCTTTTATTTCTCCAGAAAGGGATTCTTTTGTGTCTTCTATGCTTTTTCATGTCCATCTAGTATCTTTATATTCATTATTCTGAACTCTAGTTCTGACATCTCACTTATATCCATACTGATTAAGTCTCTGGCAGTCAGTACGGCCTCTTGTATATTTTGAGGTGGGGTTTTTTGTCTTGTCATTCTGAACGAGAGAACAATATTCTATAATGTCAACAATGACCCCAGAGAAATATAGACTAACAAACCAAAAGAGACACTAAACCAAAAAAAAATTAAAAAAAAATAAAAAATAAAAGAGAATATAATCAGACAGGTGAACAGAACAGAGTAATACACTGGATCCTGTGTGTATGTTGTCCTGTTTGTTAGAAAACTAGGTCCCAAAATTGGAAAGAAAGAAAAACTTATATATGTACAAAAATAAAATTAAATACAATGAAAGGATAGACTGTAACAGTAAAAATGAAAATTTAAAAAGATTTCAAAAAAAGTGTTGATAAAATAAGAAATTCCTTGAAAAAGGAAAGAGAAAAAAATTAAAATTGAAAGATTAAATAATCATGGGAAAAAAAACCCCATGAATTCTATACATTATATTCCCCTAGCACTGGAGTTTTGCATTTCTGTGTGATTGGTAAACTTGCTCTTAGCTGTTTATTCTTGCTGATCTTCTGGGGTAGGTGCCTGTTGTGCTGATTGTTATGTTTCTTTACCCTGGGCAGAGTTGCGCCACCCTTGCCCAGGGGCCTGACTAAGTAAATGACTCTGGATTGCTTTATATGGCTTTTGATCCATGAAGTCTTTCCATGCAGCTTTAGAGGATGAGAATGAAAATCGCAGCCTCCCAATCTCTAGTCCCAGAGCCAAGAGCTCAGGACCCCACTCCTCAGTACACCCTCAGAGAAAAGCAGTCAATCCCTCCTGTCTCCCTGGTCTCCGTCCACACTGCACGCTCACCCAGCAAGTGATGAGCTTTTCTATCTCAGACACTTGACTCTACTTTGAGTCTCCAAGCCCTGCAGACTCCTGTGGTGCACACCCGTGCTACTCCTCCCATCAGAATGGGGGTATCATGAGAGTCTTGCCACTTGCTGGGCACCTGCTTAGAGAGCAGTCACCCAACTGTGTAGCAGTTTGGTGTATATGGCAACCCTGAGTTGAGAGCCTATTCCTAGACTCACTGATCACAATCAGCTTACCTGCTCTGATGCCTGGAAACTCTGCCACACTCAGGCACCTCTGGTCTTCCTGTGACCCCAGGCATCCTGAGACCATACTGTCCCACATAGTATTCTGCCCTGCTTTGCTACCTGAGCACCTTTCAGTCACGGAAGTCCCTCACTGGAGCAGGCTTCTAAAAGTTCTGATTTTGTGCTCTGGTGCTGTATCATTTTCCGGTAACTGGCTGATGGAGGTTCCTTCACCCTGCAGTTTATCTTCTCATATATTGCCTTGGATTCACTTCTCTGCACCTTCTACTTTGCAGAAAGTGGTCACTTTTCTATTTGTAGAGTTTGCAGCTTTTGTTTTCTTTCTTTTTTCTTTTTCTTTTTCTTTTCTTTTCTTTTTTTTTTTGCAGCTTTTGTTTTCTTAAATCTCTGGTTGAGTTTGCAGGTGTTCAGAATGATTTGATAGCTATCTAGCTGAATTCCAGGGACTAGTGGAATCTAAGTTCTCCTACTCCTCTGCCATCTTAGATTATGTTCCTCAATTATTCTTTCATAAATTTGTTGTTGTATTTGTTGTTGTCTTTAAAAAGTTGTCTCCATACCCAAGATCACATAGGTTTGTTCTCTATTATTCCATAGGAGTTCTATAGTTTAGCTTTTTACATTTAGGTCTATGATACAATTTGAATTAATTTTCGTGAAGGATGTAAAGTCTGTGTTTAGAGTCTTTTTTTTTCTTTTTTGCAAGGGGTTGTCTACTCATTCCAGCACCATTTGTTGAAAAGACTATTTTTGCTTCATTGCATTGTTTTTGCTCCTTTTTCAAAGATATTTATGTGGATTTATTTCTAGATTTTCTATCTCCCATTGATCTGTTTGTCTATTTTTTAAACAAAGCCACAATTCAGTCTAACACCCTTTCACTTATTCCTTCTCCAATGCTCTTACTTCCTTTATGTAGATCCACATTTCTGACATGTCATTTTTCTTTTCTTGGAGGAGATTCTTTTTAACATTTTTTTTTGTGAGGCAGATCTATTTGTGACAAATTCTCTCTATTTTATTTAAGAAAGTCTTTATTTCTCTTTTACTTTTGATGGATAATTTCTCAGGGTACAGAATTCAAGGTTGGTGTTTTTTATTCTCTCAATATTAAGTATTTCACTTCACCCCCACCCCATTTTTCTTTCTTTCTTTCTTTCTTTCTTTCTTTCTTTCTTTCTTTCTTTCTTTCTTTCTTTCTTTCTTTCTTTCTTTTGCTTGCATGTTTTCTGAGAAGTCAGATGTAATTCTTAACTTTACTCCTCTGTAAGGAATGTATTTTTCTCCTCTGACTTCCTTCAAAATTTTTTCTTGATCATTGATTTTCTGTAGTTTGAATATGATATACCTAGGTGTAGGGTTTTTGTTTTTGTTTTGTTTTGCTTTGGAATTTACTTAGTACTTAGTATTTCCCAGCTTCCTTGATCTGTGGTTTAGTGTCTGAGATTCATTTGGAGAAATTCTCAGTCATTACTCTTTTAAATATTGGTTCTTCCCTTCCTTTTTTTTTTTTGAATCCCCATTTTGTATTTTGTTACGTATTTTGTTCTAGATTTCTTTTAGAGTACTTTTGTAGGATTTCCATCTCTCTGTTATGTTATCTCTTTGTTATTGCATGTTGTCTAATTTTCCTATTAATGCCCTTACCATATTAGTTATAGTTTTTTAAAAATTAATGGTCTGAAAATCTCAACATTCCTGCCAATCTGACTCTGGCTCTGATGCTTATTCAGTCTCTTAAACTGTGCTCCTTGCCTGTTAGTATGTGTTGTAATTTTGTTGTTGTTGTTGTTGAAAATTGGTGTGGTGCACTGAGTAATAAGATCTATGATTAATAGGCCTTTAGCATGTAGTAATAAGTTACGGGGGGAAGGAAAGCATTTTATAGTCTTGTGACTAGGTCTCAGCCTTTTGGTGATCAGGTCTCAAGAATGTGAGCTTCACTAGTGCTCTTCAGTTGTTTTTCTCTTCCTAGGTGGGACAGGATGGCTAGAGAGAGTTGGAGCTGTATAATTCCTTTCTCCAGGCTGGTTAGGGTCTGATTAAAATCTAGCAGATTATGCTTTGTAAGATAGTTTTTCCTGAGAGCAGGCCTTGTTAAAAAATAAAGAATACTCTGGCATATTTCAAGATGATTACCTTTCCCCTCTTTATAATGGAAGCACAGAGGGGATTATTCTCTGATATTTACTGTGAGGACCTTGTAGAACTCTTTGAGGTGAAATTCATAAAAGTATGAAGGGTGATTTGTGACTGGGTCCCCTTAGAGTTTTTAACCCTAAGACTTGTCCACACTAAGCCTCCATTAATTTTTCATTTGCAGTCTAAATTTTCCTGCCCCAGCAATGGTTCCTCTGGACATTTCTGCTGAGGGGTTTCTGCTACAGGAAGTTGTGATTCTCTGTATATGCTTCTCTTTCTCTCCAACTTGAGGAGCAACAGTTTGTTCTGTGACCTCACTTCTCTGAAGAATATAAGAAGAATTGCTTATTTTCCAGTTGGTGCAGCTTGTAACTTGTTATGATGGAGTGGTGACTTCTAAGCTTCTTACATGCTGGTCTGGAATCTGGGAGACTGCTTTGTATTTTTATTAGCCAAGTGTGACTCCTTCCCCCCCACCCCCCGATCTGATATATCTGTAAAACTATCTGTTGAAGAGACCTGGACATTTGACCTATAGAGTTTTCATAATCTGGATCTTGTTGATTTTACAATGTTGGTACAATTTAATACAGCCATTTGTCTTTTATATTCCTTCAAATTAACTGGTGGATCCTGAAGCTTACTCAGATCCACATCCAAGAACTTTGGCAAATGCGTAAGTAGTTTGAATTTCTTCAGCATGAAAAGTCTGGCTTTCCTTCTATTTTTAAATCAGTTTTATTGTGGCATAACTTATATACAATAAAATCCACCAATTTTGCATGTGATAGTTGATGAGTTTGATAAATATGTGTAGTCAAGAACCTGTAACAATGATGAAACTGAAGATTTCCATCACTCAAAAAGTTCTCTATACCTGTTTGCAGTCGAACTCTTATGCCCATCCACTATCTCCTGAAAATCACTAATCTTTCTTTTCTATAGTTTTTGCCTTTTCAATAACTTTATATAAATGAACTCATACACTATGTAGTCTTTTCTATGTGTCTTATCTTACATTGCATAATGCTTTTGTGGTTCACCTCTGCCTCTGTGAATCAGTAGTTTGTTCCTTTATAATTACACAGTAGTATTCCATTGTGTGGATTACCACAATTTGTTAATCTGTTTACAAGTTGACGGACATTTGAGTTTTTTCTTGTTTTTGGCTATTAAGAATAAAACTGTGCTGAATGTGTCTGACTCCCAGATAAATTCATGCAAATGGAAACCCAGTACATATAACGTTTTTCCTTTGAGCATTGTCTCCTTACCAGAATATATCAGTTTTTTTTCACTCAGCAGTGCTTTCAGGCAGCCTGCTTTTTAATAGATTTGTATTCTGTATTTGTATTATAGTTGTTTTTTGATCAATTAGGAAATCAGTTTGCCATTACCCAAAGTATTTATTTTCAAATTGATAATATACTTATTTGATTATTTCATTTTCATTTATTGTTTTATTTGTTCAAAATATATTATTTACCAAAGAGCCAGTTCTCACATCTACTATTTAGTTACCTATGGGTCAAGTTTTTATATCAGGATGATAGAAATAATGCTTGATTCTGTCTTTTTATTTACCTGGTTTTCAAGATAATGAATTGGAGTCTAGTCATACTCAGAATATGGCTAATTAGTTTTTAAAAATAAATAACTAGATAAATAACCAATAACTTTCTAAAACCGAAAGTGCCAGGTCCAAGTGGGTCCACCAGTGAATTCTACCAAACATTTAGGAAAGAAATTATACCAATTCTCTACAATCTCTTCCAGGAAATTAGAGCAGAGGAATACTTCCTAACATAATATGAGGCCAGCATTACTCATATACCAAAACCAAGGGCAACAGAAGAAAAGAAAACTGCAGACTAATGACTCTCATGAACACACATGTAAAAATCCTCAACAAAATATTAGCAAATTGAATCCAGCCATGTATAAAGAGAATTACATACCATGACCAAGTGGAATTTATCCCAGGGATGCAAGGCTGATTCAATATTTGAAAATAGATTAATGTAATCTATCAATAGAGTAAAGATAAAAAATCACAAAATCATATCAATTGATACAGATAAGGCATTTGACAAAATCCAATACTCATTCATGATAAAAACTCTCAGCAAACCTAGGAATAGAGGAGAACTTTCTCAACTTGATAAGGAGTATCTGCAAAAACAAAACAAAACAAAACAAACTAGAGCTAAAAGACAACCAACAGAATGGGAGAGGATATTTGCAAATGACATATCAGATAAAGGGCTAGAATTAAAAATCTATAAAGAACTTATCAAACTCAACACCCAAAGAACAAATAACCCAATCAAGAAATGGGCAGAAGACATGAACAGACATTTCTGCATAGAAGACATCCAAATGGCCAACAGATACATGAAAAAGTGCTCAGCATCACTTGGCACCAGGGAAATCCAAATCAAAATCACAGTGAGATACTACCTCACATCACTCAGAATGGCTAAAATTAACAAGTCAGGAAACAACAGGTGTTGGCAAGGATGCGGAGAAAGGGGAACCCTCCTACACTGGTGGTGGGAATGCAAGCTGGTGCAGCCACTCTGATAAAGTGTAAGAAGGTTCCTCAAAAAGTTCAAAATAGAGTTACCCTACGATCCTGTAATTGCACTACTGGGTATTTACCCTAAAGATACAAATGTAGTGATCCTCAGGGGCACATGCACCTGAATGTTTATAGCAGCAATGTCCACAATAGCCAAACTATGGAAAGAGCTCAGATGTCCATCAATAGATGAATGGATAAGGAAGATGTCAGATATATGTATATATGTGTGTGTGTGTGTGTGTGTGTGTGTGTGTGTGTATCATAAGATATGTATACACACACAATGGAATACTATGCAGCCATCAAAAATGAAATCTTGCCATTTGCAACAACGTGGATGGAACCAGAGGATATTAAGCTAAGTGAAATAAGTCAATCAGAGAAAGACAATTTATCATATGATCTCTCTCATATGAAAAATTTGAGAAGCAGGGTGGGGGGTCATGGAGGGGAGGGAAGGAAAAATGAAACAAGATGGGACTGGGAAGGGAGAGACAAACTGTAAGAGACTCTTAATCTCAGGAAACAAACTGAGGGTTGCTGGGGGGGGCTAGGGTGGTTGGGTTATGGACAGTGAGAGGGTATGTGCTATGGTGAGTGCTGTGAATTTTGTAAGACTGATGACTCACAGACCTGTACCCCTGAAACAAATAACACATTATGTTAATAAAAAACTGTATTTATAAGTAAAAAAAACCCAAATAAATAAAACAAAAACAAAAACAAAAAACCAGAGTTAATTGTGAGCAACTTGAAGCTTTCTTGCTAAGATCAAGAACAAGGCAAGACGTTCCCTCTCACCACTCCTTTTCAACATTGTACACTAAGTCCTAGTTAATAACGACAAGTAAAGCAAAATGTTATGAAATCATGTATTTAAACATATTTGTTGAGTTTTAATACAGTGCAATTCTTATTCTTACTGAAGTTCAAAATTTCTATCTTTGGATAGTGGACTCTTCTTCAAGGTGGTTCTTATAGATATATAATAATCCTAACTGTTTTTAATAGTTTCATGTTATCTGGTATATCAAGACATTACATGCTCTTTTTGTTTATCTCCTTTCCCAGATGAGAATCAGTTATGTTTCCAGGAAGCACCACCCCTTTCTTTTTAACTGGGAAATAGTATTTCAGGGCCACATATCTGAGGCCCTATTGATGCTCCTTCTATTGAACTAATGATTGTCTCTAGACCTTTTCAGTGGACAGATAGGACACACAAACATACTCTAAAAATAACTTATATGTTTTTAATGATATTTCAAATTAAAATTCAGAATGACATGGTTTTTCTTAATCTGCTCCGTGTTACACTGCTATTTTTTTCTTGCATTCTGAGAATCCTGTAGAGTCATAGGAAATGTTATAATTAAAATATCCCATACTTATTCATTTGTTTTACTTTATGCATATGAATTTTATCAAAATACTAATACTACTGCCACTAATATGATAATGGAAATATTTAAAGCTTTTATATATATGCTATCTTTATTCTTTTTATAGTTATAATACATCTACATGTGAGAATCTATAATCTGTTTTAATTTTAATTAGTTCTATATATATTTATATATTTACTCCTTACCATCAGTCCTTGTGTAAATGTCTTTTTGTTCATTTTGGTTGGTTTAAGTTATTTTTCTAGTAGATTTCTTAAGAAGGTCTCATGGGAACAATAGTCCCTAAATTCTTGGCTATTGATAACAATTAGTGTTTTTTAATTTTAAAGATCCATTTCACTGCTTGGATCTTAGACATTACTTGGGCTCATGTTTTATTTCCTTGACTACATTAAATATATTATTTTATTTCCTTCTGGTATAAAGATGACAAAGAGTCTGATAATAATATACTTTTATATTTTTTATAAATCATGTGCTTTTTTCTCTTGAACACCAAAGGTTTTTAATTTTCTATTATAAGCCTAAAAACTCCACTAGAATGTCTTGGTTTGGTTGCTCTGAGTCTATATACTCAAGTACACATTGTGCTTTTTCAATATATAGTTACAAAATTTTTTATTATTATTTTTAGGAAAGTTTTTATAATCTTTTAGTTATGTTGATTTTACTGGTTAGGACTCCTCTTATCCATATATCGTATATATTTTTTCTTGCTATATGTTACTATCTGAAATCCTTTTCTTATTTTCTTTTGATTTAAAAAATCCTTTCCCTTTTTCATCATTTATATTCAAAGATAATTTTGGGGTGCCTGCGTGGCTCAGTCAGTAAACAGCCAATTCTTGCTTTCACTCAGGTCATGATCTCATGGTCCTGGGATCAAGCCTTGCATCAGGCTCTGCACTCAGTGGGGCATCTGCTTGAGGATTTGTTTTCTCCCTCTCCTTTAGCCCCTGCCCCCACCTATATGTGCTCTCTTTGTCAAATACATAAATCTTTAAAAAAGAATAAAGATAATTTTTGTTGTGTTAATCCACTTGTGTTCCCTTCTAGGTTAGTTTTCATTTCTAAAATGATTTTATATCTTCTTTCTAATTTGTGAATTCTCTCATCTCAATTTGTAATTTTTATAATATTGAATTATACTGTTTTTCATATTTTGTACTTTTTAAAATGTCTTTTAGCTTGTTTTGAAATAGTACTTTACAATATTTTACTATCTTTTGAATACATCTTTTTGGCAAGTTTTTATTGCTTATAGAGATGTCATTCTGGTTCTTATTTTTTTATGTAGTATTTTTGAATGGGATTTGATTTCAGTAATTTACATTGCTCATTTTAATATTAATTATTTTAGTTCTCCTGAATTTTTATAAGCAGCCTAGCTCATATAGCCTTCTGCCTTCACAAAATTTCCTTTTCTGCTTTTGTGTAGTGTTAAAAATATGACATAATGCTTTCTAAGATTTCCTGGCTTTATTCACCTCTTTTCTTTGTCCCTCTTATCCCAGTAGGATCAGTTTTCATTTTGTTCCCATCCATTTTTCCTCAGTTTATGGCCCTGTACTACAAAGGAGCCCTGCAAATTCAGTTTCAAGAGTTGACAGGGGCTAGGCTGATCCAAACTCTTTAGTCCTTACCACGGCTCTTTGCATTTATACCCTATTATAGGGTGCAAAACTCTTCCTAGATGCAGCTACTGTTCTTGGATTGACCTCCCAGATTTTAAGGTGACTATTCGGTATTATACTATTCTTAGATCAGTCACGTGCACCCTTGCTTCCTCTGCTTTCTCTCATACAAATGTCAATAACATTTAGATCTTATAGGTATTGGTAGTTTGTCTGTATCTATTTGTACTTTGGGGTTCACTTGTTATTGATTTTGTTGTAAATATTTTGGTTTTGCTCTCCAGGCACTTTGACTATTTTTATGTAAGAACCCAGAAATGTCCGAAAGCTGTGCTACTGCTATCATTTTCTCAGAAAGCACATCTTTTCCTTCTTAAAAGACATGACCATTTTCCAGGCCAATGCCTATGGATCTAATGCATTCTTTTTAATAGTCGAGTAACATTTAGTTTTGAAAACACAATTTATTCAGCCATTTTCTTTTGTTATAAGCTTTGTCATATATATTGCAAATATATTCTCCCAGTCTATCTTTGAATTTTAACAGGAAGTATTGATTTCTATGTATCCAAATCTGTTGGTAATCTTTTTTTATGGCTTCTGAGCTTTACCATATTCTTAAGGCATCTTCTATTTCAAAGTTATGCAAATGTGATTTTTAAATATTCTACTACTTATTTTTTTAGCATTTTGTTTTTAAGTTCATGTGTGATTTAGTTTCACGTGATATCTAATAGGGTATAATTTTATTTTCCTAGATGGATAGTCATTGAAAAAAGTGCATTTTATAAACCATTTTTATTATATGTAAAATTCATGTGTATTGCCATGTCTGTAGACTCTATATTCTCTGATTTGACTATTCCTGTGTCAACATATTCTTTTAAGATTATGGTAACTTGAGACTAATGTATTATATTTAGTAGGACAAGCATCCCTTTACCATTTTACTTTTAATTTTTAGTTATCAATTTTTCATAATTGGTTTTGTGCATGAAATTAAAAATATACTTTCTACATTACACAAATCCTTTATTGTAATTTATTTGGAAATGCATTAAATTTATATATTAGTCTGGGGAAAACTGACATATCTATATTTTTTTTTATATCTAGGAATATGTTATCTTTCCGAAGGTATTCATGTCTCAATTTTATGAATGTGTGTATGTATAAACAAACATAGATTTCACAATTTTTCTTTTATGTCCTTGGAATATTTTAAATAGTTGTTCATGTACTTGGTCACAAAAAATTTCACCCTCCAAAATGTAGACATTTTTCAGAGCATGTTCTCTGAATATACTCAAATAAAGATAGAAAGAATAAAAAATTGTCCAGGATAATTTTCATATACTTCTGGTGAAGTTATAAACTGGTTTAACAACTTTGAAAATTATTTGATATATTAAAGCTCAACATTGAATATACACACACCCAACAGTTTTACAACTAAATATAAGCCCCATGGACAGATGTGTACCAAAGCATGAGTGTAGATAGTATTACTATTTATAATAGCCCCAAACTGGAAACAGCTCAAATATCCTTCAACAGTAGACCTCATAAATAAATGTGGACATCTCCAGACAATGGAATAGTATACAGTAATGAGAAAGTAGAAAGAACTGTTACATAGAAAAACATCAATGATTTTCATAAAGATAATTGTAAATAAAGGAGCCAGATGAGAAAGAGTATATACTGTATAATATCATTTACATAAAGTTTAAAAATAGGCAAAACTAATTTATGGAATTTGGATAGGGGTGTCCTTGTGGGACATAATGACTGGGAAGGAATAGGATGACCATTGCAGTACTGATGATGTTCTCTATTGATCCCTTTGTGAAAAGTTATTAAGCTGTACGTTTATGATTTATGAATCATTTATCCATGTGTTACACTCTAACAACAAATATGGTTAAGAATGTGTTCAGGATATATTTTCTATTTTCTAAACAAACAAGTGAAAAGCCTCTCCCAAACTACACAACCAAATAAACACATATATCAATTTCAGTACACAAATAAACTTTTTTCTTCAGATGAAACAGATGGTTTTTGCTGTTATTCATCAATTATTATTTTTTATCTCATTTTTTTACCAGAAGAGGTTTTGACAAATGACTTTGGAGGAATTGAAATGTTGAGAAAAGATGAATATTAACACAGAGGAAGAAAGTATCTGGTCTTACCTGCTTCTTTTAAAGCTCTCAGACCGACCCAATGCCATGTAAGCAGTACCCATAAAAGCAGAATTTCTAAAGACCTTGCATTGTTTAAGGTTTTAAGTCTGACGTTTTTTTCTCTAATCCATTTCAAATCTTTCTTCCCAATTTCCTGCAAACCTGAATGGCTTTTGACTCCATGATTATTTTCACATTCAGGGGTCTACACATCTCTCCTACTTCTCCTCTTTTCTGACCATGACTATACCCTCCCACCTAATCATGCTGCCATGGCCAGCCTGAGTAAATAGATGCTCGCTCTTCAGCATCTTACTCTTGGCTTAGTCTCTCTCACCCTTTTCTAGTGTCTCTAGATCATTCTTGTCCCTGAAAAAGGGTTCTAGATGAAGGGTGCAGGCTTTTTTTTTTTTTTTTAAAAACATCATTTAAAAATTCAGACTTACACAGAAAAGATGCAGAAAAATGGTAGGAGCCTTCCTTCAGATTCCCCAAATTAACTTTTTATCACTTTTGTTTTATCACTCTTACTTCTATTCTTTCCCTATTGTCATTATTTGTGGTAGGTTTGTTCTATAAAGTCATAGCAAACACTGAATTAGCAAATACTGAGCTCCTGGGGGAAATACAGGATTAGATTCCCATGAACCTCTGCTCACATTTCCCTCAACTGATCAATACAAAATCTTGTTTAATGTGTGTTTCTGTTTAAGACACTTTAAAAAACATGTATTGTTGATTCATTAATATTGAACTCAAGGCCAGCAGGACTATAACCCATGCCTGAAGGGAGTTTATCTAAGCACGTCTTTATTCTATAAGGCACGTCACAGTCTTCTTGCACTTCCGAACACTAGACAGCAACTCAGTGCTATGTTGGAGGCCACTGTAAACAGTAAATAACCAATAAAAAACAAAAATGAAAAAAAGGTGACACTAAATTAACTGTTTAAAGGACACTTATTTACAGTATGAGAGTTTAAATAAGAAGGCAGGACATGACTTGTTTGGCATCAACTGGGAAGTGCACACCGCGTGACTCAAATTTTCATTACAGGGCGCATGTCCATAAATGATTGCAAAAGTGCTACAGGTATTATTTTGTGGTTACAAATAAATTTTAGTGAGTAAATAAATTTTCAAATATGGAACCCATGAGTGAGAATTAACTATGTGTAGGCCTATACGTATACACACATATATTATTGAAATATTTGAAAGTTGCATATATAATACTTTTTAATCTTAAATATTTTATTTGTATATACTAAAAACAAGAACATTATCTAATATAACTACACTATAATGATCAAAACCAAGAAATTAATCTCGAGGAAGTGCTATTACAGCTACAGATTTAATTTGTATTTCACCAAATATTTCACTAATGTCCATTGTATTTCAGGATGCATGTCTCTTTAAATTCCTTTAATTTGTAACAGTTCCTTAGTCTTTATTTGCCTTACATTGATACTGTCTTCTTAGTGGTATTGGGAAATGGAAATAAAAAGGAAAAAATTATAAAAGATATAAATGAAGGGGGAGACAAGATAATATTCTTTATTAAACATTGTTGGATTTTCATGATGATAATACAGAGGAAACATAGTAATGGGAAACAAGAACTAACACTGTGCCACCTACAGCATTATTTCCACGTTATTCTTTCTGAATTAATTGCCTTATGCAAATGAAGACACTGAAGTTCAGAGAAAGTAAGCCTTTGTAGAAGGTCATTTAGTTAGCACTGGAGGGATTAGAATTCAAACCAGGTTAAAATGAAACAAGATAGGATTGGAGGGAGACAAACCATAAGAGGCTCTTAATCTCATGAAAACAAACTGAGGGTTACAGGGGGTGGGAGGTCAGGGGTAGGGTGGATGGGTTATGGACATTGGAGAGGGTATGTGCTATGGTGAGTGCTGTGAAATGTGTAAGCCTGATGATTCACAGACCTGTACCCCTGGAACAAATAATACATTACATGTTAATAAAAAAAAAGAATCATCATTTTTAAAGAGCAAACTATTATGATCAAAAAAAGAAAGAAAAAAATTTAAATTAAAACCACTAATGCAATTTCAAGTTATCTGTCAGCAAGAGGTGTGAGCTATTCTCCCAGCGCTCTCTAACCTAGGAGGTCAGGAAGGGCCAGTTTTCCACTTAGGCTGATCTCGGGTCCTCATTGTGCCAGTCCAGCTTCTTTGTCTATTTTTTATTAATTTGCACATTTCCTAATTCAAAATGCAATCAAACTAACTAGGGAAAACATAGTTGAGTTGTTCATATCTTCTGTGTTCTGGAGATTAGGTTTGAATAAAATGACAACTAATTGTATAAAACAACAACAACAACAACAACAATGCTCTTTAAAATATACATCCTAGTAGTACTAAGATGGCACCCGATGAAATATCAAGTAATCTCCTGTACAACATAATTGTTATACTGCCCTGATTTTTTTATCCCTTATCTTCAAATTAAAAAAAAAAAACAGAAAAAAAAACACACAACAACCCCACAACAACAGTATGAGAGAAACAGAATAGGCTTTAACAGAAGAATTGTAAATCCAAACAGAACCGTTAAGAACTTTCCTTCAGAAGGTGGCCTAGAGGCAATCTCAGTATCATTTTTCCCATCAGCATCTCCCATGAGTATGCATTTAATTTTATTGTTAAACTTGACTTTTAAGATTTGTATAAAGCAGTATTTACAAAGTTGTTAGCAGAGTCTCCCTTAAGGTAGGAGATATATGGATTTGATTAGTCTGTGTTCTCAGGCATGTTGGAAAGGGATATATCCTGGGAGTTAAGTTTGAATTTAGGGACTGTAATTCCAATCCAGGAAAAGTCTGTCTGTTTAACTAGAATACTTGTTCTTGTCCCTGTGGTCTAGTGAATACACTACATGGTCAGATTGCTCCCCATAAGTGAAACCAACAGTACGTGAGAGCGCGATGGTATAGATGGGTTGTATGGTGGCATTTGAACATCTATGTAAGAGTCAAGCATGAATATTTTCTCTGCCTCTTCTGTCTTTGTTTGGAATTTCAGAATCAGAAATAGAACTGGAGGGATTTAAGATATCATCTTGACTAACTCTCTAATTTGCAGTACTTTTTTCCTTTTAAAATAGATTTTTGTAAAAAAAAAAAAACCAACGAAACCTAACATTCACTGCGGCCTTATGATGTACTATATATTGTGTGTTTGAGTACTTAATTTTCACAATTCTCTGAGGTAGGTATTACTATTCACAGTTTGCAAATGGTGAGACAGAGGCTCAATAACTTGTCCTATGTCACACAGTTAAAATGAGATAGACTGAAGTCTGGATTCAAACCTTCCAAAAATGTATGCTCATTTCATTCCATCACTGATTTCCTGGGTATAATATTTCCATCTCTCTGAGGAACTTATTTTACTAATAGTTATTGATAACTACCAATAGTCTTAAAAAACTGAATTAGGTGAAATCTGCTCTTGGTATTTTCCTAGTCATCATCTTAAACAATCTTTTTACAAGTGTGGCTCACATGTCTTGCCCTGTGTCTTTAAAGATTTATTTCCATTGCCTATCACTCTGGTTTCCCCAGATCCAAAGGTGTTACTAACATAGATAAATTATACCTATAAATGTGAAAATGGGAAATACCTAGATGAGTACCTCTTGGAGAAAATACACACTTTTATTCCTAAGAAAGACTTAATATTGGTCTAATTCATTGAAGTGAGAGTTTTCAGACCAGTCTATAGAACGTTGTATGGGATTCAGTCTGTTAATGCAGTTGGGAGAAGGATATTTGTGAAAATGGATTATTAATGGTCAGCTCTTCTATGTTATCTATTTCATAACTCCCGACAGGTTAACAAAATAGGTGTAGGAAATTAAAATTGTACATCAGGGATGTGAAGGAAGCTTGAGTTCTGGGTTCAAATAAATAGCTTGTTATTATGAAATTAGGCATAGAGAAGTTTAAGAATGCTTTGCTAAAAGGTTTTTATTATCTTTCAGCACTGATATTTGTAAAGAATATAAAATATAGTAACAAAAATATCACGGTCTGAATATAGTAGTAATAATACCTTCAACTGTATGTTGAAATCAGCTAGCAATCTCTAAGCCCACAACATTTCACTCATTTCATTGTGCAAAAGGACTTCAAATGGCTGGGGAGTTTTATAATGCCCTTACTTTCTGAAATGGAAACATGAAAAAATTTTCATTGCAATCATAATGTTTGAAGATTATTGCATGTCAAAGGAAAATTCACATCTGAATGCCATGTGTTTAACATCTGCAGAAGAAGGAAAAAAAATGGAATACTTGACCAATTTATTACAAAGCTCTAGGTACAATTAGCCTACCCATGTGTAGAAGCATGGAAACTTAGGAAATAAAATGGGAAAGCACTATTACTAAATACAGTTGACCCTTACACAACACGGGTTTGAACTGCACAGTTTCACTTATATATGAATCTTTTTCAATAAATATATTGGAAATATTTTAGAGGTTTGTGACAATTTGAAAAAAACTCGCAGATGAACTGCATGGCTTACAAACATCAAAAAAATTAAGAAAAATTTAGGTATGTCATAAATGCATAAATATATGTAGATACTAGTCTATTTCATAATTTACTTTCATAAAATGCATATAAATCTATTATAAAAGTTAAAATTTATAAAAACTTACGCATATAAATACTTACAGACCATACATGATACCATTCGCAGTTGAGAAAAAGTGTAAAGAAATGTGAAGATGCCATATCAGAACTGCATAAAATTAACTATTGTACATGCTATGCTACTATAATAATTTCCTGGATACCTCCTGTTGCTATTACGGTGAAGCCAAGTGTTGCAAGTATCTGCTTGGAATGCCATGTGATGTTAATCATCTTCACATGAGCAGTTTGTCACAAATAAATTGTGTACTGAAGTAAAAAGTGATCTCTCACACTTCTCATGTATTTTTCACCATGTTCAGTGTAATACTGTAAACACTGAATAACACCATGGGAGCCATTAGAAATGTCACTAGTGATGCTAGAAATTCTCCCAAGAGGCAGAGAAAAGTCATAACATTACAAGAAAAAGTTGAATTGCTTGATATGTACCATAAATTGAAGTCTGTAACTGTGGTTGCCCACCATCTCAAGATAAATGAATCCAGCGTAAGGACCATTGTAAAAAAAAAGAGAACTAAAGTCATGAAGCCATCACTGCAGCTATGCCAACAGGCATGAAAACCTTACACTTTTTGTGAAATACCTTTTTTTAATCTCATATTGAAAATGTAGCTTTTATGTGGATGTGGGGTTACTGTAAGAGAGGCCTACTTAAATAATGTAATGTAATTTGAAAAAAAGCAAAGTCATTATATATCAACTTAGAGCAAAAAGAAGGTGAAGGATCTAAAGCTGGAGAATGTAATGCCAGAAAAGAATGGTTTGATACTTTTAGAAAGAGGTTTGGCTTAAAAAATGTCAACATAACAGGAGAAGTAGCTTCTGCTAACCAAGAGGCAGCAGATGATTCCTGGGTGCTATTAAGAAAGTCATTTAGGAGGAAAAATATCTGCTTGAATGGATTTTTCATGCAGACAAAAGTGCCCTATTCCGGGGAAAAAAATGCCACAAAGGATATTTATTAGCAAGAAAGAGAAGTGAGCACCAGGATTTAAGGCAGGAAGGGATAGGCTAACTCTACTACTTTGTGCAAATGTAGTTGGGTTTATCATCAGGACTGCCCTTACCTACAAAGGTGCTAAACTCTGAGCCTTGAAGGAGAAAGATAAACATTAGCTGCCAGGTTTTTGGTTGTACAGTGGAAAGTCCTGGACAATAAGAACACTTTTTCTGGATTGGTTCCATTGATACTCTTTTTCCTGAAGTTAAGAAGTGCCTTACCAGTAAGGGACTGCCTTTTAAATTTCCTCTGATATTGGACAATACCCCTGGCCTCTCAGAACCACATGAGTTCAGCACCAAAGGTGTGGAAGTGGTCTACTTGCCCCCAAACACAAAATCTCTAATTCAAAATCTCTAATTCCTCTAGATCATAAGGAATTTTAAGGCTCATTGCACATGGTACTCTATGGAAAGGATTACCAACACTATGGAAGAGAACCCTGATAGAGAGAACATCATGAAAGTCTGGAAGGACTACGCCAATGAAGATGCCATCATTGTTATAGGAAAAAAGCTATGGAAGCCATCAAGCCTAAAACAATAAATTCCTGTTGGAGAAAACTGTGTCCAGATGTTGTGCATGACTTCACAGGATTTATGACAGAGCCAATCAAGGAAATCATGAAAGAGACTGTGAATGTGGTAAAAGAGGTGGGGTGTGATACAGATCTCATAGAAATTCAAGAGCTAATAGACACCACACCAAAGAAATTAACAGAAGATGACTTGATGGATACGAGTGCTTTTGAACCAGTGCCAGACCATGAGGAGGAAGACACAGAAGAAGCAGTGCCAGAAAACAAATTGACATTAGACAACCTGACAGAAAGGTTCTGATTATTCCAGACTGTTATTGACTTCTTTTAGGACATGGGCCCTTCTGTGATATGGGCACTGAAACTAAAGCAAACAATGGAGGAGGGATTGGTACTGTATAGGAACACTTTCAGAGAAATAAAAAACCCAAAAATGTCAATTATTATGTACTTCTGTAATGTTACACAGAGTGTGTTTGCCTCTCCTGCCTCTCCTTTCGCCTCCTGCAACTACTCCACCTTTGCCACCCCTGAGACAGCAACACCAACCTCTCCTCTTCCTCTTCCTTATCACCCTACTCAATGTGAAGGCAACAAGGACGAAGATATTTATGATGCTCCACTTCCACCTAATGAATAGTAAATAACCGTCATGCTATATAGTTAATAAACTTATCTGTTGAATATATGTGTGAGCATTTTTATGTAAATATCTAGTAACTGTATGGCAAGAGCTGCATGAGACACTTTTGTGTCATTATCATCATCATCACCTAAAAATTCACCTGTAGAACATTGTGTGCAAGACTTGTATGGAAGTGGGTAGTCTATCATTACATAGCCCTAAAGTAAGTGATGTCTAATATAAAATTAATGTGTTAGTTTTCTTACTGTTCTATAGCTTTGCCTTCAAAGAATTACATTACCATATAGTATGCTTCTCTTATCATTGGAAAAGCTGTGTATCAGCCTATCACCACAGGTTTTCTTTAAAGGTAACTATTTTTCTAATACTGTATTATAAATATAACTGCAAAACTGAATGCCATAAAAATTTTATAATGATTCGTTCATTAGTGTATAGGCTAGACCACAATAAAACAAACTTACTGCTGTTTCTTCATTATCAATGCATGAATCATTACACCTATAAACAAATTTGAATTTTTCAGATTGTCTTTTCATTTTTTTTTTAGATTTTTTTTTATTTTTATTCATTTGACACAGAGAGAGAGATCATGAGTAGGCAGAGTGGCAGGCAGAGAGAGAGGAGGAAGCAGGCTCCCTGCCGAGCAGAGAGCCCGATGCGGGCCTCGATCCCAGGACCCTGAGATCATGACCTGAGCCGAAGGCAGCAGCTTTAACTCACTGAGCCACCCAGGCGCCCTGTCTTTTCATTTTTGATGTCTAGTGTTAGTAATATGTATATAACATCTACAGTTTTTAAAATCTTCTCTAAGATTTTATTTATTTATTTGAGATAGAGAGGGAGAGAGAGAGAGAGAGCATGAGTGGTGGGGAGGGGCAGAGGGAGAGGGAGAAGTAGACTCCCTGCTGAGTAAGGAGCCTGACATAGGGCTCAATCCCAAGACTCTAAGACCATGACCCGAGCCGAAGGCAGATGCTCAACCGACTGGGCTACCCAGGCACCCCAATCTACAATGTTTTGTATCATAAAGGACAATATTGAAATAGGTACTAACAGATAATTCATCTTATAAACAGATGATATAAACTAATGGCATTAATAAATGATGTAATGTTTTTTCTTTTCCTTATGATTTTCTTAATTACATTTTCTTTTCTCTAGCTTACTTTATTGTACGAATCCAGTATATAATACATATAACATACAGAATGTGTTAATCAACTTTATGTTATTGGTGAGACTTCCAGTAAACAGTAGGTTGTTAGTAGTTAAGTTTTTGGAGCCACATGACTTTTGACTATTTTGGGGCTTGGTCCCCCTAACCTTTGCATTATTCAAGAATCAACTGTATATTTTCCAGTTAGTAGTATCAAAGAAAAAACCACACACACACACACACATTATATATATAGTTTTTCTATTATTTACTGCCAAATTAAGTGATAAACTATGGTAGAGACTGTAAGAGTTAACTAGCTCAAAGGCAGGACAGTGAAAATAAACTGTTGTCCTTGCAAAGACAAGGTAAACTTCATCTAATCCTTCATAGTTATGGAAATTTTATTTTATAAATAAATCTCAGAAGCTGTGCTGATCTGCTCTAGTAAAGAGATTATATTGTACATAGTAACTGTGACCTTGTTAAGTTTACAGAGGATCACCCTCATTTGCCGTGATCCATCTTAAAAGTGAAAGTTACTATTGTGAAGGGATTCAAGAAAACGGCAATAGGCACATGGTCATCTTTTCTTCCTTGTCTTTCCTCAGTACTCTTGTCCAGGAGAGAAAAGCTAAGTTTGTAAAATAATCCGTGTTTCTGGTTAATTTTATGCAATGAAAGCTATCTGCATTTCAATCATGACCTTTTATAAACAGTAACTTAATCTAAAAGCATGTATCTTTAGGACTTTTAAGTATAATGACAAACTGGGAAGAAAACATTTTCTGTGTGATTCCAATTATAATCATCCTAAAAATGGAATTGCTACATTGTAGGATATGAATATATACAGCTTTACTAAATATTTTACCAATAGCAATGTATAAAACTGTTGTTACTGCACATCCTCTCCAACACTTGAGATTGCAAGACATTTAGAATTCTGTAAGTCTGATGGTATAAAATAATAATTAATTGTGTCCTTACTTTTCATTATTATTTGACATTTGGGTAACCTCTAACTCTCTAGCAATTTATGCCATATCCTCCAATATGTATCTATTTCTGTTTTATACCAAATGTATCTACTTCTGGGCTCTTGTCAATTGTCCATCCCTGAGTTAACCTCAGAGATTAATGCTTTATTGTTAGGGGACACTGGAATTCTTGAGAAGCAAAGTGACCATCTGTCTTTGAACTGGGCTCCAGAATGGAAAAAGCCTGTTGGATACACTTAACCATCAGAAACAAGGTGGGTGTCATGAACATCATGACATCAAGACCAGAGAGGTTTTAAGTGTGCTCGCCACACAGGGATCTCTGATGATGGTGAATAGATCATGATGTCTATAGAGTTGAGGTATAAGAACAGCTAATCAAGGTTTTGTTTTATTTGTATATTAAAAAAATTAAGATCTGGTAAGGAGAAGGTTGATGTCAGTACTGTAATGGAAAAACATCACTTCCACCCAGTTTTCAGATCTACATTTATCAACATCATTTGAAGGGGAGGATAGATACCTTTGAAGAATGACCCTGCAATGCTGCCATGGGTTATATATTATACTAACTATAATATACCTTCTTTATTGCTTTAAAGAAACCTGAAGGCATATGCCAGGATAAGGGCCACCAGGAAACAAGTAATACTCAGATCTTCTGTGGAGATGCAAACTACTATCACAGTTCTCCAGCTGAATGAGAGCTTATGAAGCCAGGTAATCAATGTAATTATAGCTCAGGATCATCTGATAGTGGGTCCAATAAGCCCTTGAACCTACTCTTTAGTAATTTCCTCAGGTTCTAAATGTATAATTGATACAGATATATGTAGCAGCTCACATAAGTTGGGGCAAGAGATATTATGAAAGGAAGTTACTGAAATTTGCATCCTAGCTAAGGTAAATAATAAGAAGTAATCAAAGTAAATAAATCAGAAGAAATGCAGCGATATCCACCACCATCAAAAACTGAAGGATAATTTCCATAATTTCAAAACTTAAGTACAAGTCCAGAACAAAGTCCAGTACTCTTTAAAGAAAGAAAAACATTAATCAAGTATTAATAGTGTGAATTTTATAATATTTAATATCCAATAAAATTACTATATATGATGAGGCAGGACAATGTAATAACAAAGAAAAATCAATCAATAGAAACAGATTTGAAAATGATAGGGATAGTGGAAACAACAGAAACAGACTTTAGAGGAGCTATAGAATTTAAAGAGAAATGGGAATATAATGAGAAGAGAAATAGATATAAAAATGACAAATGCTACTTCTAAAAGTAAAAAATACCATATCAGAAATAAAAAATACTGGATAGGATTAATAGCAGTGTAAGTTTTGTAGAAGAAAAGATCAATATATTAGAAGATATGGCAATAGAAAGAGTTCCAACAGTGGAGAGACAAAAACGGTTGGAAAAAAATGACTAGAGCAGAAACTAGTTAAATAGAAAATGAACAAACAGTAAGAAGATAAGTGAAACCAACAGCTAGATCTATGAAAAGTTCATCAAAATCAATAAACTGTAGATATATCAAGTGATAAAGAGAAAAGACACCAAATACTAATATCTGGAATAAAAGAGGGAAAATTACTACAGATTCTATAGACATTGGAAGAATAATAAGGGATTATTATGATGAACTGTAGTCTAAACAAAAAGAAAAACTGAATTCCTTATAACTATTAAGCAAACTGAAATCACTCTGCAATTCAATCATACCCATGAACTACTCCCCCACCTCCACCAATAAGAAATCCAGATATAGGATATTTCAGTGGTTACTTTGATCAAATTTTTAAGGAAGAAAGAATATCAACATTCTACAAACTTTCAAAAAACAATGAGGGGGTACTACTTCCTAACTTCTTTTGAGTCCATCATTATCCTGATACCAAAAGTAGATGAGACATACAAGGAAAAAAAAAAGAAAGCTATAGATCAATATTCCTCATGAACATAGACGTAAAAAGCTTTTTAAATATATTAGCAAATAAAGTCATGAATACAGAAAAAAGATACTATATCATTATCAAATGTGCTTATTCCCAAGAATAAAGTAAAATAAAGATGTTTCCAGGCAAAGAAAAGCTGAGAACATTTGTTGCCAGCACACATTAAGATAGAATAAGTGAAGTCATTTAAGTTGGATAAAAATAATCCCGCATAGAAGAAAAAAACGCAAAGCAAAACGAAGAGTACTAGAATGGTGAATGTGTAGATAGATATAAAAGAATATTGACTTTAAAACAAAAATTATAATAGCATCTTGTGGGGTTTTAGCACATCTAGAAATATAACAATAGCACAAAGGATGGGAGGAGGTAACTTTAACAAGTTTGTTAAAATTTCTTCAATATTTGTACACTATTTGTGAAATTCTAAAAAATACTGATTTAAGTTTGACTGTAATATGTTAAGCATCCATATTTTAATCTCTAGGATAACTGCTGAAGGAAAAAATATAAAATATTATTACTACAATGGTAGTGAATTAGGTAAAGTAGGATTTTATTTTTTGGTAAAGAAGAATTTTAAAAAGTACTTGAATAATCTAAAAGAAGGCAGCAGGAAAGAAGAAATAAAGGAAAAAAGAATAGATGGGATAAATAGAAAACAAAAAACAAAATAGTAGACTTAAATTAAACAATACCAAAAATTACATGAATTATAAATTGTTTAAAACCTCTAATGAAAAGATAAAGATTATTAGAGTATATTTGAGAAAAAAATAAGACTCAACTATATTCTATTTACAAGAGACACTCCAAATATAAGAACATTGGTAGGTGGAAGTTTAAAGAAGAGAAAAATATATAACATGAAACACTAAGTTGGGGCCACTACTAATATCAGACAACATAGATTTAAAGGCAAAAGGCATATTTCATACTGAAAAGAAGAAAAACAATTCTAAAATTGTTTGAAGATAGTAACATAGTTTCAAGTTGTATTAGCCACAACTTGACAGAAATGGAAGAAAAAAATAAACATATCCGTAATCAGAGCTTGAGGTAAAACAAGCAGAGAAAAAATTAATGAGGCTATATCAGATTTGAATAGCATGATTAACCAATTTGACCTATTGACATAAGAAAGAACACACAAACTTCTCAGTGGCCATGGAATACTTAACAAAAAAGAACCTATGCTGAGCCCTGAAAAAACTCTTACAAAATATCAAAAGGACTGAAAGCATCCAGAGTATATTCTCCTACCAGATTGGAAGTAAGCTAGAGATCAATAGAAAGACATAGCTAGAAAATCTGCAAAAATTTTTGAATTTCAATTTTCAAAGAAGTACTTACAAAATACCTCATTGAGTCAAATAGGAAAGTCTGATTGAAGTGATAAAATATTTTGAACTGAATAATAATACAAACATGACATATTCAAATCCACAGAACATAAAGCAGTGCTTAAAGGGAAAACTTAAGCTTTAAGAGAACATATTAGAGAAGGACAGTTGAGAAGCTATGATCAAAGCTTTTATCCCAAGAGACTAGAAAAGCAATTATAAATTAAACACAAAGAAAATTAAGAGGACATATAAATATATATAAAAAAATAGTGAAGTAGAAAGCAAAGGGGTAGTCATGAATATTGACAATGCCAAAAGTTGTGTGATGACTAATGTGTCAACTTGACTTGGCCATGGGTGCACATATGTTTGGTTAAACATTATCTGGGTACGTTTGTGAGGGCTTTTTTGGGTGAGGTTAACATTTGCATCTGTGGCCTGAATAAAGCAGATTGCTATTCCCACAGTAGGTTGGCCTTTAATTCATTAAAGCCCTGAAGAGAACAGAAAGGCTGGGTAAGGGAACATT
Source organism: Ailurus styani (assembly GCA_002007465.1). NCBI lineage: Eukaryota > Metazoa > Chordata > Mammalia > Carnivora > Ailuridae > Ailurus > Ailurus styani. The sequence continues at coordinate 1,214,905 of LNAC01000019.1, read as the reverse complement.
ATTTTCTCTCTGATTGACTGTCCTCAGGCTGGGACATCCTGCCTTTGGAACTGGAGGCAGTCAGGAAATTATGCCATTAGCTCTCCTGCTTCTCAGGCCTTTGGACTCAGAGTGGAACTATACCATCCCTGGTCTCCAAATTGCTGCCTGCAGATACTGGGACTTCTTAGCCTCAGCAGTCATGGGACAAATTTTGATCAGTTTGCTTTCTCCGGAGAACCCAATACAGATTTTAATAGGTTGTTCTTGGATTTTCTCAGCCTCCTTAATCATATAAGCCAATTTCTTATGATGAATCTCATATATATATATGGTAGTCCTCATTTATCTGCTCTTTTGCTTTGCGTGGTTTCAGTTACCCATGGTCAACTGCAGCCTGAAAACAGATGCTCCTCTTGACATATCTTCAGTAGCCTAACAGTATATCACAATGACTCTGTCCTTCTCACTTCACCTCAAAATGTAGGCATTTTATCATCTCACATCATAACAAGAAGAGTAAAATATTTTGAGAGAGAAAGGAAGAGACTACATTTATAACTTTTATTATAGTATATTCTTCTAATTGTTCTATTTTATTATTAGTTATTAATCTCTTGTGTCCAATTTAACTTCATCATTGGTATATATATATATATATATATATATATATATATATGTAAGAAAAAACAGTATATATATATATATCGGTCAGTACTATCCACAGTTTCAGGCATCCACTGGAGGTCTTGGAACATATCTCCCATGAATAAAGGGTAATTACTGTATTTCTTTTTGGATCTGTTTCCCTAGAGAAAACTAATATCAGTTGCATCTTTGAATATTTCAAAAAAATATGTCAATACTTAATAAGACTGAACAAAAGTAAAAGAAAAAGAAAATAACAATTACTATTAGGGATGAAAAGTTTTTATCATTGTACATTTAGGAGGTATGAAATTAAATTGAAAATATAATAAAGCATATTTTGTACAACTGTATAACAATAAATTCAACATTGAAAATGAAATGGAAAAATATCTTGAAAAACAGCTTATCAAAAGTGACATCAGAAGCAATTGAAAAATCTCAGTAGTTTTTATCTGTTAAGGAAATTGAATCTTCAAGTAAAGATCTTCCCACAAAGAAAACTGTAGGAAGGGAAGGCCTCACTGGCTAATTCTTCCAAACATTTAAAGAAGAAAATGTATAAATCTAACATAAAGTCTTTCAGAGACTCCAGAAAGTGGGGACACTTTTTGTTTTATTAGATCAACATAAACCCAACACCAAAATCTGAAAATAACATTAAAAGAAGAGAAAATTAGAGACTTTAATGTCTTATGGCAATGGATGTGAATTCTTAAATATAAGATTAGCAAATTGAATCTGGTAAAATGTGAAAGGGATAATAAATCATAACTAAGTGAAGTTTATCCAAGGAATGTAAGGTCATCTCAACATTATGAAATCAACCAATAAAAAAATCAATCTAGTACATCACATTAACAGAATAAATGATAAACACATGATCACCTCAATCCATATTCACAAGAACTCTCAGAAAACTGAGAGTACAATGGAGCATCTTAACCTGATAAAGAGTTTATATAAAAATTATAGTTTCATAACTAGTATTAAATATTGAATGTTTCCTCCTCCACACCAAGTTTGGGAAGAAGACTGCAAGTCCACTATCACTATTTCTGCTTAATATCATCCTGGAGGACATATCCTAGACAAAAAAAGCAAGAGAAAGAAACTGAAATGTAAATACCAGAAAGAAAGAAATAAAACTATTATTTTTTTCAGTGGACCTGATTATATATGCAAAAAATCCAAAAGAATCTACAAACTTACATTACATGAATTTAGCATGGTCTTTGGATGTCAATATAAAATTGTTTGTATTTCTAATGCATTTCTAATAATAAATAATTAACACTTCCAATAGCACCAAAAATCATTAAAATTTCTAGGAGTAAGTTAGCAACATGAAATATGTATAAGAGATCTACCCTGGAAATTATAGATATTATTAAGAGAAATTAAGGTAGATCTAAATAAGTGGAATGAAATACAATTTTCAAGGAATGGAGGACTCAATGTTTTCAAGATGTCAGTTTTCCCCAGATTGGTCTATAGATTCATCACTTTCCTGATCAAAATCACCACAGGGTGTGTGTGTGTGTGTGTGTGTGTGTGTGTGTGTGTGCGCGCGCGTGCATATGTGTGTGTGTAATTTACATATTAAATGGAATAATCAAGGCAATTTTGAATAAACAAAACAAAGTTTAAGAACTCATGCACTACCAGATATTAAGATTTACTAAAAGGCTACAGTAATTAACACAGTGTGGTATTAACCTAAGGATAGAAATTTGTCCAAGTGAAAAGAATAGAGAATTGAGAAATAATCCTACTTGTATATGTGATCACATGATTTACTACAAGAATACTACTGTATTCGTGGTGGGGAGGAGGGAAGATGGTCTTTTCAACAAATTATGGTAGAATAATTAGGTATCTCTATGGAAAAAATGAACTCTGACTCCTTACAAAAATTTTATTCAAGGTAGGCCAAATATCTAAATATTAGTGGCAAAATAATAGAGCTTCTAGAAGAAAGCCCGAGAATATCTTCATTATCTTGAGGCATGTAATTTTGTTAAGTAGGATACAAAAACACTAACTATAAAATAAAAGATTGACAAGTTGAACTTCGTTAGAATTAAGAACTTCTCTTTTTCTAAAGATGCCATTGAAAGAGTAGAAAAGGGAAGCCACACACTGGAGAAAGATATTTGTAATACATACATCCAACAAAAACTTGAATCCAGAATATATAAAACCCTTCCAAATCATTAATTAAATACAAATAACCTGATTACAAAGTAGACAAAAGATTTGAATAGGCACTTCATAAAACTGACTTCATAAAAACTAAAAAGGGCATAAAAAAAGCTAAGCATCATTACTCATCAAGGAAATGCAAACTAAAAGCAAATAAGATCCCATTTTGCACCAGAATGGCCAAATTAAAAAGACTGCCAATCAGCACCAAATATGAACTAGGATATGAGGCAACTGGAACTTACATGTATTCTTTGTGAGAATGTAAATTAGTACAAAGTCTTTGGAAAACTATTTCTCAGTATATAAATATACGCTTACCCTACAACCCAGTAGTTCTTGTCATAGGTATATATCCAAGATAAATGGCTGTATATATCTGCTAAAAGACACATAAAATAAAACTTTTAGTAGCCCTATTCCTAACAGCTTCAAAATAAAAAGATCCAAATTTTTAAATTGTAGAACATTCATAAATAAACAATAAAAAAACGGAAGTACCTCCATTCTCTACAATATAATTGAATCTCATACATGTAACATTGGTTAAAAAAAGTTGACAATAATAAGCTCACTATTTGAACTATTTGCATGAAATTCAAGACCAAGCAAAGTTAATCTGAGGAGATAGAAATCAGAGCAGAGATTCCCTTTGGAGATGAAGTGAGGTAGCAGTATGTCTAAGTTTGCAAAGGGGAACTAAGTAGACTTCTGGGATGTTGTTAATATTTGTATCTTGATCTGGGAAGTATATACTTATGCAAAAATTCTTCCAACTGTACACATAAGATTTGTACACCTTACTATATATATACCTCAATTTAATGTAAAAATAAAAAGTAAACTGGAAACTCTTAGAAAAATTAATCTAAATGGCCAACAAAGGAAAATATACTTAAATTTACAATAAGCAATTGCATGTTAAAGTAACATGAAACATCACTTTACACATGTGAGGCTCCCAAAGAACTAGAAAGCAGTTCTATATTGCCAGTAGAAATGTGAATTATTACAATAGCTTGGAATGCAATCTGGCAAGATCTATTAAAACTGAAAATACATAATACTTTTGACCAAAGATATCAGATCTGATAATCTCTCTCAGTAACAAAAGTTCTGGTGCTCAATTGGTATTTATGAAAGTTGTTCACTGATGCCTTGTTTGTAAAGGGAAAAAATGGAAACAAAGTTAATATACAAATAGAGTATGCTGCCGGTTTCAAAAATTTTGATACATATACATTATGCCATAACAAACAACAACTAAACAGGTGAATTAGAGCTGTATAAACTGACTTAGTAAGATATAAGTGAGAAATAGAAGATAAAGAGAAATGGATATATTTTTATTATAGTTTAGTTAAAAGATGAGAAAAATTCTATATGCATGAATATTTGTATAAAATTGTATATCTGTATATAATTATACATGTCTCTGTGTGTTATAAGAATATAGGAAAAGATAAAGAATAATATACCAAAGTTTTAAACATGGATAACATGGTGGAATGGATGCTACAATTTGGAGGGTAGAGACATTGACTAGGGGAGCTAAATAAAACAGAAAAATTAAGAGTGCTCAAAAATTTCCATTGTATGTAGGTATTTATGTCAAATTATGTATTCATATGTACATGTAAAGATGATTTTAAAGCAGGCATTTATTTATAAAAATTATCCAAAATTAAACACATAATTATTTTACTTGATGCATCATAAGTATTTTTACTTACTCAGTAAATCTCTTTTACTTATTTATTTATTTAGTAAATAAATGAAGTTATATAATTATATATTTTTTCTCTTATCTGTAGACACTTTTTTTGGTATCTCTGTGAACTTCATGTTTCTACATTTAAATGACTTCAGATTTCCTTCTAGATAATATTTCATAATTTTCTCCTTTTTTGGATGCTGAATCATTTTATTTTTAAAATCAGAATTATATTAGCATTCTTGCCATAATCAATTTTGGCTATAAAACATTCTTTCCTTTGTTTTTTGAAAATCATTTCATAATTTAAATTCCTGGGAATGTGGTTATTGAGTCAAAAGTTACGAATATTTTTATGACTCTTGCAATGTATTGTCAGATCTTTATCTCAAAAGAAGGAAACAATATATACTAATAGCAGAAATGCATGGCCCTTATTCTTCAAATTATACGTTTTTATTTTTTATAATTTAATAGATGTGAATAGCACATTTTGTTGCTTTAAAGATAGATTTTTCTTTAATATTGAGATAATATTGTACTTCCATTTTAAAAAAGTATTTATTTATTTTTTTAGAGAGAGAGAGATTGAGAGAGAAAGTGAGCAGGGGGAAGGGCAAAGGGAGAGAGAGAGAATCCCAAGAAGACTTCACAAAGATCATGGAGCCCAACCTGGGGTTCAGTCTCAGAATCCCAAGATCATGACCCCAACCAAAATCAAGAGTGAGAGACTCAACTGACTGAGCCACCCCAGGCACCCTTTGTCATTCCATTTTTATTGATGCCTTCAAATGACATTTCCCCTTGGGCTTTGGTATTGCTTTTTATAAATTTATATATATATATATGTATATATATATACATATATATATACACATACATACATATACACACACCATAAACATATACATACATGTATACACACATATATATTAGAGAGGGAGAGGTGGGGGAAGCAGAGGGAGAGGGAGAGAGAATACTGAGCAGGCTCCACACCCAATATGGAGCCCAATGTGGGCCTCACCAACTGAGCTCCCCAGGTACCCCTATAAGGTGATATGTAATATGTATTTTAGATATTTACTGTCTTGAAAGCATATAGGAATTTTATAAGAAATAAGAGCATACTGGAAATGTAGTCTTGCTTGGACACTCAGAACTAGGGACATATTGGAGACCCTAGGCAACTTAGGTGAGAATGGAAATCTGCAAGAGAAGTGGAGTATGTACTAACTGAGTAGCTGTTTTTGAAGATGAATATTATGCAGTGCATTATCCTTTGACTGTCTAGTGCTTATTCATCCTGTCTCAGTTTGAAGTTGATCCCCCAACAAGGCTGCCTTGACATTTCCACACTTAAACTTCCATGATAACATAGCACCTAGAAGTGTCACTGCTACCTTCATTTAAGATTCTGTTTTATAATATTTTGGTTTCTTGTTTATCTCCCCATTGAACTTGAGAGGTGTAAAGACTGCCACTGCCACCCAGTAGAGTACCTAGCACATAGTAGGCTATCAATAAACAATGAATGAAGCAATTTATCTTTAGCAGGAAATAATTATCTTATTTAGTATTGTTGATGATTAAGGTCATTATAATCATGATGAAACCTCTTAACAGGAATGGACATGCTTGTTCTTTTATTATCTAAGAAAGCTACAAATTTGGGAGGAATCTCAAGTTAAACAACCATGTAGACAGATAATTATACATAAGTGTTCAATGAAGGGGTTTCTAGAACTTGTTATGATAGTTCATTCCAGTGTACAACCAGTGAAAAATTATGAGTACTTCATGAAAATGTCTGTTACAATTGACTATGTGATTCCATGGGGAAATTATATAAAATAAAGAATATATCATTCCATGAAGCGATATATGCCACTAGTTTGTTTTCCATGTTTTTATGACTTTCAGGCATAAATTTACTATGGCTATTTTTCTGATATCCTGGGCCTTGAAAAAGGTATGAATAGAATCTTATCAGTAAGAGATAGCACTTAGAATGAACTGATTCTATCATCACAGAAGATTTAAAGATTAAATACCGACTGTTCATATAGAACCTATAACAGAAATAACAGGAATAGCTAACACTTACATTGTGTATACACAGTGTATGCTAGGCGTTGTCTAAATGCTTTATTTTTAAATGCATTAATTCTTCGCAAGACTGCTATGAGGTATTATAATTGTAACATGTTGGCACTCCAAGATACTCTCACGTTAACCTCACTCGGTGACATCAGCCACAGAGAATGTAAGTGATTATAGTCACATAGCCAGTGTAATCAGAAGGCCAACGCTTGGATGTGAGTGCGATCCGGCCGCGACATCTGTCACCCCATTGATCGCCAGGGTTGATTCGGCTGATCTGGCCGGCTAGGCGGGTGTCCCCTTCCTCCCTCACCGCTCCATGTGCGGCCCTCCCGAAGAGGACGACCTTCCCCCATAGAGGAGTGGACCGTTCTTCGGTCAAGGGTATAGGCGTAGCTACGCTCCCCTGCTAGAACCTCCAAACAACCTCTCAAGGTCCATTTGTAGGAGAAGGTAGGGAAGTCAAGCTTCCAAGACTCCAGACACATCCAAATGAGGCGCTGCACGTGGCAGTCTGCCTTTAAAAAAAAAAAAAAAAAGGCCAACACTTGGTCCCAGATTTCCTGAGTAGTACTCTTCAGATCTACTTTCCCTCCACTAGTCATTTCTGGAAGTTTGGATATTATTTTATGTTATTTTAATTTTTTATGTTTATTTTTAAACAAAGAAGGAAGAGCTAGCGTAATGTTGCAAACTATTTTTCTTATTTGAAGCTAGGTGATTAAAAAGCAATATTTTTATCTAAAGAACAGGAACAGCAATGAAAAAACAAAACCAACAAGAAATAATGAATAGTAACTATAATAATGATCATACTTAGCATTTTTTAATAATTTGCCATTAGCCAGGCACTGTGCCAACTTTTACATGGATTATCCTGCTTAATCCTCATACAATCCCTTGAAGTAAGTATTATTATTTCTATTTGCCGTTATCATCTTGTAGTAAGTATATTTTATTCAAAAAATAAGTAGAAAGGACATGACTTTAGAATAATATTTAGTTCTTTAAATTGAATAAAATTTAGCTTTTTAAAACATAATTTTGTATGTGTAGATTTTTGGTTTCCTTGCTTGATTTTCTATAAACTGTAAAACTAATCCATGGTAAGTTGCTCTAATGGTGGGTACATGTCATTATACATTTGTTTAAACCCACAGAATGTACAGCACTGAGTGGACCTTAATGCAAACCATGGACGTTGGATAATAATGATATATCAGTGTAGATTCATCAGTTACAACAAATGTACCACTCTGTTGGAGGGTGTTGATAGTGGAGGAGTCTATCCATATGTGGGGGCAGGAGGTATATGGGAAATCTCTGTCCTTTCCACTCAGTTTTCCTGTGAATGTAATGCTGCCCTAAAAAAAAAAAAATCTTAAAATACCAAAAAAGAAAAACAAAACCTCTTAATCGTGGACAAGTATTTGCTGATGCTGACGCCATATTGCTTCCCTACCAAAAGACAGAAAAAGTTGAGCAGCTGTTTGGAAAACTGAAGCAAGAGACTGCAGGTTCCAGAAGAAATGTTAGCTCGACATCCTGAAATATAATTTAAAGCTTTGCTATATAGTTAAGATATTCTGGGTATAGCAGCAGCCAAAAGACCCACTTGGCAGTGAGCAAATCCATGTAGCTCTTTTAGAGCAAAGACATTAGTAACCCATCGAGCAAAGAGACAGAGTCAAAAAAAAATGATTTGTTCTAAAATGGTCTCTAGAGCTACAAAAATAGGACAGTCCTCCTATGAGTCTGCCCATGTGGCAAGACTGTTAGTCTCCCTCTGAGATTTTTAACCTTATCCATATATATGGCAAACAACTCCATTAGTAGTGTTATCTGTGAATGCAAACTACAACAATACATTATATATGTGTGCTAACATATTTGCTGAATTTTAAAGTATGCAGCAATGTGAGAGTTGGAGTGAGGCTGTTGTTTATAACGTATATCATGAAATGAAGAACAGATGATCTAAGAATGAACATTTGTTGGAATGATCTCTCTGGGCTTAAATATTTATTTTACTTCCTCCATCCCCCTCCCTTTTTGACAAAGTACTATGTTTTCCAAAATCTACAATATGAAACCATGGAAAGTTTATGACAAAATCACCTCAAATTGCTACCATAAATTATTACCTCCTACATAGTCTTTTTCTGCTATGTGCAATTAATCAAGGAAGCAACTTATTCTTTCTAATTAAAGAACTGGTTCTAAGAGTTTTATTTTAGGTGTAGAAGGGGTGTTGAATTCTGGGGAAAAGAATACATGGTCATCCTAAAAACGCTGCTTTTATTTCTGTCTTTGGGGTTTTGTGAATGATCCCAAGGAAGGGATGTCCCTGTCCTATTCCTCAGGGAAAAGTGCAACCCATAGTGAAGATAGTTTTGAAGGAAACATTGTCTCAACAGGTAGTAGTTCACATGGCAGATTTTGGGGAGAAACACTGAAAACAGTGTTGAGGACCAAGATGTAGAAATCACTGGAGACAAGAAGATTTATTTTCTCTTTTAGCTACTGCAGGGCATGATGAGGGTCCCACTGACTATTTCATAGGGTTCTTAGATTATCTGCTTGTTCCTAGTTTTTTTACTTGTTCTGATAAATTATTTCACCCAAAGCTCATTTATTCCTGAGGCGTAATGATTCATCTATTTATTCATCCATCTTTCCATTCATCTAATCATCTTCTAACTAACCAACCTGTACATATTTACTGAGCATCTACCAAAAAAATAATGAGACAAGATATGATGGGGAAGGACACAAACCATAAGACACTCCTAATCTCACAAAACAAACTGAGGGTTACTGGGGGGTGGGAGGGTAGGGATAGGGTGGATGGGCTATGGACATTGGGGAGGGTTTGTGCTTTGGTGAATGCTGCGAAAGATGTAAGCCTGATGATTCACAGACCTGTACCCCTTGGGCAAAGAATAAAAATAAAATTAAAAAAAATTCAAGTATGAACGAGAGACAATCTCTGCCTTTGAAAAGCTCACAGACCAATACAATCATGCAAAAGAACATTTGCGTCACTCCTTGAATTATTCTAAAACTGGATCATGCCAAGACTATTCAAGGAGGTCTGCATTATCTATCAGAATAGAACCAGTCATTGTGCAATCTGAAGTCTGGATTCATCCTCAGTTACTCTTGTAGCCTCACTGTGTACCATAGTCCTCATGGCTCTCATTTTGGCCCAGTTGTTAACTTTCTTATCCTTACACATTTGATTCTTCCATTTTCTTGTCTTCTTAACCTTACTCATGTTGTTCTATCAGTCCTTTACAGCCTTTTTCCAATCCCAGGCCCAGCTCAGATTCTTCCCGCTTCAGGGAATTATTCTGTTTTTTTTTTCTTAATAATCCAACATTATATTGTATATTTCCTGAGGGGCTCCAGCCTTACTCTTTTATGACCGATTTTAAGAATGATTGTCTAAAGCACAAACTGGATTGTGTTACTCGTCTGTTTAAAACCAGTTCACGACTTTCTGTAGCCCACTTAAGATAAAGTTCCAGTTCTTTAACATGGCATCCAAGCTCCTTTATGATCTGGCTCCTGCTCACATTTAGTGATGGCTCACTGCTTTCCTGCCCCTGCCATACAGAATCATGTAATGTTCCTTGAGCCCAACTTGGTCTTCTGTGTGTACAGACCTTTGTATAAGCTATTTTCTTTTCCCAAAATATACCCGTTTCCTTTTTCCACCTGATAATTTCCTGATCTTATTTCAGGTCTTTCTTTTGATGTCACTTCCTGTAGAAAATCTTCCTAATCCCTGAAGTGTCATAATTATAGTCAAGTATCTCCTGTGTGTTCCCACAGTGTCTTGTATTTCCTCTAGCAAAGCACAGCAGGTACCTTGTCATGTTCACATGAAATAGGTACGAGCAATGAGTATTCAGCGAATGTTTGTTTATTTAAGAATATTGTATTGAGCCACCATAATTTCCCTCAGGAAATGTGTAAGCTGGTTATTAATGGTAATGGTTTACCATGTGGCCAAGTAGCATGTGGGAACTAGAGGGAAGTTGGTGAGCCTAAATATTCCCACTCCAATATGCTGAGACTGAAGTTTCTTATGCAACTCGATTTGAAGCTTAGTTTTCATGGGGTAAGAATACAATTCTCTTACAGATTCAAAGACCAAATCACTAAGAGCTATAAAACCAATTAAAACCAATTAATGTTTAGGGCCCAAGGAGTTTTTTGTTTGTTTGTTTGTATGTACTTGGGGGAGAGGATCCCTAAACTCTAGGTTGACAAAATTTTCCATACTAGCCATGCAAACAGTGAGCATGGCTCTGGGTACAGGGCCATTTCTGCTGTATATTCAGGTTCTTTCAGTTACTGTTAAAGGAACCCAAGAGAACCAAGTTCACCAGATCAGGCTATCTGGAAGTCATTTGTGGAGGTCTGCACAGAATGTGTCTGATTAAAAAACCAGAATAAAAAACCTGGGAATCCTTTATAATTTGTGTGTGTGTGTATTGGCCTGGGAGATACTATTACTGTTCTGTGGAGGGGGATATTAGGGTCACTATACATTGAATTTTAAAGGTAACACAATCATCAATTTGTGTAGTCACAGTTTGGGGAAGATTGGAGACTGTTGAATTATATATCATTAATTAAGCCAAGACAAATTTTTCTCTTTTCAGATACTCCATAGTTTGCACATTTTAAAAATGAGAGAATATAAAACTATGGAGCATAGGTTGTAAACAAAATACTGTTTGATTTCTCTGTCTCCAAGCAGGTCTTCTTCACTGAAGGAGTTGTTTACTTGACTTTTTAAAATCTTCAAAGGGGAAGATTCCATAACTTCTTTGGGTAACTAGTTCTTTTGGTTTCCTTGAAGTAACTTAGTTTACTTCTGTAATAGTTCCTCCTGTAGTAACTTAAAATTTTGTTTTACTTCCTTAGTGTTGACTTAAAATGACAGCATTGCTTAGTGTGCTATGATATATGAAGAAAACGGTTAATATCTATGCTAATGGGCAAGTGAGGAAGAGCATGAATGAAGAACATCTAACATAGTCTCCAAAATTCAGCTTAGCTATTAGTTTTGACTTTTCTCCACAAAACTTTCTAAGGGTCTACTAAAAAGTAACATACTGATTTGAATTTCATGCCTTTACTTTTTCACTTGCATATTCTCTGGTGGAGGTGATAATGATCATTGAGATTCCCAAAGGAGAGGGAGATAGTGGAAGATGGAGAGGTCTGGGATGCAGATAAATTGGAGACTACATTCATGCATTTATAAAAACTTCAGATTTCTGGCTTACCAATCTGCTTTCTCCAATTGCTCTATAACTTCATTTAGCATTGTAAGTTGTGAAATCATTGTGCATGCATGTCATTTTGGATGTGCAAAATGTACACTCTTTTAAACAGTATTCTGCATTGAGCAATGATAATGTAGCTAGTCTGAGCTCAAAATCCATGAACTACATGACAATTAGGTGCTACAAAGGGAACTGAATATGCTATTTTGTAAAAATGGGACAGTAAAATAATAATTGTTCCTTAGTAATTAAAAATGCAGCCAATTAAAGGCATGCAAATTTACATAAATGGAAGAACCTTAAGTTTTGCATTTCCTGACTGATAGGATTAAACTTCCAAAGAAAGTGTGAATTAATGCAAATGTTAACATGGCATCTCCTAAATCCTTTTCTACTTTTACCACCAAGAACAGAATATAGAAAAGTAAAAATTCATAATGAGAGGCCAGTCTCTGCTTGTTTTGTCGTTTACCCAAAAAATACTAAGCATCCTTAGAAACCATGGAAAACTTTGTAAGATTTCAGGTAGCAAACATCTATGCGGTCTATCTGTATCTATGTCTATATGGGAGAGACCTGATTTCATATGATATAACCACAGATTTCAAACTCTCTGATAAGAAATGTCTGACTTTCTTTTTCAAAGGCTGCATATTTGTGATTCCACTCCTTAATGAGAACTTCCTCTTCCTTATCTTTCTAAGATGACTACCTGGTTTCCCACTATGTCTAGCAAAAAGTTTCTTTGTTTCCTTCTTTTTTCCTCTGCCTGTTCCCTTTCCAGTGGGATCTAGGTTCTCTGATAATAGTCTATCTTCTTCACACGTTTCTTCTTTCCAACTGGACTCCCACACTTACTGCCCTGGGCTGGAGAGGTTCAGGTCTCTACAGGGCTGCCTTTGTGTACCTGTGACTGTGTAAGGTCAGGCCTGTTCCAAAAAAAGTCATCCCAGTTGGACTACAAGCCCCACAATGCTAGGTTTACGGTTACAACTATGGCTCTGTTGACTGTAACCTGCATAAGGCATTTGGACATTTGGATTCTTGGACTGGTGCCTATTTACCAGACTTTCTTTGGTGAGGGGTATAAGAAACAACATTCCAGAGAGTCTCTACTTTTCTCTGCTTTTCATATTTGACATTGCTTAATAAACATTCATGTATATTTTTCTCATCTTTACCTGCTCATTTATTGAATATCTCACTGACATTAAATATTTTCTAACTGACAAACACAAAAGCTTATGCTTATTTTTATGAAGATTCATTTAAGATTACAATTTTCAGAAGTGTTCTGCATTGTAAAAGCTGGAGTTATCTGTCAAAAATAAATGCCTATCTGCTAAACCAAAGATACAGAAAAATACAGTGTTTAAGAAATGAGTTTCCATAAGAACACAAGTTATAATGACCCATAAAACATTGTTCTTTGCATACCACCATTCATTCAGTTTCAAATAACTTAGTTTCTGCAGCCCACCCTCTCCTGACAATAAGTATATTTAAGCTTTTATTTCTCACAGATGAAAATCACTTCTGAAATTTGAGCGTTTATGGTTCTGCTATGTTGAGGTGACTCACTGCTAAAAATAGCCATGGTTAATGGCCTATTGGTTCATAGTTTCAGTCCCTTGTAAAGCACTGAAGGGTGTGCCCCGGGCTGTGACCCTCGTTAACCTGAATTCCCACCAGAGTTTTTGAACCTACCACCAACCAAAGAAAGGACCTCTGGTTGTACTCTCTCCTCTTAGAATGTTGATTTGTCATCAGAAATGTTTCAGTCTGGGTGGGGAAAGATAAGGAAGAGCAGCCTAGAACCTCAGGGTGCTGGAATTCTCAGCTCCTTCCTACTTGTTCATTCCTGTCTTTTCTTTTTCATTGATTCAAACCTACATTGTTTCGTTTTTAAATTTCACAGTTTACTTCAGAGGAAGTCTTTTTTGGTGTCCAGAAGGTTTTTATAGTTTTAATAATTATACCATTTTTATTTTTTCATTTAATAAGCCATCTCCAATGTCTCAGGAGCATTTCCAACTTGCTAGTATAGCATAGTTTTTTATGCTTTAAGATGGAGCCCATGTCCACTGTCTTTTTCCCTCATCACTCTTCCCAAGGGGTTCTGTGGGGTCCACAAAACCTTCCTGGGTATATCCTACATGGGGTCATAGGGGAACATTTTTTATCCCCACCAAAAACTTTTTCTTAAGTTCTTTTGTCTTGTCCCAGACTGGGTTCTCCAGAAGCAGATGCTGAGTCGGAGACTGGAGTGAAGGGTACATTGAGTGAAGTATATTCTGGGTCAACACCTTTGGCAGAAAATGGCACTGAGCAGAGAGAGAAGTTGAACTGCATTACTGGGCAGATATCCTATTGGAGCTCTGGAGTTGATCTATTCCATCAGAATTGTCCCATGGGATGCTGAAATGGTCAGGCCTTTATATCCTTGCTGTAATCAGTCATTGGATAAGCCCTGGAAAGGCATTGCTTTGCTGAGGAGGGTATCTGCTGCTGAGGCAAACCTTGAAAAGCTAGCAACCAGAGGCTTTTTGATGACAGTATTCTCAGCAGCTGGGACAACTGTCTTTTCCTTGAAAGGGATTTGGATATTACATCTCCATATCTACTGCAAGTATTTTTACTAACCTGGGTCTCAGGGTATGCTATAAGTAACCCACACTTTCCTTAAGTAGATATATGAGCAGAAAAATAAAAGTGGCCCAATAATTCTTTTCTGAGGTGGTTAGGAGCAGGAGGGTCCTGCCCTGTACATGAGAGGGTATTGCCAAATGTCCCTTGGGGAACAAAACTGTCTCTGGTTGACAACTGCTCTGTGACATAGACAAAAAGCAAAAGAATAATTTTTCTTTTATCTGTTAAATTAGCTGATATGCTTTAGCAGAAAGAAGGAAAAGACCATCTTTTGATAATACGAAGAAATATTCATTCACAATTATTGTGCCAAAAAAAAATGATGGCTAAATTAGAGAAAAAGGAATCTGGTGCTTCAGGGTGGAGATTACAGGGCATTAAATAACTTCGCTTGTGACTAGAATGCTACATTTTGTTTTTTCCCAAGTGTTCTGTAAATTTGCCTGGGTACTCTTTTCTTCTCTTTCTCTCTTTTGCTTGAAGATACATGATTGCGGATTTCATCTTTCCCCTTTCTTTTCCAATCTGGCTTTCGTATATCATTCTCACCTGGGCAAGTTCTATTCTGGGTGAGGATATTAGGTGGAGGTGGCTTCTAACTAAACAGTGTGGTTATGACTGAAGTTAAAAAAAAAAGAAAAAAGAAAACTCAGGAAATTGAAATAAGACATTTTTATTTCTTCCTTTTTCCTCACCTAGATGGTGGATGACTTCAATTTATATCTAGGCATTATTTTAAGAACTGATCTAAAACTGATGTTGATTTCTTGTATATTTTTTCAAGGTTGCTCTGGGAGAGCAGTTGATGTTTTTTCCTTGTCAAATAGAGAAGAATGAAGTAGAAGAAAATAAGAACTCAGTTATATTTAAATGCTAGACATGAAGTTTTTGTGAATGTTTCTTTCATGACTGCTGAGGAACTAATGATTAATATGACAGAAAGTTTTAGGTATGTTTCAAATAATGGCACAAACTAGACACCGAGATATTCTCCCAAAAAGGAAGGACGAGGTTTTGTCTGAATGGAAAATTCACATTTGAAATGTCTATGTGAGACAAACCACAAGAGATTCTTAATCTCAGGAAACAAATTTAGGGTTACTGGAGGGGAGGGGGGTGGGAAGGATGGTGTGGCTGGGTGATGGACATTGAGGAGTTTATGTGTATGGTGAGTACTGTGAATTGTGTAAGACTGGTGAATCACAGACCTGTACCCTTGAAACAAATAATACATTATATGTTAATAAAAAAAGTCTATGTGAAATATATAAGCTACAATATTTCCATTTTGGAGCAGGAGAAAGATTAAGGAAAAATTGAATTATGTAAAATAACTACAAAGAATTTTTATTTGGTAGAGAAAAATAGGTGTTAATTTTAGAAAGATTAATGGTGAATATTTGAACCTTGCGTATTTATAAATATTTAAAATTGCTTTTCAATATGTGTCCTTTTACAGTTGTTGGCAGGTATTTCTCTCCATTAATGATTTGTGATTCTTTCTTGGAATTATCAAATCCCATTAAATCGACAGGTATAATGTAGTATGCTTAGTGCCAATGGAGATAAGACTAATACATAATACGTGCTCAAATTCTTGAGTTAAAGTACTTCCAGAATAGTGATTGTTCAAGTCATTTGAAATTTATAACAAATCTCTTTGAAGACTTCTCTGAAAATGCACAAAAAGATCATTCTGTACCCTTTGCCTCTTTTCACCAATTTTGCCCACCCCCTTACTGTCTATCTCTGGCAACCACCACGCTGTTCTCTGTATTGATGAACTTGTTTTGTTTTGTCTTAGATTCCACATACAATTGAGATTGTATAGTATTTCTTTCTCTGACTTATTTGACTTAGCATAATGCCCTCAAAGTCCACCCATATTTTTGCAAATGGTAAGATTTCATTCTTTTTTATGGCTGAATAATAGTCATATATATCCACAATTTCTTTCATTTATTCATCCATCATTGAACACTTTGATTGTTTCCATATCTTGGCTGTTAGTAATACTACAAGACTTGAAAATGGGCATGTATATATCTTCTTGAGTTCATGGATTTTTTCTTTTTGGAGAAATTTTATATACTAATGAAGGTTTAACCCATCTGGATCTATTTATTATGAGTACCACTGTATTTGAAATTACTTCTATTGTATCATTTTTGTTTCTATTTCTACACTTTGCTTCTTCTTTTTTGAGTTTTTCAATGAAGTGACTTATTGATCATTTTCTTTCTATGCTACTTAATTTTGTTGTTCACATGTCTTTTAAAAAATTGACTTAGACCTGACACACAGTGTTACATTAGTTTCAAGTGTATAACATAGTAATTCAACAAGTGTATATGCTATGCTATGCTCACCAGAAGTGTAGCTACCATCTGTCACCATACAATGAGTGCTATTAAAATACCATTGACTATATTCCCTATGCTGTGCTTTTTATCCCTGTGACTTATCCATTCCATAACTGGAAGTCCGTATCTCCCACTCCCCATTTTGCCCCCCCACCTTCCCTCTGGCAACCACCAATTTGCTTCTGTATTTATGGGCCTGTTTCTTTCTCTCTTTTTTTTTTTTGTATGTTTACCCATTTGTTTTTTAGATTTCACAAGTAATCATATAGTGTTTGTTTTTCTCTGACTTATTATTTCACTTAACATAATATCCTCTAGGACCATCCATGTTGTTGCAAATGGCAAGCTCTTATTCTTTTTTAACGGCTGAGTAATATTCCATTGTGTGTGTATATATGTGTGTGTGTGTATGTATTACACATTCTTTATCCATTCATCTATCGATGAACAGTTGGGTTGTTCCCAAACCTTGGCTATTGTAATTAATGCTACAGTAAACAAAAGTGAGCATAGATCTTTTTGGATTAGTGTTTCATCTTCTTTGGGTAAATGCCCCACAGTATAATTACCAGATTGTATGGTATTTCTATTTTCATTTTTTTGAGGATACTCCATACTGTTTTCCATAGTGACTACATCTATTTACATTCTAACCAACAGTATATGAGGGTTCTTTCTTTTGTACATCCTTGCCAACATTTGTCTTTTTGGTAATTGCCATGCTAACAAGAGTGAGGTGATATGTACAGCATAATGATGATAGTTAAAACTGTACTTAAAAGTTACTAAGAGTAAGTCTTAAAAGTTCTCACAGAAGAAAAAAATTCTGTAACTGTGTGGTGATAGATACTAACTAGACTTACTGTGGTGATCATTTCCCAATATATACAAACATTGCATCATTATGTCGTACATCTGAAACTAATATGTTGTATGTCAATTATACCTTGATTTAAAAAAATAAGAAAAACACTGTGACAGAAATAACATTCTGTTCATTGCATCAATACAACTCCGTTTATTATAGTTAACATGCAGTAGAAGCTGCATACATTCTTATTCATGGATAAAGCAGGCAATTGCCCACAGAGTCTGGTTGGGGTGGCCTAGAGAAAGGGACCCTCAGTGGGGGACCATGTTCTGGTGCTAGATAATGCTTTGCTAGAAGTACTTTTGTGGGAGGATTAATTTGTGTCCTAGCCTGGGACCCACGACCCTTTTGAAAGTTACTGCAAACACTATTTGCACAGTTACTATTATATGAGAGTTTGATAAACCTTTTTAGATTAGCAAGGATACTCATACTGAAAAAAGGTTGGGACTCCACAGAGATTTGTGTAAAATTGGAACAACATTAATTTAGAGCAATAAACCTAAGTTCTGCTGTCTCTGTAGTTGACTTGCTATCGGAATCTGAACAAGAACAAGAATTGGTTGGATAACCCAACCAAAAGGATGCCTGATTTAGCAATGCTTGCCTTCTTCTCAGGACAGTGCTAGAGATACTCTTCAGGTCTTTTCCTACATACATCTTGCAGACCTATAACAATGAAAGCCGATGTTGGCCTGGGGAGAGTCTTTTTAAAAGGTAATTTCTAGTAAGGGAAAATATATATTGTAAAATATTTGTAAAAATATTTACAAGGGATTTGTATTGATAATATTGTTAGATGTCATTCCACTTTTTGGGGGATTAATTTTTCTTAAAGTAACCAGGTTATGTTGATTATATTTTGCATTCTTCTGAACCTTTTCAATCTCTTGTACTGTGTCATTTTCTTGATATGTTACACATGCATAGAAGTAAATATATAGTGCAGTAGGTTTTCACAAACTGAACATACTCATGGAAACAATCGCTAACTGCTCACCAAAGGGTAAACATTATTCTGAGTTCTACAGCATAGAATAGCTTTGTTGAGGCAAGGATAGTTTGCTTCATCAGAATTTTGTTTCCAGACAGTTATGTTGATTTCAACCTTGTTGATGCCCCATGTCCTGTATGTAGCCAGGACACTGCCTGAGGAAGGTCCATCCAAACTGAACTGGTCCAACAGTATGCATGTTTTCTAGGCAATCAAGATGTAGGTAGGTGGATGCAGTATGGCAGGAGTGGGCATCATGGGAAGAGGGCTTAGATAAAGTGAGATGGGTAAAGACCAACTAAAGAAAAACTTCCTTGTTTTCATTCTTCTACTTAGGAAAATCTCTACAGAACAGAGTTCTCATTTCTTTTTGCAATTTTCCTCTTGAGACTTCTGTATGGTTCTCATTGTTGACTTTGCCATTTGTGCTTGTAGAGGAAGATCAAGTGCTGCTTTCAGTATAAAATAACTTGGTGAGTATTAAAGACATAAATACTGAGACTTATAAGAACATTATGTTTACATGAGTATTTTATTTTAGTGCATTTCCAGGGAATGTCTCTTTCAAGGCTGAGTAGGACCTATATTTTCAATTCATTGACAGAGCATTAGTCACTAACAGGAGGTAAAAAGATCAGTCAAAGCATAGGATTGTATCTTAACACGAGGCTGGACGGTTAGAAGAAACTGATGGCTTCGGGTGTGGATTCCTATTGGTCAGGAAGAAATGCTGAGAAAAAAAAAAACACTGAGTATCTTACAGGAACTTCCACCAGCTCTCACTTGCCAAGAGCGGAGGTAATCCTTTAATTTTTTTCTTTCTCTCTTTAAGAAACGTAGGTCTAGAATGCCCCTTACTAGAGAATGGAGTAGTTAGTAGCAGTGCAACTTATTCATCTTAAGCCTAGGCTGAGTGCAGCACCTTCTTTTCTTACCCACAGCATAATTCTTAGAAGGTCCACTTCACAGAAGAGCATGACTGAAGGAAACTCTTAATAGCCCTGAATTCTTCCTCTCTTTTATTTGAGTCAGACCCCACCCTTCCCAATGCAACAATGGTCTCATGCGTTAGAACATGACTTATTAAAGCAGCTTAAGAGAGTTGTTGTCTCTTCTGTCAGATCTACTTTTACATGGTTCTCTGTATTCTTCCCAGCAGAGCTAGGGCTTAGACTAGAGCCAGGGGAGATGGAGAGTTACACTAGGCTGGAGACCCACTAATCAAAAAAAAAAAAAAAAAAAAAAAGGTTATTTCTGCCAGCTGGAAGTAGGTTTGCATATCCTGTCTTGATATTCCCTAGGCTGGGAATAGAAGACCCCTTAAGTGTAAGGTCTGGATTTTCCCTTCAGGTTCATTTTGAGCCCTTCCAATCTCATTGAGACCCACATAAAAAGAATGTTCTGGAATGCTTCCATATTTACAGCTTGCTTTATGTCATGTTTTCTATTCTTGAGTCTCAGTTCTCTTTGCCTTCTCAATTTTGATATCTATTTTCCCCCATTTTTGTCCCTATTCAAATTCCTCTAACTCTAATGTTTCCAGTAGGTTTCTTTTGACTTCATCTAGCATTCAATTTAGCTCCACTTTATGAAATTGGATCTACCAAGGCAAAACTCTGTTTGATGATTCCTGGTTTCTATGTCCTAGGTTTTCCCAAGAGGGCTAGCACAAGCTGTGGTTTAGCAGTGGGTTCTCTCTCTCTCCCTTCTCCATCCCTCTTCACCTCTTTATTTTTCCATCGGTGCCAATTTATTAATTTATAATGAGAAATACAAATGTCAAGTTATTGCTTCTTTTGTTAGATTGGTTTATTTTTTCCTCTATACATAAAAGAAAACTTGTTTAATGAGCATGAAAAAAGACATAGGGTAGTAAATTATTATTTGATTGTTTAAGCCATGCATCTCTGAAATAGGAAAGTACTTTCTACCTGGATCATATGCTTGAACTTGGGAATCCTTCTGTCATGTTGGATGGTACTGGTGTTTTGTACGTTCTTTAGAGCTTGAGGACCCTCCTTTTTCATGCACAAATGTAAGCAGGCTACAACTGGTTTTCCTCCACCTTTTCAAAGTCTGCTTATCTTGTGCTTTCTTTTTCTGCTGCTTTAATGATGCATTTCTGCACTTCTTTCCTTTTTCCTCATCTTCCTATCTCTTGTTTCTTTTCTGGACACTCTCTTGCTGCACATCATATGTCTTTCTGTATACTCCTTGCACTGCCCCTCTATCTCTGTCTTTCTGCCCTTGGTTTCTGTTTTCATGTAGTGAAGAGACTATTTATTTGCCACAGAAAACCAGATCATCATTGATATATAAAGGCAAGATAACCTCCAGAATCTATGTTTCCTTAGCATTTCCTAGAAATAGGAAAGTACAATCACCATTACTTCTTAATTTCCTTAGCTTAGTGATATGGCAGAGACTAAGGTACAGCAAAAGCTTTTGGACAACGTCAGCCATTTGACAGCCATGGTAGTAACCCATTAAAATACCAATTTGGAACTTTTAATGCATTATTATTTTTATTGAGTTTTCTACAATAACATTTGCCTTAAAAATCGTATTTATTTATCTTACTGAAGGTGGGAGTACGGGGTGGGGGAATCACATCTTAGGGTCTGTTCTTAATTAGTCTCTTCAGGACTTGTTCTCAGCAGCATTTCTCCCTCTCTCTTTCTTTCTCTCTCTGTCTGTGTGAGTACGTGAGTGTGTAATGAGTAAATGAGGAAGTAAGTAAATGGGGGAGGTCTCATGATGGGAAAATGAACCCAAGAAGAATTAAAGATGGATAATGATATTATTTTCTTTGGTTTTTAGTTGTTCATTAACTAAGATGAAGGTGATATAAATGAATGAAACTAGAATGAAAAATTGGCACATAAAGAATTTTTAAAGAAATCATTATTTTTCATTTTTTAACAATGTGAATTAACTCCAATTAGCTGTTTACAAGATGTTGCCAAGTAGCACTCCTACCACAACTGTTTTAATGAAACAAAGGTTCATTTGTAAGTAATCATTTTTTTCCCTTCAAGGATATTGTGAAAGTGCTTTTGGTTTGTTTATCATTTCCCTTGCAACCTGGCTTATATCAATTTTCTCAGGGCCTTGCAGCTCAAAGTATGTTTGTGCCCTGCTAGCATAAGCATCAATAGGGAGCTTGCTAGAAATGCAGAATCTCAGGGCTCCATGCTAAAGCTCCTGAACCTGCATTTAATAACATCCCCAAGTGAATCCTATGAACACTGAAGTTTAAGAATCATTGACCTAGAAGATCTTTCATTCCAAATTACCCAAAAAAGGTAAACTTTAGTCTATTTTTCATGAAATTATCTTAAATTCTGAATTAGTGGGGTCAAAGCTAATCAACTTTTATTAAATTTCATTGCCAAGGTAAATTAAATTTCACTATTTTGATTTATATACAATTTTCATTATCTAATCATTTATTTCATAGTCTTGAGTTCTCTACTTCAGAGAAAAACATCTATTAAAAACTGGAGTCATACCCAAATTCTCTTTCAGTCTCTTCACCATAGCTAGGCTTTGTCCATAAGATTCTCTTTGAGGGAGATTTTGACATCTTGACATTTCCTTTTCCCTGGAGTATTGTATTCTTTCCTTTAATTGTGTGTTGGATAATTTCCTCTAGCCTCAGAACAAACCTATGTATCATGCTTTTATTTCCTGAATTAAGAACTCCCAACAGACTGAGAGAAGTATTCTTATATATGTTCGATTGGTAATATTTGGAACCTATTTGATGAGGTAAAAATTCCTTATATGTTGTAAAACACATTCAAAGACAAATATCAGCTTTTGGTTGAAATAGGAGTGAATTTGTAGAACAGGAGGAAAAAAGGTCTGCTTATCATAGCATACATCTTATGTCTCTTACATCCACTTTTTCTTTTGTTTTTGTACTTCAAGCAATAGTTTTAAGTGGTTAAAATATGTGTAAGTCAAAAATATAAAGCAAAATAAAAATAAGACACATCACATTTGCCTGACAGCTTTTTAAAAGGGCAATTTGTTGATCAATCTGAGAATCCATCTTTTATCTTTAAAGATGAATAATATTGTAACTATCTGGATGGCATCCTTAATCCTACTTATTTATAAACACTTCTTGCAGTAAACGTATAAAAAGAAACTTCTTGGATATTAATTTATTTGCATGTGAATCTCAAATTATTGTAAAACTAAAATATAAACTGCTTGAAGGCTGACATTTTTGCTTGTTTTTTTTCACCATTGTACCCTCCACCACCAGAACAGTGCCACACATATAGTGTACGATAAACGCTTGCTGACAGAATTAATAAATAATGAGATTAGAAATGTAAGTTCTCTTCCAAATTAAATAGTTGGGATTCATTTCTTATTGGTTGCATTTTGTTAGAAGTGTCTTTGGGTAATAAGATCTTCCCTGGAAAGAAGATCTTATCTAAACAATTAATAACAGTGGCCAAAGATAATTATGATTCTTGAAAGTATTATGTAGGAATGAAATGGCCACAACAATATGCCCAGTTTACCAATCGCTCATTTATTTTGTGGCTTTTGACTATGATGGTATCACATCTGAAATGTTTTTCTCTTGAGGTTCTACTTCTTCCTGTTCCTTGATCTGGCCCCATTACATAGACTTCTGGTAACAAATCTATTCAAAGGGATTTCCTACCTATCACTTTTCTGATCCTGAGGTAGATGGAGCCTATTTTCCTTCAACCTTGACTCTGATGCCTTTCTCTCTATTTGTTTGGCTGATGGCATGACTCTTCAGTAAGTGTATCTAATAGACTCATGACCTCTTTTCTTTATAGAAAAACACACTCCATGTAGATGGCAGGGTATGTCAAGAAGATAAGAAATGGTGGAGTGATATTTTCCATTTTGGGGAAGATTTTGGGTCAGAGTAACTTCAATTTCCTCCAATTTCCCTTCTATATCTTATAAACAGTCCCCCAAAGAAAGCTGGTCTTCTCATACCCTGCTGAGTTCTATAACAAATAGAGTCTATATGGTGGTGGTTGTTGGGGGACAGACAATGCAGAATCAGTGGTTCCATGAGATCTGTCTGTCCTTCCTTGAGCAAATGGGGTCCTAAGTACTACCTTACAGACAAAACAGGGTGACTACCTTGTTAGGGAAACATGAACCATGGCAGTTACAGGATTCAGAGGAAGTCATGGGGGCATGTCATTAGAACTCTGTTTTGGCTGCTAGCTTTATGGAATGCTAGAGCCTACTAAGTGTGGGGCTGAAGATGTTATAATTATAGTTGTCCCTGTAAAAATGACTCAGAAACTAAGGAGGATCTGAGGCTATAAGGGTCAGCTAAAGTTGTGGACCATGTGCTATGAGAACCCTGTGTCCCAAGTAATCTGGTCTATTTTTCAATTCTATTTAATTCAATTTAAGACTTTATATATTTACTGGATACTTGGCATGCTGCTTGGTGCACGAGATATAAATAAGATAAATATCTCATGATTCAGTAGGAGAGACCAAGACATGCGTATGTAATTTAACTGGGTAAGTATTAGAATATGAATACTTAGCTATTGAAAAGGAAGTTAAGTGATTTTACCTCGTTGTGTCTGTGGTGAAAAGATGGGAAAACCACAGAACAAATGAAAATGTGCATCTGAAGTGTCTAGATTGAGTTGATTCTTGGAAGGTGAATAGGATTTTAACAAAGAACCTAATGCATGAAAGAACATGATATGTTCAGTCATGAAGAATAGTTTATATGACTGGAAAATCAATTGAATTGGGTAAAAGGCTATAGATGAGACAGAACAGGAAACTGAGAACCACATTGTAAAGGGTTTCAAATCCAACATAAATTGAACATCCATGAGAATCCATGCACATGGCTATGTTCTGATGGTACAAAAATGAATAAAAGTCAGTATCTATTTTTGAGATGTTCTCAGTTATATGCATGAGTCAGATTTGAAGTAGTGTGGGAAAGAATTGCAGGTACAGAGAACTACACATGCACAAACAGAGGCCCGATGATGTCTATGATTTCAGGAAACAATACTGACCCAGCACTGCTTAATGTATGATAGGGATGGATGGAGATAAATCTTAAAAAGCAGATGGAGATGAGATTGGAAGCTCATTGTGTACCATATTTAGAAGTTTGGATTTTATGCTGTAATTGATAAGCAGCTATAAGGATTTTAAAGTGAAGATTAACATGGTTCATATCGGATTTATAACTGATAACTTTGGTGGTGTTGTATGAATTGTGACTTGATAGAAAGACGGGAAGAGAGATTGGAGACCAAAAGACCAGGTAAGGACTTTAAAGTGGTTTGGACAAGAGGTTTTCTGATCTAAGGCAGCTAGGTTTTATCAATAATGATAAGCATTTTATGGGGCTTGGGAAGACAGGGAAGGATAATTTTCCTCTGCTTGTTTTTCAGTGAGAGGAAGGAGGTCACCTTAAGTTTGAGGAATCAGGGTTATCCAAGTGGAGCAGTGAGGTGGATAGTTGAAAATATGCAACCAGAGTATATATTAGTTTAGATTAGAAATGTCTACCTGGGGCAAAGAATAAAAAAAAAAAAGAAAAAAGAAATGTCTACCTGGTGTCATAAGCTTGCAGGGGATAGATGAAGCCAAGTAAAGAGCCAGAGATGAACTAACTCTTGGGGAAAATTGATGTTTGGTGATGAACAAAAGGAGACTAGGAAATTAGAGGAAATCAGAGGGATAAATTTTCCAGAGGTCCAGATCTCTAGACTTCAAAGAGAAGTTAATTTTAAGAGGAATACATTGGTCAACAATGTGAAATACTGCAAAGTCAAGGAGGATAAAGTGAGTAGGAACACTTCTAAATTCCATGGGGGCAGGAACCACATATGTGCTTGACATATATTAGGCACTCAGCCAATATTTGCGGGATGGATGGATGTACATTCTGGATTTACCTGACGGGCACATGCTGTTTCTGTTCTTCAGTTTACTCTTGCCTGTATATAACATCACTTACAATTCAATATGTAACCCATATTAGATGTGGACATTCCTCTAATTTTCAAAAACTGGAGACAAAATTAATCTAAAAGGAACATGATCATGTTTTTCTAGCTAAAAAGTAGGCATTATTCTGCATGAAAAGTTTTGCACCCTCATCGTTTCCAAATAAATGAGATATTACGCATTAAACAATGGAAGATGAAATAGCACACATTTAATTTTCTATGTCATCAGATGTATGTTCCTTTTGACCTTTACAAGTTAAATTCAAAAGTTAATTCAATTTACCCACTAAAGGCTATTAAGGTTCTGAAGCAAAGGTTTAGGTTGGATTCAGAAAGATTTTAATGAGTTGGAAGTCGGTCAAAAAACATTTACTACTTATCTTAAAAAATTCTCCTTGTTCATCATGACTTTCTCCCCAAGATTTTCATAGTTTATCCTCTGTCAAAATTAAGCCCTATTAGCTAATCCACTACTATATTAATTGGAAAGTAGCAAATTTCTTTCAAGGGCCTAAATAACTTACAGAGCATTTAAAAATATATATCACTTGAAAAGAATTTGAGTTAAGTTTTTTCAGTAAAGAATCTTCAAAATTCCTACAAATCTAAATATGATTTTTAAATTTCCCTTAATTTGTACTCTTCTAATTTTCAATGTGATATTCATGTTTAACAGTGTTATGTTTCTTTTTGTATTCTCTTTGAAGGAGAGGTTTATGAAGGTAAATAACAGACTATGGAATTCTAGTTGATTAATATAAACTAATTCAGAGAAAATTCTGTTTTTGAACATTACACATATACACACTACTAATTATAGATGAGTATGAAATGGAGATGATATTGTTTAATTAGTGGTTTGAGCTACTTTCTTGGGTTAGTTTCTCCAGAACTAGGCTCAGAGAGGAGGATTTGTGGCCAAGTGATTTTTTAAGGAGGTACTTTTTGGGAGAAGCTGGCAAGGGTTTGGGAAATTGGGCAAACCATGCAAAGGTAAGATTTCAAGCAATGTCTTTCTTGGTCTCAGATTGAGTCTAAAGTGTTGCTCTGAAGTATTAGGTGCACTTCTGAGTTTCTTACCATAGGCAAAAACCAAGACTGTCTTATTCAGTATCAACTAGTCATTTGCTAAGGGCTGTAGAGACTAGGGGAAAAGGGGAATACATTTCTGGGACTTCCTTCTAATTATATAGGCAAATTAGGCCTCTGAGTAGAGTCTGAGCTCAGCCATCAGAATCTAAAGGAGTAGGTGTGGGGGATGAGGGTGGGGTGGTAGAAATGGTAGAAGGGATTTGAAGAGATCTGAGTGGAGAAATATATATATATGTGCTTTAATAGTCAAAACCTAATTTTCTTGAAAATATTACAATTTCCAAATTTGCCTAATTTCTCTAATTTCAGTTGCTGATCCAAAAGTCCACATAAACAAGGTTTTATGTAACTAGTTATAGTACATTTGTTGCTTGGTTGCTAAGTTAAAAATGTCCTCTTTTCTCTATAGACAAAACCAGGTAGAAATGCATTTAGAGACACAAGAGCTGGCTAGAAGGAAATGTTCTTTATTGCTCAATTTTTATTTAGAGAGGCTCCCTTCTGGTCCTAGCACAAACCATTCCACATAATGTGTTTCTGTAGTAGAAATAGGTGTGTGATTCACCAAATAACTTCCATATTACATTTGACAAGTGACCATTTTCTCATTCAAAAGTTTTTCCAGGTCCACACAAAGTTTGTTTTGCTTTTGTTATGGGCAGCTCCTTTTTTAAATCTCTGCCTTGCTAAGATATTTGTTGGTATAAGGATAAAGAAAGCATATAAATGCATGTGGTGATGTTCTAGCTCAAAAGCACTTCACAGAAACCTCTAAAGCATTAGTTTCTCTTTATTAATTTTATTATTTTCATTGTCCTCTGAAAAAAAATTCAAATTTTGATGCAAGAAAATACCTTGACAGAGATCTTAAGAAAGTAGCTAGTATTTGTTGCTCCAACTGAGGGAACTTGTGGTTTCAAATATTTCACTATTACATTGACAAACAACTGTCAACAGGGAGACCATAGTAGAGACTGGCAGTCATTTTCATCACAGAAAAGCATGGTCATCTTCTCCTGCCTTTATTAAAACACAACAAACCGAAAAATCAGTACTGATTTACCTTTCAGGGCAATCGTACAATCTGGCATTTTTCCTTTCCCTCACCTTCTCTCCTTCTTACACTTACCCAGTGTGAGGAGAAATAAATGAAAGGAGGTCAAATGGCTTCACTTCTGGAAACATGACCTTATCGTAGCTTCCAAGCCAATTTTTCTAGTTTGTTTTGTGAAGGTAGCTCAATCACTTACTTGAAGCAGTAAGGTTATATTTTTTGTTTATATTCCTTATAATTATTTTCCCTCACCCTCAAATGTTAGCAAAATGACTTTAAAAAACACTCAAACTCCTACCTTCTTATTGCCAAAAATGTAGTAGGTACAAAGTGAGATATGTAGGGATAGGGCAGAATGGAGACAATTATAAAAAAGCAGAGGAAGTAGAGGGAAAATTCTCCCAGATATTTGATATGAGTGGTTTACTATACCTGGCCAATTCATTTAACTTCAAATTTCTTGCCATTTAAGGTGAAGGAAAACATATTTTGGTTTCTCAGCTTATCTGTCATCAATATCAGATCACTTTGACACAGAGAAATTGTCCACAAGCTGAAAGGAACTTGGCCCAGTATATCTCCACCAAGTCTGTCTTTCCAAATTCCAGTAAGAAATCACACATTTTAGAGGAAGTCTTTACATGTGAAATATATATCATCTAAATGGTGGAAAATGAGATCCAGAAGTGATGTGACTGCTAAAGAATGTGTGTAATAATGGAAATGGACTTAGATATCACTCCCCACCCAGATCTTGGACCACTGTATTTATCAACATTTTACTTTCAGAGTGGAGTGAAAATTATTTTAGTAATGACAGTGGCCATGACAGACTATGGACCCCAGGAAACAAACTCAGGGTTACAGAAGGGAGGTGGGGTGGAGGGATGGGGTAACTGGGTGCTGGGTACTAAGGAAGGCATGTATTGTGATGAGCATGGAATGTTGTATGCCACTAATGAATTATTGAATCAAAAACTAATGCACTATACAGTAGCTAACTGAACATAATAATAATAATAATAATAATAATAATAATAATAATAATAAGGAATGACAGTGGCTACTCTGTACTTTGAAACTGTGGTGTGAGAACACTGATGGATGAACGGTGGGAAGCTAGGCTGAAGTGACCACCACTTTCTTCCTCTGTTCTCTCTCACTTTTTATTCCTTTTGACCTAAGCATCTTTTTTTTTTTTTTAAAGATTTTTTTAATTTTTTTTATTTGACACAGAGAGAGAGAGAGAAATCACAAGTAGGCAGAGAGGCAGGCAGAGAGAGAGAGGAGGAAGCAGGCTCCCTGCTGAGCAAGGAGCCCGATGCGGGCCTCGATCCCAGGACCCTGAGATCATGACCTGAGCCGAAAGCAGAGGCTTTAACCCACTGAGCCACCCAGGCGCCCTGACCTAAGCATCTTATTTCTCACTTCCTTGTGGTGAGCTTTATGGGACATCTTTGAGTCCCATAATATCTTCCTGTGGGGCCAAATTGTAGTTTGACAGCAGATAAATCATTGTCTCTCATGAACATCTGTTTTTATCCCTGTAAAGCAAAGAGGCTAGTCCTTGTCTTGCTCCCTTGTAAGAGTTTAAGGAGAAGGAAGGAGAAAGACTGCATAGAATGTTCTAGACATCCATGGAAAAGGTGCTGCATACCAAAGGTTATCTACCTATCTCATGGGGCTCTTATGAACTGAGATAATGTGTGAAAATATTTTGAGTTCCATGAAACACAAACAGCATATGTATTTGAGCTGTTATGATTAATGTTCTGTGAAGTTATAGCAGCATTTTACTTAATTTGTTTATTCACTACTTCATTCATTCTATGGCGGACTCCACATGGTCAATGATTCAATAGTGGAAAGTGAGACTGTGTTTAAAAAACTTCCCAAGGAAATATACAGTTGTCCAATAAACATTGTGTCCCCTGTCTCCACATCACCACCAGGCTGTGTACTGTGATTTATATTTTCCTTCCAGTGAGGAGGGGGGTGAGAGAGGTGGTAATGAAGGAAGAGAGCAAAGAAAGAACAATGTCAGAGAGGTTTATATTCAAGTGATTCCAGGTCTTCTAACACTCAGCATGCTGAAAGTGCCTCCAAACATTAAGATAATAAAATGTCTCTTTTGGAATGACTCATCGGTGGAATGGATTTGAATTTCTCTGTTTGCTACAGAATGACAAGCCTAAAAAAATTTTCCATAAATCTATTTTAAGAAACATGGGCCATGGAGGGGTTGATTCATATGGCCCCTCCATACGGATCAACCCCTCCATGGCCCATTCAATTCCAGAGCATTGTGAAAATGTTTATTAAATGTTTAAAATCTATTGCTATTAACATATTACTTTTAGAAAAGCTAACAGAAAACAACACAGAGTAATTTAGTCAACAAAAAATATTTTGGGGGAAGCTGAGCAGCCCACACAATTTAAGAAAGAGCTGAACCAGTAGACTTTAAGACCAGAACATCTGCCTCTGCCATCTGAAGAGCAGGAATTCGGGGCCCTCTCTCTTCTTTGTTTGGGCCATCACCCAAATTAGTCCCTGTGCTCTGTTTAAGATACAACTTCTTGGGAGGAGGTACAATTGGATTAATTTGGATCAAGTACCCATCTTGGTGTTGATGATGATGAAGGGATTCCAGGGATTGACAATTCCACCAGAAACATATGGGCCTGGGGAAGTGCAAATCGCCAAAGGAAAAGAAGTTGGCAGACAAAACCCAAGATGTCTACTATCTCAAAATGATTTACTATGCTATAGTTAAGTTAGTTTCTTAAATTATGTGGTAGGTACATTTTACAGTATATTGGACTCCTGACAATTTTTATGATCTGGTTGTTTATGTTGTTTAAAGCTTACGTAAAGGATGCAATGGGGCAAAGTGGTCTGTATTTCTGGGTTTGCCTTGGAATGGCCATTAATTAGCTATATGACATGGGCAGGAACCTTAATTTCTCAGGGTCTCAGTTTCCAGAACTGAAAAATGAGGGAATTTGTAGACTTATCTTTTTTTCCATTTGTTTTTGTTTCCATTGTTGATCTGAGATACAGAATTGAATAATTGTACAACTCAGTGTATGGTATACCATCACATTCTTCTAAGCAAGGTGCCTCTTCTGTTTTACTTCATTTTCTACTTTATCCCTAATCTCCATCCTTTTTACTCCATGGGCAACCAATCTAATACTTTCAATATATGTTCTTGTATATGTAAAATATATTTTTTGTCCTATGGTTGTGCATATATACTACATTTATATATACACATTTAAGCTGTTTGTAACCAGTATTGTGCTACTAGTCTCATTCCATTTTTTTAAATTGTATTCATGCTATGTCATATTTTTAGGGAGTATCCACATTGACTCCTGTATATCTAGTGCATTATTTCCAATTGCTTTGTAGCATTCCATTATATCTACCCACTATTTTTGTATTTGTCTATTTTTCTAGTGATACATACATAAAGCAGTACCAAACTCTTGCTTGTATGTGTTTGGGTTCTTTTTGCTGTTGTTTTTTTTTTTTTTAAAGATTTTATTTATTTATTTGACAGAGAGAGAGAGAGAGAGAGAGAGAGAGAGAGAGAGAGAGAGAGAGATTACAAGTAGGCAGAGAAGCAGGCAGAAAGAGAGGAGGAAGCAGGCTCCCTGCTGAGCAGAAAGCCCGATGCGAGGCTCGATCCCACGACCCTGAGATCATGACCTGAGCCGAAGGCAGAGGCTTTAACCCACTGAGCCACCCAGGCACCCCCGCTGTTGTTGTTTTGTCTTGTTTTGTTTTGTTTTGTAGGACTTGCAAGGGTTCCTTTGGGATATTCTTAATTTAGTAAGGTTAAAATATGAAAATTCAGAATTTTACTATATAGAGTCTGAATGTTTTCCAGAAAGGCCTTACCACTTATCACTCCTATCAGTTCTGTATAAAAACTCTTGTCTATATTCTTTAAAACTTGATATTATCCAACTTTCTGTGTACATTTACATATATAGAAATATATATACACACATATATATACACATATATATATGTTTAAGTATATGTGGTTTTTGCTTTCTAGGCACCAAGATATTCCACTACTTTTTTTTCTATTTGCTTTATCATTTTAACTTTTACATTGAAGTCCTTAATCCTTTTCAAATAAAACTTGTTTTTCATTTTGCCTTTCTGCATGTAAACAATTATTTTTCAAGACCATCTATTAAATAAGCCATCTTTCATTTTTTCTCACTTATTTTTGGTGTCAACTTTATGATATAACAATTAACATATGAATATTAGCCTCTTTTGAACTCTCTATTGTTTCATTAATATTTGTTTTTGTAGCTATACCACACTGCTTCAAATTACTATAGCTTGTTACATGCCTAATATCTGAGAAGTTAAATCCTTGCTCTTTTTCTTTCTTCAAAACTGGCCTACTAGCCAACTAGCTATTCGCATGGAAAGAAAGAAAAATATACCATATTATAAAAAAATAGTTTCCAAATGAATAAGAGCATTGAAATAATTTAAAAATAAAACTTTGAAAATCTACGAGAAGAAATGCACAACAGATACATTACTGAGATCTTCCTAGAAAAACTGGAGATCCAAAGGCTATAAAATAGGTGATAGAAATAATTGACTACATAAAAATTTAAAACCTTTGTATGGTAAAACATTCCATAAAAGATCAATATAGGGAACAATGAAACAAGAAAAATACATTTGTAACTCAAAATATTACTTTCTGTATTATTCAGAGATGAACAATTCAGCTAAAAATGGACATAAGCTATGAATAGATAATTCAGAAAGGAAAAGTGAATTGGGCTAAATCGGAGGGGGAGAGGAACCATGAAACTGTGGACTCTGAGAAACAAACTGAGGGTTATGGAGGGGAGGTGGGTGGGGAGATGGGTGAGCCTGGTGGTGGGTATTAAGGAGGGCACGTATTGCATGGATCACTGGGTGTGGTACATAAACAATGAATCTTGGATCACTGAGAAAATAAAAAAATAATGAAAAAAAGAACAGATTTAAATAGGTAAAAAATGTGAAAAGATATGCAAATTTAAAAAAGAGAAATCCACATTAAAGAAATAATTAGATAAAACTTTATACTCATTGGACAGAGACATAGAGAAAAGAATAATGTGATACAAATTAGTAATAGGAATATTAAAATATATAGCATTTTGGGAAGGGAATACGGCAATATCTATGGATATTAAAAATATATATTCTTTTCTATTCAGTACTTCTATTCCTAGAAGTCTCCCC
The DNA here is from genome assembly GCA_002007465.1 of Ailurus styani. Taxonomy (NCBI): domain Eukaryota; kingdom Metazoa; phylum Chordata; class Mammalia; order Carnivora; family Ailuridae; genus Ailurus; species Ailurus styani. Next base: position 1,181,652 of record LNAC01000019.1, on the reverse strand, counting down.
ATTGCAGAAATGTGAGTACAAATCTTGCCCATAAAACTACAAGTCTATATGTCCATTTTACTCACAAGGACCTTTACTGAAGCCTTGTAAATAATCACCAAAAAGCAAGTGAAGTTGTACTAATGAGATGGATATAACTGAATTATAGCTCAAACACTATGTAATATTCTACTGTACTGAGAATGGATTAGAATACATATATGTATATGTACAGAATATATGATTATGGAGAAAACAGAATGTTCACATGGCTACATGGAATTAGGGATGAAAGTGGAGAAAAGATATCTGTGATAGAGAATGTATGATATGCTCTCATCTATGAAATTACGTATGTACATGTATGCGTAAGGAATGCAACAATGGATAGTTAGAATGTTAAATATGGTTATCATAGGGTAATGAAATTCCAGGTGACTTATTCATATTTTTACATACAGTCATGATTTTTAAATGAACATTTTATTTACATAGCCAGAAAAAATAAAGGTATTTTCATTGTGTAAAACAATTTATAAAAATGCAAAATAAATACAAAATAAAAATTGACAACTATTTATGAAACTTTATTCTTCCATGTAGTATTAGAAAGTTTGTAAGGTGAACAAAAAATTTCTACTGGTATCTTTATTAGCATTTCATTGAATTCAAGAAAAATTCCTTACAGATTTGTTATCTTTATAATGCTGTATTGTATTTTATATTTATTTAGTTGTGCTCATTTTTTATCCTTAAAAGAGTTTAAACATTTTCTCTGTAAAGGTCTTTTTCATCCTATATTAGGATAATTCTTAAATACATTGTTGTTTTTGTTGCTATTATAAAGGTTTTTTATTTTCTATTTTATTTTGTAGTTTGTTTTGAGGTATAGAACTTTTTCATGTTTATAAGTTGATCATTATCTTGTAATTGTACTGAATTATTAGTTCATGTGGTATTTTGTTTGTATTTATTTTATAATTAAAAATTTTTATTGTGGTAAAATATATATAACATAAAATTTATTATCAACCATTTTTAAGTGCACAGTTCAGTGTTATTAAATATCATATTGTTGTTTAATGATCACTACCATCTTGAACTCTTTTCATCTTGCAAAACTGAAACTCTGTACCCATGAAAGAATAATTTCCCATTTCTCCCCTTCTCCCAACCCCTGGCAACCACCATTCTATTTTTTGTCTCTATTAATTTGATTGTTCTAGGTATCTCATATAAATGGAATCATATAGTACGTGTTCTTTTGTGACTTTTGTGACTAAGTTTATATATAAACTTATAAATGTTGGAATATGGTGGGATATATATGTATGAATAAAAATGTGAGATATATATATCTCACATTTTTATTCATACATCCATTGATGGACATTTGTTGTTTCTATCTCTTGGCTGCTGAGAATAATGTTTCTATGAACATGGGTATAAAAGTCTCTTTAAGACTCTGTTTTCAATTTTTTTGGGTATATACCCAAAGAAGAATTGCTGGATCATATGCTAATTCTATTTTTAATTTTTTGAGACACTGCCATACTGTTTTCCATAGCAGCTGTACTACTTTACATTCTTACCAACAGTGTACAAGGGTTCTAATTTCTCCACATCCTTGCCAACACTTTTCTGTTTTTTTTTCAATAGTAGCCATTTTAACAAGTGTGATGTAGTGTCTCATTGTGGTTTTAACTTGTGTTTTGCTAATGATTAGTAATATTGAACATCTTTTTATGTGATTGTTGCCCATTTGCATATCTTCTTTGGAGAAATGTCTATTCAAGTCTCGTGCCTATTTTCGAACTGAGTTGTTTGCTCTTTTTTTTTTGAATTTTAGGAATTCTCCATTTTCTGGATATTAATCCATTATCAGATACATGTTTTGCAAAATTTTTCCCCATTCTATAGGTTGTCCTTTTAATCTGTTGATGGTATCTTTTTATGCACAGAAGTTTTCAATTTTCAGGAAGTCTAATTTGTCTATTTTTTTTTTGTTTTTTGTTGTTGTTGTTGCTGTTGTTGCCTATTTCATGTTGGAGAAATCACTGCCAAATCCAGTCTCGTGAAACTTTTGTCCTATGTTCATTTCTAAGGTATTTACAGTTTTAGCTCTTATATTTAGGTCTTTGATCCATTTTGCATTATTTTTTGTATACGGAATCAGGTAAGATTCCAACTATATTATTTGCATCTGGACATCCAGTTTTCTCAGCATCATTTGTTGAAATCAAGAGTTTATTTTAATGTGGATTATATCATTTGTAAATAATGACAGTTTTCTATTTTTCCCTTTATGTCTTACAACCCTTTTTCCTTTCCTGGTTGAATTGGCCAAGGTTATGAGATACCATGCTGAGAAAAGCAAAGTGAGCATCTTTATCTTGTTCTAAAATTTAAATGGATGTATCTAATGTTACTTTGTGGGAAAAAATGAGACTTGCTTAAGGCTTTTGATGTATTGTCCTTTCCAAATTAAGAAAGTTGACTTCTATTTTTGGTTTATGAGATTAAAATATTGGTGTGTTGAACTTTATCAAATACTTTCATGGTACCTATTGAGCTATCATATTTTTTCTTTTATTCCATCACTTGAATTAAAATTCCAAATTATTTATTTTTTAATTCTAAATTATTTATAATTATTAATTCTGTTATTCATTAATTATGATATCCCCTGCCTCTGTTTAACTTTTTTCATGTTAACTGCAAGAATTTCTGAGAGGGTTTTTTTTTTTTTTTTTTTAAAGATTTTATTTATTTATTTGACACAGAGAGAGAGAGATCACAAGTAGGCAGAGAGGCAGGCAGAGAGAGAGGAGGAAGCAGGCTCCCTGCTGAGCAGAGAGCCCGATATGGGCCTNGACCTGAGCCGAAGGCAGAGGCTTTAACCCACTGAGCCACCCAGGCGCCCTTCTGAGAGGGTTTTAGTGAAATATCTAGCTACAGTTGTTGATTCATTTTTTTTCTAGATGTCAATTCTATCAATTTTTGCTTTATATAATATGAAACTATGTTCCTTGTTTCATTTATGCCTTTGATCTGTTGTTATCAGCATATAATATGCCTCCCCAATCTTTTGGTATTGAGTTTTATTTTGTCTGATATTAAAATTGCTATTCCAGCTTACATCTTTTTAAAATAATCTTTTCTTTTAGAACACCTTTATATCTATAGAATTATTGTGAAGATAGTACAGAGAGTTCCCATATACCCCCCAGTTTCTTCTATTATTAATATCTTATATTAGTATGTTATGTTTTTCACAATGAATGAACAAATATTGATACATTATTATTAAAGAAAGGCCATACTTCATTCGGATTTCCTCTGTTTTTACCTAATGTCCTTTTGCTGATCAAGGATCTCATCCAAGATTTAGTCATCATGTCCCCTTAGGCTCTTCTTAGTTGTGACAGTTTCTTAGACTTTTCTTGTTTTTGATGACCTTGACAGTTTTGAAGATCACTGGTTAGATAGTATGTAGAATGTTTCTCAGTTGGGATTTATTTGATGTTTTGAAAGATTAGACTTGAATAATGTCTTTTTGAGTGGAAAACACAGAGATAAAGTGCCATTCTCATCACATCATATCAAGGGTACATACTACCAATATATTTATCAGTGTTGATATTAACATTCTTAACCCACTTGAAGTAGTGGTTTTCAAATTTCTCCACTGTAAAGTTCCTCTTTTCTTCCTTTCCATATTGTAATCTTTGGAAGGAAGTCATCATGCACAACCCACATTTAAGAAATAGAGAGTTATTCTACTCCCTTAAGTGTGGAGTATCAACATAAATTATTTGGAGTTCTTTGTGGGAGACTTGTCTATTCTCCCCATTTATTTATTCAACTATTTATTTATATCAGTATGGGTTCAAGGATATTTATACTGTGGGTTATAATCCATTACTACTTTATTTTGTTACTAAAATTGGCCTAATGTTGACCATTGGGTACTTTTTCAGTCAGTTTCTGTATATCTTTCTTTTTTTGTGTGTGTGTTGAGAATATTTAAGATCTAGCCTTGTAGCAACTTTTTCTTTCTTTTTTTATTATGTTCAGTTAGTCAGGATAAAGTACAATTATCATATGGTTTCACTCATGTATATCTTTGACATATATTTTAATTGCCTTTTTTTAAAGGCCATTTATTGACTGGATTATTTGTTTTTCGGGTGTTGAATTTGAGAAGTTCTTTATAGATCTTGGATACCAGCCCTTTACCCATAATGTCATTTGCAAATATCTTCTCCAGTGCCATGGGTTGCCTCTTAGTTTTGTTGACTGTTGCCTTTGCTGTGCAAAAGCTTTTTATCTTGATGGTTTCCCAGAAGTTCATTTTTGCTTTTGTTTCCTTTGCCTTTAGAAACATGTCTTGAAAGTTGCTATGGCCAGTGTCAAAGAGGTTACTGCCTATGTTACTCTAGGGTTACTCTAGGATTTTGATGGATTCCTATCTCACATTTAGGTCTTTCATTCACTTTGAGTTTATTTTTGTGGATGGTGTAAGAGAATGGACCCAACACTTGCACTGACATGGATGGAACTGGAGGGAAATATGCTAAGTAAAATAAGTCAAGGAGAGAAAGACAATTATCGTATGGTTTCACTCATATAAGGACCATAAGGAATAGTGTGAAGGACGACAGAGAAAGGGAGAGAAAACTGAATGGGAAGAAATCAGAAAGGGATACAAACCATGAGAAACTCTGGACTCCAGGAACCAAACTGACGGTTACAGAAGGGAGGGGTGGGTGGATGGAGTAACCAGGTGATGGATATTAAGGAAGGCACATGTTATGATAAGCACTGGGTGTTATACACAACTAATGAATCATTGAACACTACATCAAAAACTAACGATGTACTACATGTTGGCTGACTGAGCATAATAAAACATAAATAAAATTAAAAAAAATTTTAAAAAGCACTTTTTAATTCCTAGTACTATAAGATACTTCAGACTCATCTTGTCTATTTTGTGTTCCAGTCCTAGAAACAGTCATTTCTTCAAGGAACTCAGGTTTCTTTTATTGGAGAATGGTATTAGAAACCAAAGTTTAGGTGCTAGATGTTTTGTTATTGTTGTTCTTTGTTTTCTTTTGTTTTTCAGTTTACTTTCAGTTAGCCAACATATAGTACATCATTAGTTTCAGATGTAGAGTTAATTCATCTGTTGCTTATAATACCCAGTGCTCACCCCATCACCTGCCCTCTTGTTGCTAATGGCTGTCATTGCTTCTTGGCTCTCTTGGCTGACAGAACAAGGAAACATATGTGCATATACTAACCACGTACACACGTATCTATGAATGTTCCATATGTATGTTACCATTTGTATCTATATGAAGCTAAAAATGAGATCACACTGATGTCTTCAATTCTAATTCATTACCACACGATCATCCTAGAATTCCCCCTTGCTTGTTTTTAACCTCTCACTTTCACAGGAAGAAACCTCTCACCACTTGCTATTCTTAGTCTTGCCTTATAAATTTTCATTTGTATATTCTTTAGGAAATAGCTTATGAGATTTTTTTTTTGAGATTTTAATTGGGATTCCACTAAATCAAATTGTGAAGAAAGGACATCTTAATAATCAATTTTCCAATCTATAAACACAGAATATCTTGCTATTTTAGAGGTCTTCTTTGATTATTTTTTACTGGTAGTTTTGCATTTTGTTGTTTTCCATATTTTCCAAAAATAATTCCTACATGTATTCTGTTAGATTTATACCTAAGTATTTCAATTTGTTGAGTGCTATTATAAATATATTTTTAAAAAATCCCAAATCCCAGCTGTTCATTGATAGTATATAGGAAAACAGTAGATCTTTTTGTATTAACCATGTATCTTGTGACTTTGCTGTACTCTATTATTTATTTCAGGAGATTTTTCTTTTTGTTGATTTTTGGAATTTTCTATATACACAATCACATCATCTGTGAATAAAGACAGTTTTGTTTCTTCCATTTCCAATTGATATGTCTTTTTTTTTCTTATTTTATCACTTCAGCTAAGAGTTCTAGTGCAATGTTGAATAGGAGTGGAAAAGAGAACAAACATGCATTGTTTCTCTCAGGAGGAAAGGATTCAGTTTCCCATCATCAATTGTCATGTTAGCTGTAGGTGTTATAGAGAGGTTCTTTATCAAATTGAGGAAATTTTCTTCTAGTCTTACTTTGCTGAAAATTTTTGTCATAGTATAGCTGTTGGATTTCTGATATGATCATATACTTGTTCTTCTTTAATCTGTTGATTTAGTAGATTATATTGGTTGATTTTTAAATGTGGAAACAGCCTTGCATGCCTGGAATAAATACCATTTGTTCGTGGTATATAAATTTTGTATACATTGTTGGGTTCAGTTTGGTAATATTTTGTTAAGGATTTTTGAATCCATGTTTATGAAACATATTTGTCTGTTGTTTGCCTTTCTTTTAATGTATGTATCTGGTTTTGGTAGTAGGGTAATGCTGGCCACATAGAATGAATTAGGAACTATTCCCTCTGCTTCTATATTCTGGAAAAGATTGTGGAGAATTGATATCACTTCTTCCTTAAATGTTTGGAATTACCAGTGAAATCATCTGGGCTAAGTATTTTCTTCTTTGGAAGATTATTAAATATTAATTAAATGTATTTAATATATATAAGGTTATTCAGGCTACCTATTTCTCCTTTTGTGGGTTTTGGTTATTTGTGTCTCTGCAGAAATTGGTTCATTTCATCTAAATCATCAAATTGGTGGTCATGAAATTATAATATTCTTTATTATCCTTTTCACATTGAAGAGATCAGTACTGATCCCTCTTTCATTTTGTGTATTGGTAATTTGTATCTTCTCTCTTTTCTTGGTTAGCCTGGCCAGAGGTTTATTAACTTCATTGATTTTTTTTAATGAGTCAGTTTTTGAATTCATTGATTTTCTCCATTGTTTTCTTGTTTTCAAATTTATAGAATTCTGCTCCAGTTTTTATCATTTCTTTTCTTCTGTTTGCTTTAGGCTTAAATGTTCTTTCTCTATTTTCCAATGATGAAAGTTTAGGTTATTGATTTTAAATCTTCTTCATTAAAAAAAAGATGCCTTTAATGCTCTACATTTCCTCTAAGTACTACCTTTATTGCATTCCACACATTTTTATAAAAATTGAATTTTCATGGAGTTTGAAATATTTAAAATTTTCCTATGAGAGGTTTTTTTGGTTGGTTTTATTTTTATTTATTTTTTTATCCAAGTGATATTTTAAAGTAATTTGTTTAATTTCCATATGTTTGGAGCTCTTCTAGTTATCTTTCGTTGATTTTTAGTTTAATTCCATTGTGGTCTGAGAATGTACCTTATATGATTTCTATTCTTTAAAATTTGTTAAGGTGTATTTTATGGCCAGAATGTGGCTTATCTTGGTGTTTCATGGAAGCTTGAGAAGAATGTGTAATTTGCTGATGTTGGATGGAGTGAACTATAAATGTCAGTTAGATCAACTTGATTGATAGCGCTATTCAAATCAACTATATATTTATTGATTTTCTGCCTACTTGATCTATCAACTATTGAAAGGGTGGTGTTGACCTTTCCAACTACAACTGTATACTGTCTATTTCTCCTTTCAGTTCTATCAATTTTTATCTCACATATTTTGACATTTTGTGTTTAGGTACATACATGTTTAGGATTGTTAGGTCTTTTTGGAATATTAATTTTTTTCTATTATGTAGTTCTGTTCTTTATCTCTGATAAGTTTCCTTATTTTGAAGTCTGCCTTTTCTGAAATTAATATAACTACTCCAGCTTTCTTTTGGTTAGATTTCTTTCTCTATCTTTCTGCTATTAATTTACTTTTATATCTAAAGTGGGTTTCTTGTAGACAATATAGTTGGGTCTTATTTTTTAGCCACTCTGATAATCTCTGTCATTTAACTGGTATAATTGGATCATGCACATTTCAAGTGATTATTGATATATTTAATATAAACTATGTTTGTAACTGTTTTATATTTGTTGTCATACTTTCTTATAGTTTTAATTGAGCATTTTATATGGTTCCATTTTATCTTCTCTCAGCTTCAATATTATACTTAAAAAGTTTTTTTAGTGGTTGCCTAGAATTCATAATATACATTTTTAACTAATGCAAATCTACCTTCAAATAAAATTATTTTGCTCCACATGTAATACAAGTATCTCATAACAGTATTTCTTTACTTCTTGTTGTCCTTTGACATTGCAATCATCCATTTCACTTTTATATATGTTGTAATCACTCAACATATTGTTGCTATTATTACTTTAAAGAGTTATTTTCAGATTAATTAAAAAGAAAAAGAAAAATATCTTACCATATCTTATTTCTTCCTTGAATGACCTTTATTTACATAAATCCAGGCTTCCCTCAGCTTGAAAAAACCTTTGAACATCTCTTGCAATGAAGGGCAATGAAATCCCTCAATCTTTGAAAACCTCTTTAATTCTCCTTCACTTCTAAAGCATAATTTTACTGAATATAGAATCCTAGGTTGGTGGATATTTTTTTTCCCAACACTTTAAATACTTTGCTTCAATCTCCTCTTGCTTGCATGATTTCTGGCAAGAAGTCTGCTGTAATTCTTATCCTTATTGCGCCATAGACTATATATATATATATTTCTTCAATCTGGCTTCTTTCAAGATTTTTTCTGACTTTGGTTTTCTGGAATTGAATATGCTATGTATACGTATGTTTTTATTTTTTGGTAGTTATTTTACTTTGTGTTTTCTGAGCTTCTTAGGAATATGGTTTGGTGTATGTCACTAATTTTAGAAAGTTCTCAGTCATTATTGCTTCAAATATTTTTTGTACTCTTTTTGTTCTCTTTCTTGTAATCCAACTTCCTTCAGAAATTTTCCAAAGTTCTTGGATATTTTACTTTTTAATTTTTTTGTTATTTGCATTTCAGTTTGTAGAGTGTCTACTTATATATATTTAAGCTCACCGATTCTTCCCTTGGCTGTGCCCAGTTTATTGATGGGTCCATTAAGAGTGTTTCCAAACTCCAGCATTTACTTTTGTTTTTTTCCTGAGAGTTTTCACTTCTCTATTTGCATTATCCATCTGTTCTTGCATGTTGTTTACTTTTTCCATTAGAGTCCTTTACATATTAAACGTAATTTAAATGCTCTTCAGATAGTTCTGAAATCTGTGTCATATCTCAGTCTTATTTTAAAAATTGCTTATCTCTTTGCACTTTATTTTTTGCTTTGTTTTATTTTATTTTTTGTTTTTTGGTATGCTTTGTAATTTTTTTTTGTTGCTGTTGGAAGCTAGATATGTTGTAACCAGTTACAGAAACTGAGGAAAATATGCCTCCAGTTTAATAATTTATGCTCAATTGGCTAAGAGTTGGAATTTGTTTAATGTGTTCATAGCTATAGGTGTCAGAGGCTTCAAATTCCTTTAGAATCTTGGTTTTTTTTAAGTCTCCTTTCTTTAATTTTGATTTACTTGAGTATTCTCCCTCAGAAAGAGTCTGTTTCTTGTAGCTCTTTCAGTTTTAATTTATTTTCATACTGGAACCAGATTAGTATGGTCATAAAGTATGGGAGTGGGAAAGTGTTTTATAATATTCCAATTAAGTCTCAGCCTTTTGATAAGCCAGTGTCTTTTGTGACCTTCACAGCATGTGTTCTTGTATAGCTCTGCAACTCCCTCCTTAAGTGAGACAGGAAGACTAGAGGAGGTTGGAATGAGAGACAGCCTTCTCCCCACAACTCTTGCACAGACTGGTAAAGGATTTCTTCCCAGAGAGTAGGCTTTTATTTTAATAGAGAAGGCTCTGTGAAAAAATACTAAGGATTACTTTTCTCCTCTCCCAGGTAGAGCCACAAGGAGATCTTTCTTGGTTCTTTATCTTAAGAACCTGGTGGGGTTCCTGGAGATAAAGACCATGTGACCTTAATTTTTTTTTCATTCTTAAGATAGTATACACTGGGACTCTAGCAGATCATCAAAACTGCCATGTACATGCCTAACTAGTTTGAGGTCACAGCAGATTTTATTCCAGGTGAGTAGGTCTTGTCTTTGACTCTCTGAGTTTACTATTCTCTCTAGATTTTGAAGTAGCAATTTGCCCTGCAAACTTAGATCTCTGAGTTGTTTAAGAAAAGCCATTGATTTTCTGTTTGTTCAAATTTCTGTTGTTGTGAGGACAGGACATTGCATGTTGGAGTTGAAACAAATTTTAGCTGATATCTTACATTTTTATTTGATGCATTCCCTACCCCCCAACCATTCGATTATTTCAACATTTTAATAACCCCCTGCTGCATATGCCTCCTATATTGGATGTACTACTGGGTCTTATTTTTTAAGTCCAATCTAAAAGTATTTTGATCTATGAATTTAAACAATTTGTATTTATTATAGTCATTGCTAAAATATAAGTTCTTCCATGTTATTTTGTATTTTCTATGTTTCCTTCTTTTTAAAACTTCCTTTCTTGTCTTCTATCTATTGCATTTTTTTTTACTTTAAGATTATACTTTTATTTTTTTTTCTTTAGGAGATTACTCCTACTAGGGGTCATCCCTAAATTTATTTTTCTTATTCATTTTTAAGTTTCTGTATCTTATCTCTTCTTGAACTAAATGACTACTTGAATACCTGCAACTACTTCTGTTTTATCATTACCAACTCTCTATGCCCCACCCCACTTATATTGTATGTTGATATATCTCTAGGTTTATGTTAAGGTGGGAGAGCCATCAACCATGCTATTTGCCATCTTATCAGCTATGGAAAATATTTGCTATAACATTCAGTGGATCAAAACTCTAATTTCTACCTCATGTATCACTTGTTAGGAACAGCAACAATGCACCTAGTCTATTTGGAATTAGAATCATAAACTTTTTGTACAGAAAGTGATCTTAGAGATCATTTAGTAAAGTAATCCTTATTTAATAGATAGAGGATCATTTTCTGGTCATTCTTCAAGCAGGTTGCTCCTACTATGCCCATGTTAGAGAAAATGAATGTAGTTAATTACAAAGCTTAGCTACTCTACAAACTATATGTAGTGTCACTTCCATCTCAAATAAGCTTCCAGAAAATTTCAGGGGAAAAAAAAAGAGGCAAGTATCACTCTAATGTCATAAAGGGCAAGTGATTTATTCTAGTTTCATGCTTTTCAGGGAAATAAACGTAGAACTAGGTGGATTAGGTGGCTATGGTCCAGGTCATGTAGAATATTAGAAGCAGACTCCTGTTCCTGTGCTCAGTTCCGGGAACCATAATGGCTCCTATTTAGAGTCTATTTTGTGTAGGAGTATATGAGGAAATAGCCGCATTTGAGAACGTAAGAATTCCATATTACAATACAATGCTGTGTAAGAAGGAGAAAGTAATTTTCATTATAAGCCATTCCTTTCAGTCATTCAAAGCCTTTGAAATAATCTCTTTTAGATTTAAATTATCCATGCTTGAAAAAAGCGTGGTTGAAGATGGAGGTAATTTTATTTTGAAAAATTTGGGCAGACTCTTTTTGAGATACTTTAGATTAGTAGAAAGTTATAGAAGAAAAAAATAGTAAAAACTCACAAACTTCTTAGCTTTCATTTAACTCTCAACTTGCTGAATTGGTAACTTTCTTTAAATTAAATTCTTCATTTAAATGGAATAAAATCATAAAATAGTTGAATAATTTAAAAATGTTAGGCCATTTAATTTTTAATGTATTAATTAAAAGTACCAATAAACATTATAGCCCCAATTTTCTCGTTTCAGCTAGCACCATTTTTTTCTTTTAAGAATATCACAGGTACAGGGCGCCTGGGTGGCTCAGTGGGTTAAAGCCGCTGCCTTCAGCTCAGGTCATGATCCCAGGGTCCTGGGATCAAGGCCCACATCGGGCTCTCTGCTCAGCAGGGAGCCTGCTTCCTCCTCTCTCCTCTCTCTCTGCCTGCCTCTCTGCCTACTTGTAATCTCTCTCTCTGTGTCAAATGAATAAATAAAATCTTAAAAAAAAAAAAAAAGAATATCACAGGTACATACAATAACAGGGCCACACACACAAACTTGTGTTTGGGTGGATCATTTGAACACTGTAAAGTCAGGAGTTTTCAAATTAAAGGTTCTTTCTGAAATAAAACACAAATTCAATATTTTCTGCTATTTCCTTTTTCTCACTGAATATTTAGTTAGGCATTTTTGCTTTGATTGAAAGGAACAGAGGACTGCTCTAAAACCCAAGCAATGGAGGCTTAATTGGAAGGACACATGTGGTCTGGAATCAGAAAAGGAAACTCATTGAGAAATGAAATACTTTTTGATCTCACTCATACAGCCTTAGCTACTTACTGGGTGTCTGTTCTGGCTCCTTTCTCCCTTCTAACAGATTCTTTTATTTACATGAAGCATCAGCTCCCTCCTGACTTCAGTGTGTACTAGGTTATTGAGATCTCTATGACTTCCCTGTACATTGTGACTGTTCATCTCCACCTTATTCATGGGGAACAGAACATACCCACCAACAGGTTGCAGTGATGTCTACTTTGGTGCACCTGGTTTTAGGTAGGTGCCAGTGAGGATATGTAGTACCAGCTATGGCTACCTAGGTTTCCAGGGCTGATGGAAGAGATGCAAAGTTTGTTGTGTCTCTAGCACAAATATTTGCTTATGTACATATTTAACCAGGAATGACAAGTGGATACATATACATTACCATGTCCATCTTGTTATCATGAGTTACAGTTATTGGTGACCTCACTGGAATTATCCAAGGTATGAAAAGTGACAGTATATATGGGTACAACTGTCTAAAATACTTTCTAAAAGTATTTATTATGAATCTTCTAGGTGGATACTATTACAGTATTTTTATATAATCTGGACATATTGCATGAATTCCAAAATATTCAGTTGCTATACATTACAACATCTAAGGAGTTTCTATTTACAGTTTCACTGGGTTTGGGGTGGGGTGGGAAATGCATACTTTTTTTTTTGGAAGGAACAAGAAATTCAAAATGTTAAATGCTTATTCTATTTGATCAATGCATATATACAAAGATAGAAATATTTGGTGGGGCTTATCAGATGATCTCTGAAGCCAGAGTTTCCTCCATTCACCAACTATTAGCAGATAGTTACTTGGGACTTCCTCCTCCTAGCTAACTATTTTTAGTTGCCTAGATTTGAGGCCCCAGGAAGCAGTGGCCTGAACACTGTACTTGTCCCTGGTGTAATTGTGACTATGCAACTGGAACTCATGGATCATGTTGTTCCAAACGGGTTTAGGAAATGAATGCAGGAGATTAAGAAGAAAAGGTCCTGTCCCCTCCACTTGGTGCTTTCAACGACATAGAGCTGCAAGGGAAATAGTACAAGTGGAGAGATACAGGAGACCAAGTTCCTTCGAGAGTAGGGGGCTTCCATCAGTGGAGCAGTGGAGGTCAGGGATCCAAACCATCAAGTCCTAGTCTACCGGCTTTTAAGTTCCTACAGTCTGCCTGATTAACCAAGTGGTTCCTGTGGAAACCATAATATTATAGTTTGAAAAAAGCTCCATCGAACTGTTAGTTTTGTATTTATATGAATGCATCTGGCATTTGTAAAACTTCTTCTGCAATAGTAGTAGCTCTGGCCCAGGAACATTTCTATAGCAGGAAGATTCACTGTGGTGTAATGGAAAAAACCCTGGAACAGGCATCAAAGTGTCAAAACCTGGTTTTGTCCTGACAAGCTGCTTGACCTTGGACCTTTTTGGGCCTGGGTTTGTCATCTGAAAAATCCAGGTGCTTTTTTTTTTTCTTTTTAAATAGCGGAACACCCATTCCATTTTCCTTCAAATGAATTTCTAAATGGAAACCTATTACATATAAAACTTAAGGCTGAGTTGGGATACTCATTAAGCTTTCTCGTCACTTTTACAGCAGTTTCTGAACTGTTCCTGCAGAATCCTAAGGCTTAGAAAACAGTTTGAAAATGATTAGATTATCTCAGTGGTTCCTGGGCTCTGCTCCCAGAGATTCTGATTCAGAAATGTTGTGGGCAGTGCCTAGGAATCTGAATTTAATTGTCCCTTCCCTCATGTGATTCTGATGTAGGCATTGATGATTTATTCATTTCTGAAAGTCTCTCGGTCTAACTTAGTTTAGCTTTGTGAAATTCCAGTTTGCTCATCTGCAAATATGAAGATTAAAATATCATCCTACTTCAAAGGTTTTGTGTGTGAGGGGGGGATCAGATGAGATAATGTATACAAAATTATGACTTTTAAAATGACATCTGTTGAAAGATGATTTAAATACCTGACAGACTATAGAATACTATGCTATTCTAAAAATAGCATTATGTAAAAATGCAATCCAGATAGTATAAAAAAGAGTCTTCAACTCCAAAGCTTCTATATTAAGATTTTCTAGAAAGAACAATTCTAACTGGGTGTTTTTCTTCTGTTCGCAAAAGGAAGGTGATAAATGTACAATCTGATTGATTAAAGCAATATAGCATTCAAAAGAATAATATAAGTGTTTTTTAGGAACTTTCTATATAACAAGGGGATAAAAAGGAGATCTTTCCTATTAATGTATACTCATCCCAGCTCTTGAATTTGATAAGAGGTGGAGGGTCTATGGCTGATTTTCACTGGTTATAAAGAACATTCCTTCTTTTAGATATAAACAGACTTGTGCATATTTGAAGAAGCTCAGTTCTAGGATATATAGTAGCTTGATACTCAAAACATTTGTTCATTTCAAAAGTCTTTAGAAATTTATTCCCTCATCTATAAAATGAGCATACAGATAATCTCTAGGTCTTTCAACCTAAGTATAAGCTCTTATTGTTTATAAACAGCACTCTAGAAGGGATAAGTTACTTCCAAATATTTATATAATCAGGAAGAGAGTGAAGCTATTGTTTGACTCATAGTCATGTTAAACTGTATTTTTGTAGTAGCTGATATTTTCTGATAATTCTGTAGAATTTCCTATTTAACAGGGTTGCTATTAATTAACCTACAGCTAGAAGATACTCTGAGCCAGTAGTCCCTAACCAGGCTCCTCTCAGACCTATTAGAATTCTGATCACCCACATTTGGAAACCACTGCCCAAGAGAGCCACTTGTTGAACACAGGATTTCTCCTGATGTGACTCAATTAATTCTAGTCAGTCTATCAAACTCAAACAGAAATGGATGGTGAAGTTTAATTGTGCTGAATCCACTGAATCCATGTGTGTGTGTATATGATTTGTCAATGGTGCATGCACTGTTTTAAATAATTCTAGTAACTATTAACGCATGGGCGCTTAAAAGTAAAATACAATATATCTTGCTGCAATACATATATAGTATGCCATTCTATGGCTATGGAGAATTTAATATTAAATAGAAATGTGCAAATAAGTAGGGCCATATTCTACTCCCAAATGAAGCAAAATGAAAACCTTTTTAGCACTTTAGTCAATACGCCTAAATTTCTGGATCATACACTGCTTTATGCATATGCATATTTGTGTAAACTCTCTATTGGTACCACCTGACAGGTGTTGAAGGCTCAGTTATTCCACCTTGACTCTAGAATTTCTCTGTAGATAAGGAAGAAAAATATTTTAAGAAAAGTAAAATAGAAAAATGTGGGGAAAAAGCTCTTGTTGAATTCATTATAAATTAGTTATATTTATATATATTAAACATACATATATAAAAATTATTATAAATAGCCCTCTTTAAACTCTGATATGATGGAAAAAGACTGTTGTAGAGCTTCTTTGATTTTTTTTAAATTGCCTTTGTATATCTTCTACTTTTCCTCTTTCAGCTTGGACATCATCCTTACATCTCTGTTTTCTTTTATAACTGGCTGAGAAGATGTTTTTGTTGGTTGTGGGACAATGGGTAAACTTAATTTTTACCTCAATATGTTCTTCTGAGCTCAGTGTTTCAACTGCAACCAATGTCCAAGGGCCATTCTCCTGTATCCAGTACAAATGCTTACCATGGGCACTTTGAGAGTTTCTTTGGGTGTGTTCAATATTAAATCATAATAAAATTCCCTTTTCATATATCTCATATATGTTATCACAAGAATCATAAAGGAAAAACTTCAGTCTGAAAGTCTGAAATAACTAACTACTTTTATAGCTGACGATCTTAGGGATGTTGTGTGTTAGCAAAAGCAGAAACCTATTCAAGCTAGCGGGAAAGAAGGGTTGCATCTCATAATTTTTCACTGGGAGCTAGAAAGTCAGATACCTCCTCATTTCCCTTCTCCTTATTATAGATGTAAGGTCTTCAGCTAGTCTCTCTGATTGCCATTTCCCAGGAGAGAGAATCTGGTTGGCTCAGATGTCATATAATGAAGTTATCCTTCCTAGGGATGAGAGTTGGTGGGGAGCAGATAAAGCAAGAAATATCATGGGAACTGGGCAGGCATGATAGTCTTTCTAGTAAATGACTATTGCTACTTTTGGAATTTTGGTCATATCTATTTTATAGATATCTTCTTTTGCTAATGTGCTTTCAAGATTAATGTATTTTAAAAAACCAGGCTAATTTACTTCACTAGCATCCTTGTTTTATTATGGTTATCACAATTATTATTTTTTCTTTTCTGATGCTGGTTTTGGGCCAGAGTGCTCCAGACCTCTCCCTTCTCTTCCTCTGGTCTGTGTTACAGGGCAGCAGATCCCTTCTGTCCCATTACCTGCCTTCTATTATAGCTTGGTTAGCTAATAAGCGGCACTCACAAGAGACTGGGGTGAGTGGAAGGGAGAAGCATGGTCTCTTTTCCCTAAGTATCATTTATGTCAGTGTCAGTGCCTTCTCTGCCACCTCAGGTCCTATGGGCCATTGGGTTCCTGCTTTCTCTACACCCCAGCCCCTGGCTGTTATAATGTGTCTTCCCCTTTGTCTTTTCAGCTTCGGGGTAGGAGCTGCTTCCTGCTCTTGCAAATCACTGAGGTGACCTCACTATGTACACTCCCTTTGGTGTTCTATCTCACACCTCACCTATGTAACCAATATGTGATTGGTAGATTGCTAACAGTTTAAAGTAGTGTTTGGAGAAAGAATGATAAAGTATAGAACTTATCCTGCTTGTCTTTAAAAAAAATGAACTTTATTTTTTTTAGAACAGTTTTAGGTTTACAGAAAAATTAAGCAGAGTTTTTATATATCCCCTGTCTACGTGGCTCACAGATTCCTCTATTATTAACATTTTATATGAATGTGGTACACTTGATAAAGTAGATGAGCAAATAGTGATACATTATTAACTAAAGTCCAGAGCTTAGAGTTCACTCTTTGTGTCATACATTTTATGTATTTTGACGAATACATACTAACATGCAAGGTTGTAGTATCATAGAGAACTGTCTTACTGCTTTAAAAATCCATCCCTGTATCCAGCTATTTATCCTTTCCTCCTCCTGGCAACTCCTGGTCTTTTACTGTCTTCATAGTTTGCCTTGTCAGGGTGTCATATAGTTGGAATTATACAGTGTTTTTCAGATTGGCCTCTTTTACTTAGTAATGTACATTTAAGTTTCCTCCATTTTTTTTGTGGCTTGAAGTTAATTTTTTAAATTGCTGAATAATATTCTTTTGTATAGATATACCACTATTCATTCACATATTGAAGGGCTTCTTGGTTGCTTTCAAGTTTTGGCATTTTTGAATGAAGCTTCTATAAATATTTTTGTGGACATGGAATTTTTACTCATTTGCATAAATACCAAGGAATGCAATTACTGGATGATGTGGTAAGAATGTGTTGTTTTGCAAGAAGCTGTCAGACTGTCTTGCAAAGTTGCTGTGCCATTTTGCATTCTCGCTAGCAATAAATGAGAGTTCCTGTTGCTCCATATCCTTGTCAGCATTTCAATGTGTTGGATATTAGCCATTCTAATAGCATTTTTTCCACTCTTGATGTCAACCCAGGCTTTTTCTTTTCTGGTGGTGAAGTGATTAGATCAGTGACTATATTATGACCATCTATACGCCTGTTTTATGAATCATTAATATTTCTTAAAGACTTACTTGTTTTGAAAAACTTGTTATCCATTTGCTTCTTTTGACTCCCATTGTTTGTTTGTCTTTTGGTCTGTCATTCTTGTATTTTGTTTCTTATTTGACAGTAAACCAGAAATTAAGAATGGGTGGTATGGGTGGTGTGTGTGTGTGTGTGTGTGTGTGTGTGCATGCACGTACTTGTGTGTGCTGTGTGCGCCTAAGCATCCGTACCCAAGGCAAATGAATAAAAGATTTCCTGTATTAGCTACAACATTATCCCTATCCATGTTTTCTTTGCTAGATACACAGATCAGGAAGCCTAAATCATTATTATGGTGGCCTGTAATTCAGGAAGGAGGAATAAGATTGTGCCTTTTCATGATCATTTTGGAAAATATTCCAGGATTTAACCTATTTCTGAAATGTCTTTTGTGTCCATTCCCAATGCTACAACCTCCATTCCAGCCCTCCTATCTCACTTGATTCACTAAAACAATCTGCTGAATGGTGTTCTTGCCTGCATACTCTCATTCAGTTCATGAATAAAACGTCACGAAGAACCTATTCTGCACCAACATATGTGTTAACTGACAGGGATACACAGACCAGCGAGATATGTTTTCTGCCATCAACATGTTACATTGTAATATTATATTACAATATTGTATTATATTACAATATCATGTTATATTGTAATATATTTCAATATAATAGGGGAGAAAATTAGGTAATGACATGCTCAGAACAGAGTTTGGTAGGTCAAACAATAGATATCACACAATAACCTTGTATTTATTCATAAATACTTCCAGGTAATTAGTTTTGGGCAGGAGACTACACTATGCTCTGTGGCTATAGCATGATTTCAATAAATATTTGTTGAATCAGTGAAAGGATGAATTCTACCTTTCCGAATGCCATCTAGTCTTCGTATTTGCAATTTGAGAATGTATAAATTCTTAGGGAAGCATAACTCTCACTGTCCTTCCCACCCAAAGGCCTAGATTTAACTGAACAATAATAAAACTGTTTCTACAGAAAGAAGCGAGTCACTGTTTAGAACATTGCTTGTTCTTCTCATGAGTTTTGATTCAGGCAGTATATAACACTCCATAAATATTCTACATCCTGACCTACAGCTTAGCTACAGTTGTTTTCTTCTCTGGCTCTAAGGGTAGCCTGTGTCTAGAGATTTTTGCATCGTGAAGTCAGAAGTCTTCCCTGCAAAGAAGGCCCTTTCTCCAGGCCTCTGTAGGAAGGAAGTAGTGAACATGTAGAGTTACCACATGGAAATGACAAAAACCAACACACATGCATGTGTATGATCACACAGTTGAAAAAATTGGTCCTTGTAGTCCCTAATGATCAAGCTGGGGTTGACATAGGAGTGGTTATTGAACACTTTTTACGTGCCTGACCAGGTTCTAGGCACCTTTACATGTATTATTACCTTGGAATAAACATGTTACCAAATTTGTCAGCAAGGAGATGGTGTGGTGAGAGTAGCTTTGGGGAGACGGCTGAGTACACAGAAGTGGCCCCTGCAGAGAAGCTTGTATTTGAGATACAAGGTAATAGGGAAATCTTGTAGTGGGAACAAAACAAAACCTAATATAAGCAGTGCTTTGGGAAGACTTTCATGGCAGTGCTTCCCCCAAGCCCAGGGAGGTTGACATGTGAGGCAGACTTTAGCAAAAAAGGCCTGTGTTTGAGAAGAGCTCAAAAATTCTCATTTGATCCCAACACCTTGTTCCCTGGAGCATCTTATAACCCTTGCAGCATCTGGCTTTTGTGTGCTCTGTCCTTCTAGTTTGGAGGTACACTCAGCTCAGAAGGTAGAGATGAAGGGGTCAGCAGCACAGATGTGGCAATTGATACACGAAAGGGAATAAGGACAAGACAAGAGTGTCAGGACTCTAGGACTAGAAGCTGGGGAGGGAGACGGGGAGAGGAGTCAGCAAAAATCCACAGGGCTTTGCAGCAAGAGTGAGACATAAACAATGAGTCGGTATACTGTAATATCAGCAAAACCAAGTTTTAAGAAGAAGTGCTTTTGGTATCAAGAGCGGTAATACCTATTAAGAACCCAGGAAGTCTATACCAGTACCCCAGTTAAAATGGATTACTTCTTCTTTTCTCATCACCCCATATGGCTATCATTTTTTTAAAAGATCAAATATATAACTTTTTTACAATATCATCTCACTCATTATAGCAGATTTACTAAGTAGGTATCATCAATAATAGTCATCATTTATTCCAGATTGCAAGACACCGAGTCAGAGACATTAAATACCTTGCCCAGGTTTGCACAGCTTGGAAAGCTAGAATTACAAGCCAGGTTTGTCTGTTTCCCAAGTGTGATCAGCATTATTTTATGGCCCTTGAGACTTTGTATGTGTGTCCCCCTCCCAAAAAAAAGTTAAATCCTCTTTCATTGCTTATTTCCTATACCACCTTACCTTCATAGTAGGAATACAATGAAGATTAACTGAAAGGCTGAGAGAAGTGGAATGAAAAAGAACAGGCTATAATAGAATAAATGATAGGGAAGTACTTGCTACCTCTTGAAATCAGATTGCAAAGGAGTTACCTCTCACCTAGGTTTTGTTTACTACTTCCTTTCCTAGGTAATTTGTATGTATCTCCAGATTCACATTTCTATTTATCTTACTGGTCTAAGAATTATCTGAGGTGCCTGGGTGGCTCAGTTGGTTAGGCATCTGACTCTTGGTTTCAGCTCAGGTCATGATCTCAGGGGTTGTGAGATGGAGCCACACATCAGGCTCCATAATGTCTGCTTGAGACACTCTCCCTCTGCTCCTCCCCCTGTTTTTCCTCTTTCTCAAAATAAATAAATAAATAGATAGATAGATAAATAAATCTTAAAAAAAAAAGAATTATGGCCCATGACCATAATTGTTAAAGGTAACATTCTAAATCTAGGATAATTTTTGACTCATTGGTCCTTTCCATTTCCCAAACATGCTATCTAACAGAGCTCTTATTTGCATAGAGTTTTCTACAGTTTTCTAAATGCTATACAGGCTGATCTAAGTAAAAGAAAACTCAAGGAGTGTTGAGTGAAATAGAATTATTTTGCTCACTTTGAATATAATATTTGATTTGCCCCTCCTTGTCATCTGAAAAGGAGACTACCTACAGACTAAAGATAAATAGAGCACAGAAGGCTGCAGATCCTTGAATAAATATGATATGCAAAAAGTCTGAATAGTCAACTCCATTTACAGATACTCCTGTGCAAATTGGATAGTTGGATTTTCCCCTAGGTAAGTGAATGTTGGAGGATATTTAAAACCAGGGTGCTAGATGGCCTTTTTATTAAAATTTAAAAAAAAAGGAGTGTATGCAATAGAAGTTTGCATTGAATGAACCACAGGGATCATTGCATTCGCATTGGCTCTCACAGATAAAGAAATTGAGATGAGCTAACAGGCCTTAAACAAAATTAAGAAGGTGGGAAGTATACCAGATTCTGTCCTGGCTTGTTTTCTGGTTACTGTAGAAATCTGCCACCCAACACCCTGCAAATCCTCCTCTCAACTCCCCTGAAACAAAATACTGCACTTTTCAACCTTTCCCAATCTTGAGTTATAAAATTTGTTTTGGGATATTAATACCAGTGTTTTGGGATATTAATACCAGTGTCCACTTCTTGATACATATATAATAAAATAATTGGAGGTGTGGAGAACATGGTTCTAGAGCTAGTTTGATTCAATGACTTAGGAAGTGTTTACTGAACTCCTGCTCTGTGCCAGGCACTGTACTAAACATACTAGACCCAAGGGATGCGATGGTGAGTAAGATGGACGCTAAACTCTAGGAACTTCAAGGATAGTGAAACTGGCTTCTTATTCTGCCACTTAGGAGCCTGATGTTTGGTTAGTTAACTAACTTCTTGGAGTCTCAATTTCCTCATCTATACAATGGGATAATAATAGCTCATAGAGTTACTGTATAAAGAAAGGTGCTAGTACAGAGCTCAGTAAATGGAGCTATTATTAGCAGCTTCATTTTACAAGCAAGGAAACTATGGTCCAGAAAGTCCAAGAAACATGCTAAAGATCACACAGCTGTAGGCAATCTGATTCATCCACAGGTCCAGATTGATATGGCCTGGGGAATCCCTGAGCGAGTTCAAGGATATACCCTTCAGTTAATTTTGTTGGCTATATCTTGTGTCATAGTTACTTTCTGTAGTATATTTTACATTTCAATCTCTTGGAATGTAGACAAAGATGATTTAACAGGTGTTAAGGGGAAAAAAAATCTCTGATGTTCCCAAACTGAATTCTTCATTTCTCATAATGAAAGGAGCTTCACAGTCCATTTAATGCAACCTACCTATTTGGTCATTCAAATCAAGTCTTGAGCTACTGGCTTTCTTAATTTTAAAGGCTGCTTAAGTATCAGATAATTATCATATGAAAGCACACTCATGGTTACAGAACTCTCCTGTTCAAATAGTATGCTATCTCCAAACCAGCATGGTGGGTTTGCTACTGGGGAAGGGAAAGTGAAGATATAATTGGAGCCTATTCAATAATATTCAAATACTCTCAGAAAGATTTAAAGGTGAATGAAATGTTAATAAGTAACAATATTTTCTGTTACCCTATACCAAACGTCATTTTAGAGAAAAAAAAACTGTTACCTCTTTCAGGACTCAGTTTTAGGGCACTCACTCTGGAGAAAGGCAAGGAAGAGGTCCTCAGCATCGGCTCCACCTCTCTGCTCCTTCGTCCTCATCAGCCATTTCTTCCCCAGGGCTTCTCCTGCCTTGGAATCACTGGGAGCTTGTAACGAATGTGGATTCCTAGAGTTCATCAGACCAACTGAATCTGGTCTTCTGGGGGTTGTGTGGAGTGGGTTTGAGAGAATCTACAATTTAAACAAGCTCTCCAGGTGACATTTTCCCCATAATAAAGTTTGAGAACAATTGCAGGTGTGTCTGTTTATTGTTTCACTCTGGTCCTTGTTTTTAACCAGTGGTTCTCAAACCTGGTTGCATGTGAGAACCACCTGGGAAGCTTTGAAAAAATACTGATGCCAGAACCCCGCCCACAGTAATCCTGAAATAACTGGTCTGGGATTGAGCTAGCCACCAGTATTTTCTCCAAGAGATTTTCATTTGAAGCCAGAGTTGAGAGCCATGGCAATGCTTCTGAGATCCCCACATGATGCTTTCACACATCAACCCTCTGTCTCTGTGTTCTGTCCCCTTTCTATTACGTTCCAATTTGCTGCTTCTTTTCCTTGCTTTGTGCATCCCTAAGTCCTGACAGATGGAATTCACAGACCATTTGGCATATGGAAAGGGATACCGTAAAGCACAAAAAGCAGGAAGTCACTCAGTACTTAATGTCTGTATTGCTGGTTTTTAATATCCAGGAAGGTTGTGTTCCAGTCATCATCCTATAATTTAAATGCTGCCCTTTGCACCTGGCTCTGCGATTCTGATTATGGAGGTGACACACCTTAAAAATAAAGCAAAAGAAAAAGAGTGATTGGTCCCATTGCTGCTGATGTTCCAATTTACTATTATGAGATGGGGGAGGGTGGTGGGGCACATTGAACCAAATGGTATATCTCCTGTGATCTTAGGAGACTCAGATTGAAGACTAGAGTGTTGGTCCATTTCCTTCATTCCACAACATGTAGAGACTTATTTCCTCTTCTGGATTTTTGTGATTATCGTTTCATTCATTATCTTTATTTAATAAATATTTATTGGGCACTAGTGTAATGAGAGTGAATGATCTATAACCACCTACAACACTGTGGATGAATTTTATTAACATAATGTCGAAGAAAAGAATCCAAACCTAAAAGCAATGTGCTATATAATTTATATAAATTAAAAGCAAATAAAAATCAATCTATGCTATTATAAAACAGGATTGTGATTACCCATGGGGATGTATGGACTGGACTGGGCACAATGGGGGACTTCTGGTGAGTATGCAATGTTCTATTTCTTAATCTGGCTGCTGCATACAGAGTGTGTTCAATTTGTGGAAAGTTACTGAGGTTTTTACTTATGATTTAGACATGTAACTATTTTATATTTTCATAGAAGTTAAAACTATGTAAAGAAAAAGTATTTCATGGGCACTGCAAGACCCTAGTGTTTCAGAAGTAAGTCGAACATGTACCCTGCCCTCACAGTGTATACAGTCAGATGGGGAACACAGGCAAGTTCTAGCACATACACTGTGACCCAGTTTCCCAAGCAAGATGACAGCTAAGAGGTTTGAAGTGTAAATAGATGTTTGCTGGTATAAGTGGTAAGGAAATGGGCAGTGCTCACAGTTGCAGGAACAGCATGAGCAGGGCTCTGAAGGATGAAGGCATGGTGGGAGAGACGAAACAAAATGGCAGGCATGCAAGATGAGACTGGATAGAAACTGGGGCCAGATTAAAAAAAAACCTTTTAAGCCATTTCAGAAGTTGGGTACATATCACACTGAGGTCATTGAAAAACAATTGAAGAGGACATAGCAGGCTGCAGTCCTGACCAGATGTGGTTTTAGAAAAATTACTATCACCACAGAGAAAGGAATAGATTGAAGAGGGCAATTCTGCAGGGTGGGAGCCTGTAATCCAGGCAGGAGGTAATGGAGGTCTAGCTGTGATGGTGGCAGGGGCATGTATTGAAGTATTGAGAGGCATTTAGTAGGTAGACTTATTAAGATTTAGTGCTAGATTGGGAGTGAGGGGGAAAGAAGGGTCAAGGTAGAGCAGCTTGATGGATGGTGGACACTAGTAGGAAGATGGTGAGTACAGTTCTGGGCACAGAGAGAATGAGACTATCGTGATTCCCACTGAGAACACTATTACAAAGGTATGTTTTCTTCCTGTGCCTGAAGTCCTCCCTAACAGCAAGGGCTATTTCAAAACAACTGCACTAATGGTGAAATGAAAAGAAACTATTAGGTCCATCCGTTGGGCAACTTGAAGCATGTCTCTTAACCATTGGGTTTCTCAGCTTCTTTCTCTGTAAAGTGATGACAATTAAGAAGTCCCACCTCTCCACAGGGAAGTAGAGAATATAAAATAGAATCCTAACTGGAATCATGCTCCCTAAATGCAAGGAGCTATTATTGTTACTATTTCACCATGTTTAGTCTTGGAGAGCATTTCCCTGTACTTTCTTTGGACCTGATGTTAGATGATATAAAATGTCTGTTCTCTCTAATATCATTTTCATAGGAAAGATGTTTCTGATATCTGTATGAAAAGGACTGGAATCAGATCCTCCTTCATTGTTACCTTTGAGATGGGATCTTTCTGTGTCTATCTTTGCTATTTTGGTATTTCGGTTCATTCTATGTTCCAAAAATTTTGCTCCTCCTGGAATTTGCTCCTTAAGGAGCTGCTCTCAGCACTTTTTGTTAGAGAACTGGTACCACCATCCCCAGGTTGTATACACAACGTTGATCTGCAGCCAGGAAATTAGTCTGGAACCTCGACCTCCTACATGGAAAAACCCAATGACTACCCACAGACTCTCCTGATGGCTAACGAAGAAAATCACAGGTGCCAGTTTATGATTACTCCCCAATTTTATTAGTTGTCTAAGAAGATAAATGAAAATCCTTCTTTTAGCATGTGTGTTTGAAAATCACTCCAGTAGGAAAAGCCAGGTTTATATGTAATCATTATTTAACTAATACTGAAACTATAAACTATAATCATAATTTAAACTATAAATCACAGAGGTAGAGATGACTTGTATGGCTGCCTAAAGTTTCCATATTATGTTCAGTGTATGGTATTTCGAGGGGAGGTTCTGCCTCAATCATGAACCCTCCCTTAATTCTGAAATAATTTCTGTAATCATTATATACCACTGTGGTATATATTAATATTAGGCAAAATGTGGAGAACTGTCTCATAGAAAATGTCATGAGGATCATTCATATAGTTCTGTCCAAGATAAAATAAATAGCTTGGTAGCTGCTGAATATATAGTTGTACCTGAAACAGTCTGACTGAAGAATTTGTTACATATTTACTTTGCTTTCAGTATCTTGGGCATACAAGTACTTTCTAAGTACTGAGTTTGTGCCATGATCTTTGAATTCAGAGATCCCAGGTGTGGGTTAGGTCATTCTCCTTCTCACGTCTGTCCTCTATCTCTAATTCTTTCCTTACCGGTGCCCAGACTGTTCTTAAATCCATCCACTAAGATTTTTTTTTTGCACTGATTGCACATTTCACACCCATGTTTAGCTGCCTTTTAAATCTTCATTTTGCTTTATAGGTTATATAATTTCCTTTGTTTCTTTTGATGTTTAAAACAATCTTAGGTTGCTTTTTACCTGCAACTCTTTACCTGCAGTTATACTCTTTGTTTCATCAGCAGATTCTTCTGTGATGTTTTGTTTCTTTCTATTTATAGATTTTGACTGTGACTTCCTCTTCTATGTGCAATCTACCACATGCTCCGGCTGAAGGACTCAACATTCAGTGGGACTCAGTTTCCCCCAAGACAGATCCTTTCTTGCACCTTCCTTGCACCTTCTCTTGTATCTTTCTATTTATACTTTCCTATTTTCAGAACTTAATTCACCTCTACTTCCAGAAGTAATGGGTACCACTGATTTCTGGACCATTGTTCTATGGGAATATACTCTTCCATTTTCATTTAATCCATATGATAAGAAAGAACCATACCTGAGTGGCTCAACTGAGAATATTTTAAAGCACACTAATATAAAGTACATTAAATATGACCAGTGGATGATTAATTGCTTTACTGTTCATACATTAATAAAGCATACATGTATTGATCACATACTATGTGTCAGGACCCTTCTGGTCACTAGAGACCTAAAGCTGAGCAGAACATTTCTACCTGAGGATATTGACAAGCGAACAATTATTATATGATCTAATAAACACTATTATAGAACTGACAAGGACTTCTGAAAGATCAGGTGGTATTAATTAGCACAGCAGTGTATGGATATTTACTTTGTACAAAGATTTTTTTTTTTACTTTGTACAAACCTTGAGACACTAGCTGACAGCGACAAACACATGTTAATACTCTCATTTTACAAATGAGAAAACAGGGGTCATCCCATGAGCAGAAGTTCTTTCTTTTTTTTCCTTTTTTTCTTTTTAAAAAATTTTTTCAGTGATCCAAGATTCATTGTTTATGCACCACACCCAGTGCTCCATGCAATATGTACCCTCCCTAGTAAGTGGCAACACTGGCTTTTTCAAGCATATCTCTCCTAACTCTAAACCATTCCTTATGAGTACAAACTAGGGGGACTTCATGGAGGGGTTGGCAGCTGAAGTAGGACTTGGATAAGTAGATATTAGCCAGTCAGGGTTGTTCTTGGAAGAGAGCAGTCACATAAGTATGGGAAGGATCTAGGAATGGTAGCAGTCCAGGGACACAGGGAACACTGAGGAGGTGGGTAAGCCGTGGAAGATGAGCCTGGAAAGGAGAAGGGATCAGATCCTGAAGACTTTATAGCCACCATCATCTCTCATATTAGCCAGCTCTAGCACATCACTGGGCCTGGGGAGAGAAGTAAAGGGGTTGGGGTGGGATTGAG
Organism: Ailurus styani; assembly: GCA_002007465.1. Taxonomy (NCBI): domain Eukaryota; kingdom Metazoa; phylum Chordata; class Mammalia; order Carnivora; family Ailuridae; genus Ailurus; species Ailurus styani. The sequence goes on along the minus strand of LNAC01000019.1, from coordinate 1,154,065 downwards.
AGCTGGGATAAGTATATTATTGATATGTATTTAAATAAGGAAAATATAAAGCTAAGATACTGGCAGTGTGTGTGAATTCTCTGCTCCATTTGCCTCATGTATAATGGTACCACAGAGCTACCTTCAAATGAGCAGGGTGTACCTACCATCCTGATGGGGTGTTTACCCTGTAAGCACTTACTGCCTCATTGCACACTTCTTCCCTTACTGTACAGCATCTGTTTCACTTGATTACTAGACTCCACGTCAGAGGTCTCAACCAACAACTTAAAAAAAAATGATTTGCTGTGGCTGAACTTTCAAGAAAGAAATATACCACCGCTCCCCCCAAACCCCACTGTGTTCTGGAGAGTATGTGTTCTGTTCAATGACCTCAGGCAACTAAGCTATAAAAACAATAATAATAATTTTATTTGTGATAACATTTAGAGGAATGCCAGTGATCTATGGTGTTTTGTCCTTTGGTTAGCATATGCACATTTGATTATCACCTAGGTAGAAATATCTCCCTATAATGCACATCACTCAGGTGATGGGCTACATAGTGGGGAATTTTCTTTCTTTCTTTCTTTCTTTCTTTCTTTCTTTCTTTCTTTCTTTCTTTCTTTCTTTCTTTCTTTCTTCCTTCCTTCCTTCCTTCCTTCCTTCCTTCCTTCCTTCCTTCCTTCCTTCCTTTCTTTCTTTCTTTCTTTTTCTTTCTTTCTTTCTTCTTTCTTTCTTTCTTCCTTTCTCTCTCTCTCTTTCTCTTTCTTTCTTTCTCTCTCTCTTCTTTCTTTTCTCCTTTCTTTCTTTCTTTCTTCTATTTTTCTTTCTTTCTCTTTCTTTCTCTCTCTCTTCTTTCTTTTCTCCTTTCTTTCTTTCTTTCTTCTATCTTTCTTTCTCTCTCTCTCTTTCTTTCTCTCTCTCTCTTCTTTCTTTTCTTCTTTCTTTCTCTCTCAATGCAACAGTGACAGATTTTCAATTTGGTGACAATGTTTTGAGGCATTTTTCTTTCTCTCTCTCTTTTTTAAAGATTGTATTTATTCACTTGACACAGAGAGAGATCACAAGTAGGCAGAGAGGCAGGCAGAGAGAGGAGGAAGCAGGCTCTCTGCTCAGCCTGATGTGGGGCTCTATCACAGGACCCTGAGATCAAAGGCAGGGGCTTAACCCAATGAGCCACCCAGGCGCCCCGAGGCATTTTTCGGCATTCACAAAAAGATTCGTCTGTTTTAGTAATATGTATTTTAGAGGAAGTGAAGACATAAAAAATTGCTACTTGCTGTGGCCATTTGTTGAAACAGATATTTTCCTCTCAGGTACATGTGCACAGTGATTAAATACAGGCCATCTGAGCACATTATTTCATTTGAAATCCCAATTAAAGTGTCTCATAACTGTTACAAGTTTAGTTGAACTTGTGTTCTTGAATTGTGCTCACTGTCAGCCACTCTTATCTCAGTGCTGGATAGTCACTAAATTCTTGTATTTATTTCCATTTTCCCAATTAGCTTAGGTTGTTAGTGCAAATTTATATGTCCTGGTTCTTCTAAGTTCTTGCCAATTACTTTGCAACATTGAACACTTTAACTGTGCTTGCTCTGGGGTACTAGCAATGAAACAGTAATTAACGGAGATACTTGCCTCTTTTCCTTGCAAGTTAAGAGAATGAGATTATTCTCCAATAAACAGGCTTCAAGCAAAATGATGGCAACTTTTGATAACAATTTTTAATCATAGTTTACATGTAATTCATTTTTTACACTAGTTTAAGCCACAGAAATGAAAACAAACCAAATTAGGGTTTGTCAGATATAATAAAATGCTAACAGATCACGTCTGGCTTGGCTCAGCGATACTCTACAATTTACATGACATTTTAAATGAATCATAAAATGTTAATCAAGTAGAAATCTTGACCAAATCCAAGTAATCTGATTGAGTTCTGCTATAGATACAAAGCAAATGGAATTTTCTCTTCTTATTGAATTTTTTTATCTTTCAAAAATTCATTTGTGGTTATTGAAGAACAGACTTAGAAATAGTTTTTAAAATATTCAAAAATTGTTCTCTTCCAAACACCTTCAGTATTTTGGTCATTTTCCTGTGGAGAAATGGGATAAATTATCTCAAATGTCTCAATAGTTAAATTGAATTTCAGACATATTTAGGGGCAATGTCAATATATAGTCAATTTTAATATATAAATTAAAAAACATTTAGTTCTAAAAAGGCAATATCTTACTCTTTCCCTCACTAGGCTCTACTAAATTCTCTTGAGGTGGGGGGACTCTGCATGATCCATTGTTCTATACCCTGAACACCCCACTCCCATCCACTGTCCACTATTCCCAAACTCCCTACCCTGCCTTATTTTTATCCCGTTGGATTTATCATGATCTAATATTGCCCTATATATTATATTTCTAAGTTATTGTTCATTTCTTTTTCCTAGAATGTGTGCTACATGAAGGAAGATACTATTGTCTGTTCTCTTTGTATTGTTTTCCAAATGTCTAGAAAAGTGTCTAGAGGTTAAGTGTTGAGTAATTAAGCATTGTCTAAATTGTTGGGTCCATAGTTAAATATCTTGTTTTGTTCCATATATCTTAAGGTTACATTGTTCTCCTTCCCTTGCAAGTAGAGCGACAAAGCCAGGCATTTAAATCAGTGTGGTCTTTCTTCATTTTTCTATGATTTGGGAGCAAATCGTTGTCCTAAAGGGGAAGGAAGAACATGAACTGACACAGGACTGACCTGGGACCTGGAAAGACTGAAGAACCATGAAGAGGGTTTTCAGCTCTGGTCTATGCTAATTCAAAGAGGCCCAGAATTTGTCTCAGTGTCCTGAGCTTATAGGGAGGAGACCTTGGTTCTTGTCCTGTCCTGTCGCTAATTTACTATGTGACATTGAAAAATCATTGTCTTAGTTTCTTTGTTTATAACATGGGGGTAATAATAGTTTTAAAAGTTTAGGATGCTACCTATTTGTAAACACATTATTATTATTATTATTATTACTTTTATTTAACAAGTATTTCCCTAAGATACCATATCTTTATGTGTAAAGTAAGATTTGAAGGCATAGTATATGATATATAATGATATATTTGCTTAATATACATATGAAATATTCCTGGTTTAGAATATCAATCATTTCTGTAAAGTATGATTTTTTGGGGTAACTTTTTCATTCAGATATGAGAATCAGTCACTCGGTTGGTGATTAGAAAATGAAGTTTGGCTGTTTGTGATCACTGCTATTGTCTGAGAGAATACTGGATTCAAAGTGAGATCCTGCGTGGAGGTTGCATGGAGGGCCCCTGGGGAAGGCTTAGGCAGGTAATGGGCACTGACGAGGAATGAGTTTGTCATGAGCCAGCCCATCAGGTGCAAGGGCCATAAAATGAGGCCATGAGGGACATGGTGTTCTTGATGACAGTAGTAAATCCGTTTCAAATAAAGTGAACTGTTTGCTTAAACTTTCCTATGTTCTGTCAGACCTTTGGCTCTGAGAACCAGCTCAATATAGAAACTAGCTCACCCAGAGGCTGCAAGGAAGAAAGACTCAAAGTACAGGCTGTTGCATCAAAATTGTGTTTAGTAGCGCAAAACTCTCATGAAATATCTGGTATGTTGCTTTTTTGAACTTTCTCATTTGGGCAGAATTGTCCCTTCTTATATTACTGTTCTTTTAGCATAATATGTGGAAGGAACAAAGTTCTCACTTGATAAAATACAATATATTCAGCTCTCTGACAAATCCATAGTCTTTTAACTTTTTTATTAAAATTATACATGGAAAATTATTTAGCACCCCAGGTAAGCATTGATGGCACTTATCCTCATGGACATTTCATGTTTTATTTTTATTTTTATGTGGACATTTTCTACTTCCTTTTCTCCAGTGAAGATCGTTTCAAATAAAGCTGTCTGGTATGGAGAGACATGGTTGCTAGGGAGCCTGAGTAACAACTGCTGATGTTACTAGGGAGGATACAGAGGTGAGTCCCTGATTATAGAAGAGAACCATTTTTCATTCTCCTTGAAAGTGAGTCTTTATATACAGATGACAGGTTCACTAACTCGGTTAGGAATAAGACTCCAGAAAGAAATATGAAATTTTAATATGTTTCCTCAGAGCGATATAAATCTAAAGATATTTCTCCCAGATGAATGAATGGGGTTTATGCCCACCTCTATCGTACTATATGGTGAAAATGCTTTTAGAAAATCTCACATGGTGCAAATCTTTTGGTTTATAAAACTGGGCAAGCTCTCTAAAACCTTGGGTTCATCACCTAGGTGGGATGATGACTCTCTGCCTAATATTTCTTTCATCGTCCCATTTGGTTAGGTATAGGTCAGTAAACATTCACTGAGATCTACTATGTGCTAAGCACTTTACTAGGGGCTTTTCATACATTTCTCATTTGAACTTATAATGCCGATGCAAGGCATTATTATTTTAATAAACACTAGTAAATATTCTAGTCAGTGGAGAAGGTGGGATTTGAATCCCATTCAGTGTCACTATCTTATTTTTATTAAAATGTCTCCTAATGATGAATAGAATAAATACACAAATACATCAATTTCATATAAACCACACCACCAGTTGCCTTTCTGTTAGTTTTACTAATGCTTCTGAAAAATCCATAAATGGTAAAGTTTAGTGAAATACTTTCAGGAGATTATTCTGGCATTTGAAAACAAAGTGTGCTAAACATTGCTTAATTTTATCATTAGATAGTTTAATTTTAAGGTGTCTTATTAAATAATTTGGGTTCCCTGTAGGATGTTGTTAATGCCCACAATTAAGCTCAATTAAAACTAACTGAATAGATATCTTGTATAGAATATTGTACTAGAATAGGTAAGACAGTCATTATGAAGCTTTCTATACAACATGGTGGGAATATTACCAGATGGTGAAAGGAAAGCATTCTGAGTAGAATTTTTTTTTTTAAGCGGCACCTGGGTGGCTCAGTTGGTTGAACGACTGCCTTCCGCTCAGGTCATGATCCCGATGTCCTGGGATCGAGTCCCGTGTCGGGCTCCCACTCCATGGGGAGTTTGCTTCTCCCTCTGACCTTCGCCCCTCTCATGCTCTCTCTCACTGTCTCTCTCTCAAATAAATAAATAAAATCTTAAAAAAAAAAGAAAGAAAATGACAACAAAATTTTGGGGTGCCTGGGTGGCTCAGTGGGTTAAAGTCTCTGCCTTCCGCTCAGGTCATGATCTCAGGGTCATGGGATCGAGCTCTGCATCAGGCTCTCTGCTCAGCAGGGAGCCTGCTTCCCCCTCTCTCTCTGCCTGCCTCTCTGCCTACTTGTAATCTCTCTCTCTCTGTCAAATAAATAAAAAAAAGTAAAGTAACCTTTATGCCCCATGTGGGGTTCTTTGGAGGATCAAAAGCCACATGCCACATTGACTCAGCAAGTCAGGTGCCCTGTGAATAGAAATTCTTTTTTTTTTAAGGATTTATTTATTTATTTGAGAGGGGGGGACGGAGAGAGGAGGAAGGAGAGAGAGAGAATCTCTAGCAGACTCCCCAATGAGTGTGGAGCCCCACAGGAGGCTCAATCCCAGGACCCTGAGATCATGACCTGAGCTGAAATCAAGAGTCTGATACTTAACCAACTGAGCCTGCCAGGTGCCCCTGAGTAGAGATCTTAAATGTCTCTTCAATATTTGAAATTGACAGTCAACCTTATCAGCAACATGTTCCTTTTCAACTTTAGACACCTTCAGTCTCCTGTAACCTAGAACACTTTAGTGGAGTCCCAAGGTCAAAGCCGAAGAGTCTCTATCCACAACTTCTGAGTTTATGGAGTTTTCATTGTCACCAACATCCACTCACAGAATGTGAATAAGAGCATATGGAATTGACTAATACCCTTTAAGAAAAGGTTGTGAATGTTGGGGTTCATATAAAGAAGACATGAACCATACTGAAGAGTGGGTAAGCACCCTATTAACCTGAGAAACCATATCCTGTAGCTCAGAATATCTTTTAGAAAGCAAAAGTGGATTAAAAAAAAGAAAGAAATGTTCTTGGAGAGCAAGCGGTATGACTTGAGTGAGATTTATTGAGGCAATTATTGTGTCTGGTTTTCAAGAGTGCTAGAAAATTTTATGATCACCACTAGGCACTTGTAGCCTGGTCAGTGGAGATACAAGAGAAAGATTATTTAATCCTTCAGAATATGGATTTATTGTCTGTGGGAATTAGGATTGAGAATTGTTTCCATGTAGAGCTTTTTCCTATGATAGATTTTTTTTTTAAAAGAACGTTTGATCTCTTCCTCTGAAATACCTGTCTGTTGATTACTGTTAGGGGCAGGACATTTAATTAGGCAGATTGGGTCAAGTTATAGCAAATGCCACCCTACTTTAATGGAGGTTACTTAGAAATGTAGTGTTTTGGGATTACTACCTTAATGGTTACCTATGAATTTAACACTGTCAATCTCTTATCTCACAGAGGGTGTGGGCAAACCTTTAAATGGTGACACTGTGCATTAGACATCATCCTTTGCAGCAGACCTGAGCCTTGAACACAGACCGAGATAAGAGATTTATGGGAAAGACAAGACTTATTTCTCAAACCAGTGGTTGCTCATAAAACAAGATAATCAGATAGTATGAGTTTAAACATAGGAGGAAAGGGGAGGTATTCTTCCACATACTCTGTGATTTTATCTATAAGCCAACTTTCCAGGAAAAACCTTATAAATAGTTGCTGTAAGAGGCAAGTTGTTAAGGGAAATGGCAATATTAAAATCATCTGTAAGGCTGCATTGCTTATAAATGAGCCAGTTTGTTTTGAAGGATTTGATTCATCTGGTGAGTCAAAACAACTAAAGTATTTGTATAAATTACCTATGTTGATACGGCCTAGGGGTTATATGTATATGTATAATTTACAAAGCATCCAGAAACTGTTAGGAAGCTTTTGACGTGGTTTAATGCGGCCCCTCCTATAGCACAAAAAAAGAAATATTCAATTATTCCCAAGATATCTACCGAGCCCCTATTTTATGTCAGGCATAGCAAATATGATTATGGATTAGATATAGGGAAACACAATCCCTACCATTGAAATAATATTTACTAAGCACAGTATTGCTTTTGAGACACATTGTGTGAAACACAATAGGATTATTTGACCTTGAGTGACTTGAGTGGCCAAGTCAGTTATCACTGCCTGTTCTGGAAGATGTCGGTCCATTATAGCAAAGACCCAAAGGTCCTGCATATTTTTAGGTTATAATCACAAGAAATTAAAAAACTATTTCACAGTCTTCTTTGTTCTTCAGATACATGCAAATAATTCCTGCTGTTTTTTCTTTTTGTGTTTTCTCTTTTAACAGGCAGTGGCTACAATTGATTCAGCATTACTTTACCAGAATAAGTAAAGGTCTATTTGCCTTGCATGATATTAAATTAAATCTGTCTGAGAGATAAACAACTTAAATTTTAATACTTCACATTCAACAATGCATCTGTGCTAATATTTAAATAATACAATACATCTATCTTTCAGACTCTGATTTAATGTTCTGGTCTTCTTTGGTTTTAGGCTTTTGCTGAAAGCTCTAAATTTATGTAATCCTTTCCTTTTCCAGAAAAGTGAGGATGTTGTTCTAAACCTTGCCTGAAAAAAAAAAGTGCAAAGCTTACTTCAGATTGATCCACTGAGTTATTTATTTTACCAGTTTACCTTAAGGTTTAGTCATAAAGACAGATAATATAAAGCAATGTTACCTTTAATATTCTTTTAGTATTTGATAGTATAGAAAGACCACATCATCAAATATATGCCTATAAACAAATTTGCTTTATGTCTTTCCTCATCAATTTGAATTACTCCATTTCTCAAATCACTGAAGGTGAATCACTCTTTCTAGGATTTCTATATGAATATAGGTATTTCTTTTTCACTTTTCATATATGAGATAAACCAGTAGAGTGTAAATACATTTTCATTTTTATTTTTTTTCCTCCTTTATATTGACATATATTATTGCTGAACTACCTCTTTCTTTGTGGAGAGTTTGTAATACACACACATGCACTTTGCCTCATGAGATAAGATAGTGTAAGAAAAAAAATTCAGGACCCTAACACTATTTATTCAATTAACTTGGATAGGGGTCTAAACCTTGAAGAACTTCAGTTTCTTCATTTGCAAAATGGAGTCAATCATATCTACCTTTTTTGGGTATTATAAAGATTAAATTAACATGCAAAACAGATTCTGACAAATTGTGGACAATAAAAACGTGTCGGCCCTTCTCTCCTTATTGTTAATTATTGAATACATTAGCAGGACAAAGCAAGCCATTCTTTACTTTTTTCCCCATTAAGATCAGGAGAAATGGCAAGACTTTATTTTACTTTTCATAGTGTATAAGATTGTCATTCAGAAGACACAAAATTTAGTACTAGAAGATAGTCATGGTATTGTTTCACATATTTTCTTAGAAGTAACTAAAGTATACTCATTTAAAATTTTATTAACCATAGAAATTATCCTATAGTTTGACAAATTATTTAATAAATGGAGTTGGCTTGAAATCTTATGTGTTTTGGAAAAGCTGTGTAGAGGTCAAATACATCTTTTTCACCTTGCAAATATTGAGTTCGTAATTATGCACAAAGGACTTCTTAATGAGTTTTAATACAATACAACTCCCAGATGAAGTAGTTCACATCTAACCTTTTAAACATTCTGTCTTAGGCATTTGTGATGGATAGTCTTTATGATGGCCATGACCAGTTCCTTCCTTCTTTGCATCTGTACACTCTTCCTCATATCAAGGGACAGAATCTAATTTCCACCTCCTTGAATCTGGGCTAGCCTAAGTGACTAGTGTGACCAATAAAATGGATCAGGAGTGATGCTCTGCAGCCTCCAAGCTTAGGTTATAAGAAGTTTCATATCTTCTTTGTTGATCTTTTGGGATGTTTCCTCTCAGAATCAATTTGCCTTGTTGGGAGAACTCCCAGACATGCGGTGAAGCCATTAGGAGCTCTGGTTGATAGTTGCAGCTGAGCTCCGATTGACATAGTGAGCCATGAGAATGAGCCACCTTGGATGTCCAGCCCAGTTAAGGCCTCAAATGACTCTAGCCCCAGTGACTATTGGACACCACATAAGAAGCCCTGAGTTAGACTGAGTCAACCTAAAGAACCATAAAGGAAAGTGAAAAACTGTTGTTTTAAGCCACCAAGTTTGGGGTAGTTTGTTATGTAACAGAAATATGGATAACAGAAATAGCATTTATAAGCAAACTACCTGTCCACATAAGGTGTTATTTGTTATGTTAAACCTCAAATCATTAAGTGATTTGTGTCCTTAATAGGCCCAAATCCTGCTTTTTATTTCATTGTGATCAGGTTTTAAAAGAATATAGTGAATGTATGGTGTTAGATTTGAGGGGGAGAATTAAAATATAGAATTTTGGAACTTGGAGCTTCATATGCATCCATCCATTCATTTAAATATTGATTATGTACATATGTAAAGCAATATGCCAGGTGCTGTGGGGGATAAAGGGATGAGTCAGAAAGCTGAACCAATATTAGCATTTTGAAGACCCTCCCAATTCCCTCTGAAGACAACAAAACACTGTTCGAGTTCCCTGCTGGGTTTTCATTGGTTTCATTTTCTCTTTAGTTTTCTTTCTTTCATTCTTTTGATTTTTTTTTCATTTTCAGATTGTTAGTTTCTTACAGTGTTTGGAAAATATTAAAAAACCTATTTGAAGGAAAAATAGTCACATGCATAAAGACATAATAATAAAAAAAAACTCACACAAACTAGAAATGTTAGTAAGCAACCTAAAATTTTGGTGAAGATTTTTATTTTTATTTTTTTGACCCAGTTTATTTTTTGACACCATAATATTGTTGTCTTTCAGTGAGATTTATGTTCATGATGTGATATAAATGACAAGAAAAATAATACAATTTTTCTGTATCCCAGATGCTTCAAGTGTGATAAACCAACTATTAATTGCTTTCAAGTACTGTGACTTTGTTAAGAACAAGAACTTTGAACAGAGAGAAGCTGAACCATATTTATGACTGACATTTACTATTTTTTTTTTTTACCTTAGGTGATTTTCAAAACACTCTTAGCCTAAGTTTTATTATCTGTAAAGTAGGTACAAAAATGGTACCGATACCCAAAGGCTATTATGAGTATTTGGCTGCAGTATGCATGTAAAGTACTTGCAAGGGCTCTAGCACATAGTAAGAGAACTGACATTTTTCTAAAATCACAGTCGTGGGGGATTACATTTTCTACGGTCTTAAACAATAGTGGTGCTGAGGGTTTAATGAAATGTTATTTAGGTTCTATGGTCAGTGGGGCAATTAAAAAATGACCTGGACTTAGTTACTTTTTATAAGTGGTTTTAAAATTTAAAACAATCATTTAAAAGGCAGTGTAAGCTTTCTTTAAATGAAATCCCGTAAAAACGGACAATTTGGTTGAAATGGGGGTAGGGATGAATCTCACTTTCTTCAGTGGTTCTCTTAGGATGAAAACCTAATGGCTTAACAAAGTCCAAGTTAAAAATGACGGCACCGGGGGTGCTTGGGTGGCTCAGTCGGTTAAGTGTCCAACTCTTGGATTCAGCGCAGGTCCTGATCTCATGGCTTATGGGATGGAGCCCTGTATCAGGCTCCACACTCAGCGGGAGTTTGCTTGGATATTCTTTCCTTCTACTCCTCTAACACTCCCCCTCAAATTAATAAATAAATCTTTAAAAAAAACCACTGACACTAGCTTATTATTTTTATGTTTGTAGCTCTATTTCTTTCTAGTCCTGCTGTCCAGGAAGCCTTTAAAAGTATATAAGATCCTAAATGTCCTTCCTATTTCATCTCTTCCCTCTCTACCAGAGTAGAGTTCCTGTTCTTCACTCTGCCTGCAGAAGCCTAACCTGTGCTTTTGGTTTTCAGACATCAGCTTCATTGCTTCAGCTTGGAGGTGAAAGGCCATAAGTGGAATATGGTTTAAGGAGAAAAAAAACTTGAAATGCATTAAATTTACTATGGCAGACATTTGATCCCAATTACAAATGAAATAAAACATGTTTCACCTGAATTGCTCAAGCAGACTGAGCTACATTTTCATTCCATAGTTTTAAGTTTTATAATTTGGGATTTCTCCAAATACATTCTAGGGAAGTTGGTGAAGACACTACCAGCTGGTGAGCACAGATGTTATTTCATTAACATATTTAGCCAAACCTTGATGAATCCTAATATATATTTCCTTAAACCAAGATGTTTCTTTACTTGAGTAAAGACTTTTTCTCAAAGACTTCCAAAAATTTCCAGGGATGTCAACACATATTCATGAGATTTGCCTGGTTGTAGGTTTTACTTTAATGAGTCTTGTCCAAACTCCACAGACCTTTAGAGCTGCTCCCCAATTCTTGTGCACCTCAAGGCTTTGCCACTGCTGTCACTCATGAAGCTAGGTGCATTTTACATATGGCACAAGGGGTCTTGCATCTTACTCTTGCACCTATAAAACATGAATGACAACATCTCTTCTGCTCTCTGTTAGAGAAGAGAGCTAAAAGTTTCCTGGAGAAAGTGAAGTCCTAGAGTAGTTGGTGACAGTTCTTTTAATTAAAGGTATATTTATTTTAAAATTTGAAATAATATAAATGCATATAGGTAAAAGATGGAGTCCTCTATTTTTGTCCATTTTGTTAAAATCTATATATTTCTCCTTTTTTGTTTCACTATTATATATATATGTGTGTGTGTGTGTGTGTGTGTGTGTGTGTGTGTGTGTGTGTATTTTAAAAATCAGAGCTCTTAAGGGAAAGGAGAAAGAAAATGAGGCAGAGGCAATATTTGGGATGATAATGGATGAAAATATAACAACTTTGCCTTTATTAGTGTTTTATGATATATTTTTACCCATGCTTTCACTTTCAACTTTTCTATTTTTTCCATATTGTATCCCTTGTAATTAATATGCAAATACTAATTTAAAATATGTAGCCTAAAATTTTTTGTTCTTTAACTGGAACCTCTCATACATTTAGATTTAATGTAATCACTAGCATTTGAAATTGTCCTGTCTTATCTCTCCTTTCTTGCCTTTTTAGGGTCGATTACTTTTTATTATTCCAGTATTCCCTTCTACTATTTTGGAAGTTGTATATTATGTTTTTTATTTTAGTGGTTTCCCTAGAAATTATAATGTGACCATTTAACACATCAAAGTCTAATGTCATATACTATTGTTACCTTTCTCCTAGGCAGTAGAAATCTTAAAGAATATTAATGCCATTTACTCTCTTCTTGATTTGTATTATTTTGCTAGATATTTTAGTTGTATTCCACAACATATTTTCACTATATTTTGATTAATACTGTCAAAATTCATTTAGATTTACTCAAATACTAATTTCTTATTTTCTTAAAGATTTTATTTATTTGGGGTGCCTGGGTGGCTCAGTGGCTTAAAGCCTCTGCCTTCAGCTCAGGTCATGATCTCAGGGTCCTGGGATCGAGCGCCACGGGGGGCTCTCTGCTCAGTGGGGAGCCTGCTTTCTCCTCTCTCTCTCTGCCTGCCTCTCTGCCTACTTGTAATCTCTCTCTTTCTTAAAAAAAGTATGTTATTTATTTAACTGACAGAGCAAGATCAAGAGAGCCTAATCAGGGGGAGTGGCAGAGTGAGAGGGAGAAGCAGGATCCCCCCTGAGCAGAGACCCCAAGGCAGGGCTCAATCCCAGGACCCTGGGATCACAACCTGAGTCAAAGGCAGATGCTTAACTGACTGAGCAACCAGGCACCCCTCAAATACTAATTTCTTCACTCTATATTTTTGCTTGTATCTCAGATTTTCCATTTGGGATCATTTTCCTTATATCTGAAGAATATGTCCTAGGGTTTTATTAATGAAGATCTCTTAGTGGCAAACTTTCTCAATTACTGCTTATAAGAAAAACATTATATCTCCCTTTTCAAAATTATATTTTCTTCAGATATAGAAATCTAGAATGATAGTCACTTCTTGCAGCCCACTGAAAGTGTCATTCCACTCTCGCTTGGTTTCATTGAAGCTGTTGGAAAGTCAGATGTCAATCTGTTGTTCCATTGAGAGAAAACTGTTCTCTGGCTTCTTTTAACATCATATCTTTGTCTTTGGTGACGTGCTGCTTTACTGTAATGTGACGCTTCTTCTGTAATCTGTGGATAAATGTCTCTTACCATTTCTAGAATATTTTCTGCCACTGTCTTTCTAAATATTGTCCCTGCCTTGTTCTCTCTCTCTCTTTTCCATATGGGGCTTTGATAAAAACACGTAAGGCATGCTAACTCTACTTTCAATCTTTTCATTCCATTTATTCATTTCTTCATATTGCATTGTAGATAGTTTCTTCTGATCAATCTCCTGGTTAGTTTTCTTTTCAGCTGTTTTTAATCTGGTCATAGTCACATCAGTTGAGCTCTTAAATCTGAAAATACATATACATATATATTATATATATATGTATATATATATTTCTAGAGTATCTTTTAGAGTATCTCTTTTATTTTTTCTCATATATGCTGGGTCATTTTTTATAGTGTCCACAGATATGTTATATGTTAATTTTTCTCTTTAATAGAGATTTTTTTTTTAAGATTTTATTTATTCATTTGACACAGAGAGAGAGATTACAAGTAGGCAAAGAGGCAGGCAGAGAGAGAGGAGAGAGGAGGAAGCAGGCTCCCTGCTGAGCAGAGAGCCCGATGTGGGCCTCGATCCCAGGACCCTGGGATCATGACCTGAGCCGAAGGCAGCGGCTTTAACCCACTGAGCCACCCAGGTGCCCTCTTTAATAGAGATTTTACAATTTAGAGCTTATGAATCAAATATCTGAAATCTCTGTTTTGGCTTTTTGTTATGGTTGTGGTTCTAATAATGCCTACATTTGGTGTGTACATTGTAAGTATTCTTAGTTGCTTATTTTCTTTGGGAGATTATTTGTGGGAATTGTTCAGTCTTTGGATGAAGATGAATTTGAAAATCTGGAGAGTACTTTTGTTTGTATCTGCCATGTACCTGAAGGAACTATGTCTGGGACTATTTTAAACTAAATTTTTACTCTGGGGTCTTTTGGACCACACAAATGATATGACTTTGAGCTACAAATCTATAGAATACAAAAGTAGAATACTTGTGAGTGTGTGTAAAATGGTAGTGGCAGAAGTGGTTAGTTTTCTTTCAATAGCTGCTCTCCTTCTCTCCCATTACAATAGAGTTTTTAGCTAGATATATGGCTTCCTAGAATAATAAAGTATACTGGCCAGCTGCCTTTGTAATGAAGTATGAAATATAATTATATTCAATGGGCTGTAAGTGGAAATACCCCGCAACAGCTTCCAGGACTCTTTGATATGAGACAATTGGCATGTACTTATTGAGCCCTCTTAAGCCCTTCCCCTAACTTGTTGCTTAGAATATATGTAATGGCTGCAATTCCATCTCTGACCATGAGTGAAGGCCATGTTCAAAGGATGGCACAGTAGAAAATTAGGAGTATGGATCCTTGAGGCCATTGTAGAGCAGGGCTGTCTCACGGTCTCTCTGTAACAGTTAGCTCTGAACTCTTACCTGAGAGACAAATAAACTTCTGGCTTGTTTAAACCACTGTCATTTTATGTTTCTGTTATTCATATCTGAACATTATCCTAACTAATCTAATGAGTAAATAGTTAATTTCAGAAATTACACAGCCAGGGACTTTGTTTATAAATACCTGGGATCTAAGGCAAAACATTTAATCACACCTGATTAATGATTTTTTTCACTCCTTAGCTGGGATTGGATGGTAAATAGCATAAACTAACTAATATCTGTTTTATGTGCTTAAATTAAGTACAAAGTAAACATTATAGTTTTCAGTATATGTTTCAAGTTCCATTATTCTACAATTTATTTTGTTAATCTTCTAAAGTCTCCAGGTTAAATACTTTCCTTGTATTGTTGATAATTGCAGAGACCTGATAAAACCCCAGAAAAAAATGTTGTCAAGATTGTGTGATTCATGTCATAATATACTGGGTGGCCCTGGAAACAGAAAACATTTTTGTAAACATAACTATGTGTTTGTGCTTTATATTGATGAATATAAATTTCCCCACTGAAAACAAGATAAATTGATGAGAACAATTTTTATAACATTGACTTTTTTTGGTCATATTTCTGAAGTATTAACATGATTCTCAATTCTACAATTGATTAATCCTGTGGATATAAGAAGAGAAATGTAAAGGTTTTAATCAAATTTTTCACAAACAGAAATTACTATATAATATATCCATTACAGGGCTTAGAATTGGTTAGCTTTTCAACTAATTCTACAGAATGGCAAAATACTGCTATTGATTCCAGAAAAAGGATAACCCAAAAATAAGAACTAAGGGAAGCTTCATTTATGGATACAAATGCAAAAGTCTTAAATAAAATAATAGGAAATTGACATAGCAGTGTACAAATCACCATATATCATGACCAAATAAATTTTTTTTAGGTTTCCCAAATGGGTCAACATTAGGAAAGATACTAGTATTACTCATTTTACCAATAAATTAAAAGTGAAGGGGAAGATCAATCAATAGATATTGAAAAATTCCTATTTTATTAGATTCCAATAAAATCTCTTAGAAAGGTAGAAATAAAGAGAAGATCCCTTAACTAACTATAGAGTATTTATAAAAGACCTTAAACACAGATCTTACCTAATGGCAAAATATTAGAAATGTTCACATTATAAAGGGAGGAGCAAGATGGCAGAGGAGTAGGAGACCGTTTATTATCAGGTCCCAGAAATTCACCCAGATAGTTATCAAACCATTCTGAACACCTACAAATTCAACAGGAGATCAAAGAGAAGAAGAGCAGAATTCTAGGAACAGAAAATCGACCACTTTCTGGAAGCTAGGACGTGCGGAGAAGAGAATCTGAAACGACAGGAAGAGAGACTCCAGGGGGAGGGGCCGGCTCCCGGCAAGTGAGAGAGCAGTGGAGCACAAAATTGGAACTTTTAGAAGTCTACTCCACTGAGGGTTGTTGCCCCAGAGGCCAAGCAGGGGGTGAAGTGCTCGTGGGAACAATGTGGTCTCAGGACCCACGGGGACACAAAAAGACCAGGGGTGTCTGAACATGACAGAGCTCCCAGGTATCAGAGAGGAGAAGCCGATGGGAGAGACAGAGCCAAGCTGAGGAGGTGTCTTTCAGCTCGGTGTTACCTTGGGCCATGATCCAAAGCACAGTGGGGTGACTGCTTTTTGAGCAGGGACCCAATGGGCGGCAGACCAGGAGAGACCCTGTCCTTCCTCCTCCGGGAGTAGCGGTGTAAGAGTGGCTGCAGGAATCTGCCAGGTTTGGAGATACTAAATGGGGCCACGCCCCAGAGATAGAAACACTTGGTCACAGGTCAGGTGAGCTTGGAGTGCAACGGAGACCAGGGAGACGGGAGGGACTGACTACTTTTCTCTGAGGGCATACTGAGGAGTGAGGCCCCAAGCTATTGGCTCCTCTGGGTCAGAGACTGGGAGGCCGCCATTTTCAGTCCTGTCTTTCAAAGATGTATGGAAAGCATTCAGGGAACAAAAGCTCCTGAGAGCAAACCCGAGCTGATTACTTAGCCTGGCCCCTGGTGAGGGAGGTGTGATTCCGCCTTGGGCAAAGACATTTGAGAATCACAGCAACAGGCCCCTCCCCCAGAAGACCAGCAAGAGCATCCAGCCAAAGCCAAGTTCAAGATCACTGAGAATTGTGGAACTCCGGAACTAGGGGAAAGCAACGCAGAGAATTAATGGCTTTCCCCCCATGATTCTTTAGTTGTTCAAAGTTAAATTCTTTGAATTTTATTTTTTTCTTATTCTTTTCTTTTAAATTTTTCCTTTTTCCTATTTTAACATTTTTAAACTATTATATCTTATCAACAATTTTTAATCTTTTTAAATTTTCATTGTTATAGTCATATTTTATCACTGCATTGTATTTAACCTTATTTTTTGCATACATTTAGGGTCTGTTCAATTCACCAGTCTAATAGATATAGAGATAGAGATAGATATAGAGGTAGAAATAGAGTCAGAGACACAGATAGATATAGAAACAGAAATAGATAATATATAGATATAGAGTTGTGTTTTATTTTTTTCATTTTTTCATTTGTATTTGTTTATTTGATTTTGTAATTTTTGTTTTTTGGTTTTTTCTCTCTTTCTTCTCCCCCCAGTTCCAGGTGCCTTCTGATTAGGTTCGTATATATTTCTCTGGGATCATTGCTGCCCTTTAGTATTTTGTTCTCTCATCCATCTATTCTTATCTGCATAAAATGACAAGGCAGAAAAAATCAACAACAAAAAAAGAACAAGAGGCAGTAATGATGGCTAGGGACCTAATCAATGCAGACATTAGTATATGTCTACATTAATATATTAATGTATATAATATATAATATATAATGTATATTGATATATTAATACATTAATACATTAATATATTATATATATTAGTATATTAGTCATATGACAGAACTAGAATTCAGAGTGATGATTATTAAGGTGCTGGCTGGGCTCGAAAAAACCATGGAGNGGAAGAAAATAGAGAAGCTGTCTCTAAAGAAATAAAAGACCTTTCTGGAGAAATAAAAGAACTAAAATCTAACCAAGCTGAAATCAAAAAAGCTATTAATGAGGTGCAATTGAAAATGGAGGCTCTTACTGCTAGGATAAATGAAGCAGAAGATAGAATTAGTGATTTAGAAGACAAAATGTCAGAGAAAAAAGAAGAGGATGAAAAGAGAGACAAACAACTACTGGACCATGAGGAGAGAATTCGAGAGATAAGTGATACCATAAGATGAAACAATATTAGAATAATTGGGATCCCAGAAGAGGAAAAGAGAGAGAAGGGCAGAAGGTATATTGCAGCAAATTACAGTACAAAATTTCCCTAATTTGTCAAAGGGAACAAGCATCAAAATCCAGGAGGCACAGAGAACCCCTCTCAAAATCAATAAAAATAGGTCCACCCCCCATCATCTAATAGTAAAACTTACAAGTCTTAATGACAAAGAGAAAATCCTGAAAGAAGCTCGAGACAAGAGGCCTATAACATACAATGGTAGAAATATTAGACTGACAGCAGACCTATTGACAGAGACATGGCAGGCCAGAAAGAGCTGGCATGATGTATTCAGAGCACTAAATGAGAAAAATCTGCAGCCAAGAATACTATATCCAGCTNGTCCACACCCCGTCATCTAATAGTAAAACTTACAAGTCTTAGTGACAAAGAGAAAATCCTGAAAGCAGCTCGGGACAAGAGGTCTATAACATACAATGGTAGAAATATTAGATTGTCAGCAGACCTATCCACAGAGACCTGGCAGGCCAGAAAGAGCTGGCATGATGTATTCAGAGCACTAAATGAGAAAAATCTGCAGCCAAGAATACTATATCCAGCTAGGCTCTCACTGAAAATAGAAGGAGAGATAAAAAGCTTCCAGGACAAACAAAAACTAAAGGAATTTGCAAACACCAAGCCAGCAATACAGGAAATATTGAAAGGGGTCCTCTAAGAAAAGAGAGCCTGNACATAGACCAGAAAGGAAGAGACACAATATCCAGTAACAGTCACCTTACAGGCAATACAATGGCTCTAAATGTATATCTCTCAATAGTTACTCTGAATGTAAATGGACTAAATGCCCCAACTAAAAGACACAGGGTATCAGAATGGATAAAAAAACAAGACCCATCAATATGCTGTCTACAAGAAACTCATTTTACATGCAAAGACACCTCCAGATTTAAAGTGAGGAGGTGGAAAATAATTTACCATGCCAATGGACATCAAAAGAAAGGTGGAGTGGCAATCCTTATATCAGATAAATTATATTTTAAGACAAAGAATATCATAAGAGATGAGGAAGGACACTATTTGATACTAAAAGGATCTGTCCAACAAGAAGATCTAACAATCATAAATATCTATGCCCCTAACATGGGAGCAGCCAATTATATAAACCAATTAATAACAAAATCAAAGAAACACATTGACAAGAATACAATATTAGTAGGGGACTTGAACACCCCCCTTACTGAAATGGACAGATCATCAAAGCAAAAGATCAACAAGGAAATAAAGGCTTTAAATGACACCCTGGACCAGTTGGACATCACAGATATATTCAGAACATTCCACCCCAAGACAACAGAATACACATTCTTCTCTAGTTCCTATGGAACATTCTCCCAAATAGACCATATTCTGGGTCACAAAGCAGGTCTCAATAGGTACCAAAAGATTGGGATCATTCCCTCCTTGCATATTTTCAGACCATAATGCTCTGAAACTAGAACTGAACCACAAGAAGAAAGCTGGAAAGACCTCAAATACATGGAGGCTGAAGAACACCCTACTCAAGAATGAATGGGTCAACCAGGAAATTAAAGAAGAATTAAAAAAAATCATGGAAACAAATGAAAATGAAAACACAACTGTTCAAAATTTTTGGGACACAGCAAAAACTGTCCTGAGAGGAAAGTATATAGCAATACAAGCCTTTCTCAAGAAACAAGAAAGGTCTCAAGTACACAACCTAACTCTACACCTACAAAAGCTAGAGAAAGAACAGCAAAGAAAGGCTACACCCAGCAGGAGAAGAGAAATCATAAAGATCAGAGCAGAAATCAATGAAATAGAAACCAAAAGAACAGTGGAACAAATCAATGAAACTAGGAGCTGGTTCTTTGAAAGAATTAATAAGATTGATAAACCCCTGGCCAGACTTATCCAAAAGAAAAGAGAAAGGACTCAAATTAATAAAATCATGAATGAAAGAGGAGAGATCACAACCAACACCAAAGAAGTACAAACAATTATAAGAACATATTATGAGCAACTCTACACCAGCAAACTTGACAATCTTGAAGAAATGGATGCATTCTTAGAGAAATATAAACTACCAAAACTGAACCAGGAAGAAATTGAAGACCTGAATAGACCCATAACCAGTAAGGTGATTGAAGTAGTTACCAAAAATCTCCCAACAAACAAGAGCCCAGGGCCAGATGGCTTCCCAGGAGAATTCTACCTATCATTTAAAGAAGCATTAACACCTATTTTTCTGAAACTGTTCCAAAAAGTAGAAATGGAAGGAAAACTTCCAAACTCATTTTATGNTCCTTTTATGAGGCCAGCATTACCTTGATCCCCAAACCAGGCAAAGACCCCATCAAGAAGGAGAATTACAGACCAATATCTTTGATGAATACGGATGCAAAAATCCTCAACAAAATACTAGCCAATAGGATCCAGCAGCACATAAAAAGGATTATTCACCACGACCAAGTGGGATTTATTCCTGGGATGCAAGGTTGGTTTCACATTCGCAAATTAATCAATGTTATACAAGACATTAATAAAAGAAAGAACAAGAACCATATGATCTTCTCAACAGATGCTGATAAAGCATTTGACAAAGTACAGCACCCTTTCTTAATCAAAACTCTTCATAGTGTAGGCATAGAGGGTACATACCTCAATATCATCAAAGCCATCTACGAAAAACCCACAGCGAATATCATTCTCAATGGAGAAAAACTGAGAGCTTTTCCCCTAAAGTCAGGAACATGGCAGGGCTGTCCACTATCACCACTGCTATTCAACATAGTACTAGAAGTCCTAGCCTCAGCAATCAGACAACAAAAAGAAATAAAAGGCATCCAAATCAGCAAGGAAGAAGTCAAACTCTCACTCTTTGCAGATGATATGATACTTTATGTGGAAAACCCAAAGGACTCCACTCCAAAACTGCTAGAACTCATACAGGAATTCAGTAAAGTGTCAGGATATAAAATCAATGCCCAGAAATCAGTTGCATTTCTATATACCAACAACAAAACAGAAGAAAGAGAAATTAAAGAGTCAATCCCATTTACAATAGCACCCAAAACCATGAGATACCTAGGAATAAACCTAACCAAAGAGGCAAAAAATCTGTATTCAGAAAACTATAAATTACACATGAAAGAAATTGAGGAGGACACAAAGAAGTGGAAAAACATTCCATGTTCATGGATTGGAAGAATAAATATTGTGAAAATGTCTATGCTACCCAGAGCAATCTATACATTTAATGCAATCCCCATCAAAATACCAACAATTTATTTCAAAGTAATGGAACAAATAATCCTAAAATTTATACGGAACAAGAAAAGACCCCAAATAGCCAAAGGAATGTTGAAAAGGGAAACCAAAGATGGTGGCATCACAATTTCAGACTTCAAGCTCTATTACAAAGATGTCATCATCAAGTCAGTATGGTACTGGCACAAAAACAGACACATAGACCA
>LNAC01000019.1:1042343-1132454 GCA_002007465.1 Ailurus styani | reverse complement strand
ATCCTTGAGGAGAACACAGGCAGCAATCTCTTCGACCTCAACCGCAGCAACTTCTTCCTAGAAACATCACCAAAGGCAAGGGAAGCAAGGGCAAAAATGAAATAGTGGGACTTCATCAAGATTAAAACTTTTCACGGCAAAGGAAACAGTCAACAAAACCAAAAGACAACTGACAGAATGGGAGAAGATATTTGCAAATGACATATCAAATAAAGGGCTTGTATCCAAAATCTAGAAAGAACTTCTCAAACTCAACACCCATAAAACAAATAACCCATTCAAGAAATGGGCAGAAGACATGAACAGACATTTCTCCAGAGAAGACATCCAAATGACCAACAGACACATGAGAATATGCTCAACATCACTTGGCATCAAGGAAATACAAATCAAAACCTCAGTGAGATACCACCTCACACCAGTCAGAATGGCTAAAATCAACAAGTCAGGAAAGGACAGATGTTGGCGAGGATGTGGAGAAAGGGGAACGCTCCTAAACTGTTAGTGGGAATGAAAGCTGGTGCAGCCACTCTGGAAAACAGTATGGAGGTTCCTCAAAAATTTGAAAATGCCCTATGACCCAGGAATCGCACTACTGGGTATTTACCCTAAAGATACAAAGGTAGTGATCCTCAGGGGCACATGCACCCAAATGTTTATAGCAGCAATGTTTGCAATAGCCAAACTATGGAAAGAACCTAGATGTCCATCAACAGATGAATGGATAAAGAAGATGTGGTATATATATACAATAGAATACTATGCAGCCATCAAAAAACCGAAATCTTGCCATTTGCAATGACGTGGATGGAACTAGAGGGTATTATGCTAAGCGAAATAAGTCAATCAGAGAAAGACAATTATCATATGATCTCTCTGATATGAGGAACTTGAGGGGCAGGGCAGGGGTTGCGGGGGGTAGGGAGGGAAAAATAATGAAACAAGATGGGATCAGGAAGGAGACAGACCATAAGAGACTCCTAATCTCAGAAAACAAACTGAGGGTTACTGGTGGGTGGGAGGGTAGGGATAGGGTGGATGGGTTATGGACACTGGGGAGGGTTTGTGCTATGGTGAGTGCTGTGAAAGGTATAAGTCTGATGATTCACAGACCTGTACCCCTGGGGCAAAAAAAAAAAAATGAAATGTTCACATTATAGACAATCACAAGACAAAAATTTTCACTACAACTGGTAGTACCCATATTGGATGAGAAATCCAGTTCAATTTAATAAATTAAAAATTTACATATATATCATACATTAATTTTATTAGTTTTATCATTTATAATATTCTTTATTTATAATACATAATATAATTTATACAGGATTATATAAACAATATACAAATCTCTCCCTATATTTCATATACATATATACATATATATGTTTTATATATGTGTATATATATTTATGTATATATATATAACCACTGATACAAAAAGAGGCGAATAAACTAATGATACTCTAGTATAATCTTGAAATAAATTCATGTATATGTAAGAATGGTAATATATAATAAAGGCACCATTCTTGTTTATTTGAGGAATGCTTTCCTATACAAACAGAAAATCTAGACCATAAAAAGGAAGAAAAATCAAGATATGTGAGTATTATAAACCAATAAAACAAAAATAAAATAATAATGTTAACAGATAAATTTAAAAGGCAAGCAGTAGGTTTACTTAGGATTCTGGAGAAAAGCCCTATCTTTTGTGGCAGAGAACAATTCCTTATTTGGAAAAATAGCATGATGCTGGTCACAAATGAAAACTTAGTCCTTATCACTTGGGACACAAGTGACTGTGAAACAAAACTGATCATCATGAGCTATTATCAGACCTACCAATCATAAGGCATGGTGGGTCTGGCAGCAATCCACTACATAATGGAAGGGATACATTCAGGACTGGACTGAAGTCAGTCTAGAACACCTGAGTAAATTACACGGATAGGTAGCCTAGGCTCATTTGTCTGTTCTGTGGGATCTTTTCTTCAACACACACCTATGGCATCACTGGGGACTCCCTGACAGAGGTAAAAAAGACTTGGGCTGGTTCACAAAAAAAGTTTGGTAGAACATGTTGGTGCTAGCCACAAGGAAACTGCTGATCTATGAAAGCCCCGCTCAAACCTGACCCTGAAGGAAAGTGTTTAAGAAAAATCTTCCCACTGGGCAGAGTTAAGAGTAATACACTTGGGTATCCATTTCATATTGAAAAAGAAGTGGCTTGAGGAAAGGATATATACTGATTCCTGAGCAATGGGAAATAATATGATCAAATAGTCAGTACTTAGAGGGAACATGCAAAGACATGAGGCAAGGATGTATGGCAGAATTGTATATACATAGACCAATTGGAGTGCACATGATGCATGCAGATCTTTTATTACATATCAATACCTACTAGAGAATAACAATCTCATACAAAGCTCTTGACAACCAAATAAACAATGAATGTCCATTAGATTCTTACTGAGTCATCCCAGTGCTTGTACGATGGGGCCATGAGGATATGGTGGCAAGGATGGAAAGTAAGCATGGATCAAAAAACATATGCTCCCTTTCACTAAGGCTGATTTTTTCATCCCCACAATCTTAGTCTTTACTGGATTAGAGATCCTAGCTCCTTGGGTGGGAACTCTTCTGCCATGGATTCCACCTAACAGAGGGCTACAACTATCACCTTGCCACTTTAGGTTCCCTATGCCAGTGAACAAAACCAAAATAAAACAAAAACAAATAAACACACAAAAAGGTAAGCAGTAGACTAGAATAAAAAGATGTATGTATGTATAAAAATCATCCTTTTAACAAAAAATATGTATATATGTGTAACAAAGAATATTAAAAAACCATCTACAAGTCAATAAGAAATGGATCACCCCAAAAAGAGAAGGGAAAAGGATATAAAATACAAATAAATGCATAAACATTTAGAATGATACAAACTCTGGTGTGAAAATCAAGGAAATAAAATTAAGGCAATTGTGAATATTTGAGGGGATATATATAAATTTGAGGGAATATATATATGTATATATATAAATTTAGAAAAATGCAAAAAGATTGGTAATTGATAATATTGAGTTTTGGTGAATATGTGGGGAAATGATCACTCTGAATATACTGTTTGTGGGAATATAAATTGGTTAAACCTCTTTGGTGGGCCTTTGGAAATCTTTATCAACTTTTTAAAAAATACTTGAACCAAATTTCAACTTCTGTGTATTTAGGTATAAACTTACATACTGAGATGTTCACTGAAGCAGAGTTTGTAGTCAAGAATAATTGAGATAGGCAAAAATATGAATCAATAATGAAATGGTTAAATATCAGCTTTGTATATGAATATTTTGCCACAGTTAAAAAATAGGAAATACCTATGAGACATATTTGACATATTTTAAGTAACAAGATTCTTTTCAAAATAATGTGTAAGGCATGATTTTCTTTATAAAAATAAAAAGATATTTGTTACACAAATATATATTTTGTGTATAAATGCACACACTAAGAATGGACAAAATTTACATTATATCCTTTCAGGAAGGGTCTATGCAAGAGACAGTGGGAAGAGGCAACAGGGAACCAGAGACAGTATTTAATTTGTAGCCTACATACTTTTGTATTATT
Organism: Ailurus styani; assembly: GCA_002007465.1. Taxonomy (NCBI): domain Eukaryota; kingdom Metazoa; phylum Chordata; class Mammalia; order Carnivora; family Ailuridae; genus Ailurus; species Ailurus styani. Next base: position 1,128,818 of record LNAC01000019.1, on the reverse strand, counting down.
TGAATGTATTTAAAAATTATAGCCTATGCAGTTTTAAAATGGTTATCAAGATCCAAGAATCTTTATTTCTAGTTTGGGGTTATTCCTGCTCAAATGTTCTTGTATCTATTCTTGTATCTTATATCATGAGTAAGTCATACAGCATTCAAAGTATCCGTTTTAAAGGAAAGCCTGATTAATCATTAGGAATTAAATATACATGTGACAAAGTTTTTCGGGTTAAAAGCAGTATAAAATGGTAGCCTTTGCTACAAAAAATGTGTACTCATATTATGTGGACAATGGTTTCACTCTTTATAGATATATAGGTTTTAGCAATGCCATTTGTTTAAGTGTAAATACAATTCTATCAGACAGTGAGGTTAGAGAATAAGATCGTGAATTTCTATTTCATTTGAGATAATCTTACAGAGCTTGAAAATTTGAGGAGAAAAATAAGTAAAGATGAGTGCATGATTTTATTCTAGAATGGCACATTCTGCCAGCTCTAAAGATCCTTCTGAAGGGACAAATGCTCTTCACTTATTACCTATTATGTTTTCACCAGGTTAGGAATAAGAAACTTCAATAATCCATGCTCAAGGAATCCCACCATTTACTTATAGCCATTGGAATTCCTATCATGTTTTTCCACTTGGTCAAAGCAAATATTTGTCACATGAATAGGAATGATGGTTCTCACTTTTGAACACTATTAATGTCCCAGAAAGCCAAGGTTTTCACCTGAGAGAAAAAACAAACTTAAATTAGGGAATAATAATGCCCAGTAAAACTCTACCTAATTTGCATTGAAAGAGAGTTAAAGGAATTAAAAAAAATTAATATTATATCCCTTGAAGGAAAATGTTTTAGGTCATTTGCTGTTACAGAAAGGCAAAATATTTCTTTTATGTTTGGAGAAAACAAACTGATGAAACATGTATACCAATTACATTTTTACTAGTCACTGCTGAAAGATTCAACTTCATATTGATTGCATTTATGAAACTTGAACTGACATCCCCTTTTGTGACCCAATGAAGAACTCTGCCAGTGTGCAGTGGGTCTAACACTGTGTTGGGACACAGGTGATATGTGGAATGCAAAGACCCGAGGGAAAAGGCCACTGACACAGGAAGACCTAAATTTTCAACCTGCTGTGGAAGATTCAGCACCTGTGGAAATTATAAAGGCAGCACTGAATTTTACTGCAAAAGTCTAAGAAAGAAGGAAGGCCACCAAGGAAGGATCTCAATAAAATGGAAGCAAATGAAAGCTTAGCAAGTAGAAATGCATGCCTGGGTAATTCTCCTAATACAGGATTTCAAGGGAGTAGTGTGTGAAAGAATGAAACGGGACCCAGATAAAGAAACGGAGAACAAGAGAGGTCACACAGTTTAGCTCTTGTTTCATTTCTGATATATCTCAAGGGCAACTTTCTGGCTCTCAGTCTGTAGCTCTTTCTACTATATTTTCCCCCCACCCCCCTTTTTTTCCCCTTAAAGAGAAAGCCTTTCTTCAGAGGTAGCACAAAGCAGTTCAACAAGGGAGTCTCTATGGACAGAAACATGAAGGGTGGTGAGTATGGTGATTAAATATGTTGATTACCACAAGAGTGATCAAAGTAAATTTGGGGATAGAATGTGGTTAGCAAGCTTTTATTTCTGGAACTGGATGAACTACAACTTTAAAAGTCAAATCAGCCAGTATCAGGATAAAGTGGGAATATTAAATAAATTGATATGCAAATATTTATGATGCAGATTCTATGTTAACAAAAACAATTTTCTTATTGAGAATGATGGCTGTTTAAATGATTATCTGTGCTTCTGTATAGATTGTTTATTCATTAGGAAGCGTTTAAAATACTCCTGGCCTGTACTAATGTACTAAATGTACTGTTTAGGTTCAGATTATATCTGGCATCTTTTTTTGACAAACTTTGTCAAAAACACTTCTTCCACTTTCAGTCTGGTGGACTTTAGTCCATTAATCAGAATTTTCTAAGATAACCTTTTATTCTGTGTATAAATTCATACATGGTGTTAATGCAAAATACAGGAAAAGATAAGGATAGATGAAAAATGTTATCTCATTCCTATCTCTTGGAGAGAACCATTGTTAAAGTTTTGACATATTTCTTTCAAATTATTATTTTGAAGGTATGGAGATCTATGTTTCAATGCCTATATACCTTTTCCTGATTTTCTACCTATTTGTCATCTATCCATCTATCTATTACTCAATACACATACACATGTGTACACACACACAAACACACAAGGCCCCATTTTGTTAAAAAAATTAAAAGAATGAAAAGAATATTTTTGCTAGACATGCATTTATGTATAGTTTCAATTATTATAATGTATTTCTGTTTGGAAAATAAGATTCACGTTCAGGTCGTAAAAGCCTGGTAATATCTGAATCAGAACTTCAATTTCTCTAGGGTGTCTGGGTGGCTCAGTCAGTTAAGCACTTGACTCTTGGTTTCTGCTCAAATCATGATCTCAAGGGACTGAGACTGAGCCCTGAGGTGGTCTCAGCACTCAGCCCTGAGTCTGCATTAGTTTCTTCCCCCCCACCCCTCCTCTCATTCATGCAAGCATGCACCTTCTGCATCTCTCTCTCTTTCATAAATAAATAGAATCTTAAAAAATCCCCTCAGACAACTTGAATTTCTCATCCAAATCAAAGCTTCTCCCTCTACTCAGCTTATTTCTGACTTGCTGTGGCTGAAGGACCTGCAATGTGGAAGTCGAGGGTTGATAATACAAGGGAAAGGGAATTAGAGGAAAAGAGAAGTCTTAGATGACTAGTAATCTTTTAGTTCTTTATGGAAAAATGCTATTTGTTAGCCATGTCCTCTGTTTTGGAAAGAGTCCAAATATTTACACAAAATGAGATGGATTTCTAGTTCTTTAGAGACAGTTTGCACATGCAAATACACACACACACACACACACACACACACACACACACACACAGAGTTCTGTGCTATGCTGCTCCCTCATACAGACATTTTTCTAACTCTTTAACATGTTTTTCAACTGCTTCCTAGTTTTCCTTTAGGGTCATATCCATCATACCACTTAGCTTCCAGAAATCTTTTTCTTTTTTTTTTCAGTGATCCAAGATTCATTGTTTATGCACCACAACCAGTGCTCCATGCAACACATGCCCTCCTTAATACCCACCACCAGGCTCACCCACGCCCCCTCTCCCCTCCCCTCCATAACCCTCAGTTTGTTTCTAAGAGTCCACAGTCTCCAACAGTTTCTCTCCCCCTCCGATTTACTCCAATTCACTTTTCCTTTCCTTCTCCTAAAGTCCTCCATTTTATTCCTTATGTTCCACAAGTGAAATCATATGATAATTGACTTTCTCTGCTTGACTTCCTTCACTCAGCATAATCTCCTCCAGTCCCTTCCGTGTTGATACAAAAGTTGGTTATGCATCCTTTCTGATGGCTGCGTAATATTCCATTGTATATATGGATCTACATCTTTATCCTTATGCATCCTTACCTTGATACATGGTTGAAGCACAAGCTCTTATTTATGACCATCTTTATTCCTTATTTTGCTAACTCAAATAACTCCAGCTCATTGCCTGTTTTCAGATTGAGAAGCCATCTCCAGGGTCCTGAAATTCTAAGAGACACACATTAAACTCTGTCAAGATTCTCACTTTATTTCAGTCTTTTGCAGCAACAGTTTAGGGTTAATGAATGATGCCAGTCTTTCTTCTAGGTGCTCTACCCCTCAATGGGTGTTTCTTTTTGGAGCATTTGAGGGAGGGTTTGAAGGGAAGGGAAAATGCTACTGTGCTCTCTGTGAGTTTGACGACTCTTCTCTCTTAAGAACACTCTTCTTCAACAAAGCAGGAAAAAATATCCAGTGGAAAAAAGACAGTCTCTTCAATAAATGGTGCTGAGAAAATTGGACAGCTATGTATAGAAGAATGAAACAGGACCATTCTCTTACATCATACACAAAGAGAAACTCAAAATGGGTGAAAGACCTCAACATGAGACAAAAATCCATCAAAATCCTAGAGGGGAACATAGGCAGTAACCATTTTGACATCTGCCACAGCAACTTCTTTCAAGACATGTCTCCAAAGGCAAAGGAAGCAAGAGCAAAAATGAACTTTTAGGAATTCATCAAGACACAAAGCTTCTGCACAGCAAAGGAAACAGTCAACAAAACAAAGAGGCAGCTCATGGAATGGGAGAAGATATTCGCAAATGACACTACTGACAAAAGGCTGATATCCAAGATCTATAAAGAACTCCTAAAACTCAACACCCCCAAAAGAGATAATCATGTCAAAAAATGGGCCGAAGACATGAACAGACACTTCTCCAAAGAAGACATACAAATGGCTAGCAGACTCATGAAAAAATGTTCATCATCATTAGCCATCAGGGAAATTCAAATCAAAACCACATTGGGATACCACCTTACATCAGTTAGAATGGCAAAGATTAACAAGACAGGAAACAACAAATGTTGGAGAGGTTGTGGAGAAAGGGGAACCCTCTTTCACTGTTGGTGGGAATGCAAGTTGGTGCAGCCACTTTGGAAAACAGTGTGGAAATTCTTCAAAAAATTAAAAATAGAGCTACCCTATGACCCTGCAATTGCACTACTGGGTATTTACCCCAAAGGTACAGATGTAGTGAAAAGAATAATCATATGTACCCCAATGTTCATAGCAGCAATGTCCACAATTGCCAAACTGTGGAAAGAGCCAAGATGCCCTTCAATAGATGAATGGATGAAGAAGATGTGGTCCATATATACAATGGAATATTACTCAGCCATAACAATGGATGAATACCTAACTATTGTATCAACATGGACGGAACTGGTGGACATTATGCTGAGTGAAATAAGTTAAGCAGAGAAAGTTAATTATCATATGGTTTCACTTACTTGTGAAACATAAGGAATAACATGGAGGACATTAGGAGAAAGAAAGGAAAAGTGATTTGGGGTAAATAGGTGGGAAGATGAACTGTGAGAGACTGTGGACTCTGAGAAACAAACTGAGGGTTTGGGGGGAAGAGGTGATCGTGGTGGTGGCTATTAAGGAGGGCATGTGTTGCTTGGAGCACTGGGTGTGGTACATAAACAATGAATTTTGGAACACTGAAAAAAAAAAGGACACTCTTGTATCCACTTTTGAACTTTAAACTTCACTTAAGTAGGTTAGAGGTGGTGGTAAGGATTGATAGCTGCTGGACCAGTTCTTTTCTCTTCATTGAATCCTCCGTGGATGTGTCTAGCATCTCTTTTAAGAATATGCAGTTATTTATAACTTATTGTTCTCTTCCTTTTGGGGCTTCAGCCAAAATTCCAAGACAAAGGGAAGAGTCCTATTCATATTCCTGTTACATATATATATATATATGTACATATGTATATGCACATATTTATATATACAGACACAGAGTTGATTTCATATTCCTTATTTTGTGCTTTTTAACCTTTTTTTTTACTGACACTTATATCATGTGCATTTATCATGTCATTACATTTCTTTGGAAATGAAATACTAATAATTAATATTATTGCATCTCATGAAAATGTCATAATTTATTTCCCCTTTTAATTGTTTTAAATTTTAGTTTTTTTCTATTTGATTGTAACAGTAATGTATACTCATTAAAGAATTTTGGAAAATACAGAAAAGTACCAAGAAATCAACAGTATCATTTGTAATTCCACAGATAAGACGTACCTACCTTTTGGTATGTTTCCTGATAGGTTTTCTCCTCCTGAATAGCAATAGGTAGGTATATGGATATAGAGATATTATATCATTGTATGTGTGCATATATAAGTGTATTTAATCTCATTAATATTTTGCATTATCATACATATGTATTTAAAAATGAATGGGATTCCTCCTGCATATAGTTTTATACCCTATTTTCACTTTCTATTATATTTTGATCTGTTTTCATATTTGAAGAATTATTTTAAAAACCTGTTTTTTTATTACTAGTAAATATTTTAACTATAGAAAGTTTAGAAGATACATATTATCAAAAAAGAAAGTCAAATTAATATTAACATTTTGGTATTTATTCAGTCTGAGGCTACCAAACAGCCTTTAGGTAGAAATGAAGACATAATATTATGAATATGCAAATCTCACTAGCTATAGAACACATTGGTTTTCTGCTGCAAAATTCTGTCTCCTATGCCCACCCTCTCCAGTTATTTATGGGCATTCCTCACATTAGAATGCTAATTATTTCACTTCTGATCCTTACTCACCTACTGGTAGCAGCTGTATTAGGATGGGAGAACCTGGGCGGCCCTATCCCTCCAGAGAACCTGGTGGGTGGGTGCAGTATAAGCTGCCATGCTCTAGCATCCAGAACCACTACTTTTTGTCTTCTGGGAGTCAGTTCAGTTTGCTTCACTGAGCTCCTTTTCTTCTTTAAGATTCTTTCCAGGGACCCCATCATTCCTGCCTGAAATCTGTCTTTCTTACCATCCTCCCTCCATCTCCCCTAGTCTGAGAGTTATGGCTGTCTATGTGTGCAACTCAATTGCAGGCACAATTAAAAATATATCCCTTCACTGGGGGATGTGTGAGCCTTGTTGTAATTCATTAGAAGTTGTCAGGCAGGAGGTTGGTGCTGGCAGTACTTGCACATGCATGCACATACATACACACATTTATAATTTTGGAATAATTTTTATAATATACATGACATTTTATACCCTGTAATTTTCTGGGTGTGTTTATTATGCAATATTTTATGTATTTAAGTATCTATCTGTATATACATGTGTACCTGGTAGTTTTAGAGTTGTATCTATAGATCCTTTGACACTCCTCCACTAAGGAGATGCTTAATTACTCTCCCTTTGAATGTGGCCTGGACTTAGTGACTTGCTTCTAGTGGTAGAACATCACTTTTAATGTTATGTTATAAAAGACTGTGCATCCATCTCAAGCTCCCTCCCTCCTTTCTTCTTCTTCTTTTTTTTTAAAGATTTTATTTATTTATTTGACACAGAGAGAGAGATTATAAGTAGGCAGAGAGGCAGGCAGAGAAACAGGGAGAGGAGGAAGCAGGCTCCCTGCTGAGCAGAGAGCCCGATGCGGGCCTCGATCCCAGGACCCTGGGATCATGACCTGAGCCGAAGGCAGAAGCTTTAACCCACTGAGCCACCCAGGCGCCCTCTCTCCTTTCTTCTTACTCTGTCTCCTTTTATCTCTTCCTCTTTCTCTCCCCACTCTCTATAGTGGAAGCAATGTTGTAAACAGCCCTACGGGAGTACCACATGGGGAGGAAATAAAGCATTGGAAGCGGATCTTTTAGTTGCATTTGAGGGTTCAGTGATTGCAGGCCTGGCCAATAGCTTGACTGCAACTTCATGAGAGATGCTGAGCTAGAACTACCCAGTTGAGCTACTCCCAGATCCCTGACTCAAAGAAACTTAGGAGAGAATAAAAATGATTATCATTTCAAGCTGCTTAGTTTGGAGTAATTTATTATACAGTAATAGATAATGAACACATGGTATATTAGAAGATAGATGATAGCTAGCTAGCTAGCTAGCTATGTGAGTTACAAAGTTATAAAAACCTGTGACCCAGGACTCAAGGTTGCAATGTTCTCTACTAGTCAGTATATCATGAACACTTTTTTCTGCCATTACATTTTTTCCTATAACATTTTAAAATGATTTTCAGCATTCTGTGGTATAAATATAATTCACTTGACCCCAAAGCCAAATTTTGGATATTTAATTAATTCCTAATTATTCATACTTAACAATCCTGTGTTGAACTGTAAAACTGTATATTCAGGATTCTTTTTTTTTAATTTTTAGTATGTTATGTTATTCAGCATTCTTAATTGCAAGCCACAGAAGCCTTTTCTTGCTGCTTTCAATAGAAAAAGCATTTTCTTAAAAGGTAATAGAACTAAAATTACTTCAAAATGAAAAGTAAAAAAACCCTGAAAAACAAAACAAAAGGTTATTAAGGAATGGAAAAACAATGTACTATATAGCTCTTTGGAGTCTAAATACCTGCAGAAAACATTTAAATAATATTACAGGAACTGTCCCATAAGGAAAAAATCTCAAAATTTTACATGCTAATCCCACACCCACAGTGCTCACCCGTCCTGCTGTTACCACTGACCCAAGTGCCTTGAGAACTTTTCTTGTTTAATGACTGTGGAGGATTCTCTTAGTCTCTACTTCTTTCTGGTACTGCCTCTTAGTTTGGGGTTGATGAGTGTGACTGGTAGAGCCTTTGTTGTAGGCACATACTCTCCAAATGGAAGGGAAAACTGGAAATTTGACAATTTTAGTTTCCATCTTGGGAGATAGGTTGGGTCTTTAACTGAGAACATTGAACAACTTAATGCAACTAACAACCATCATGTGTCCAAATGCATCCACCTCCTCCTCACAGGGGAACCACACAAATTTTCATTCATTATTGCAACCCTGAAAAATCCATTTTTGTTCTAGTTTACTTACAATCCAATGTAATCCTAAAAGCCAAACTGGAAAGTTATTTAATAATAACATATACTATACAAAATGGCAGAAGGAAAGATAAATGAGAAGAGAGAAGTGAAATATATAAGTCTGAGATATTAAAACACAAGGAGTTGTTATGGTCCTCTCTTTGTAATGGTCATGAGGCTTATGTTGGTTATTATGACTTTTCTACTGCTCATTTTATGTATCTTTTTAAAACAATTTAGCCAATGCCTCAAATGTCAAGGTGTTTTACCTTATGTAGTGTCCCAAACTGTCATTCTTGAGGAATATAAGGGTTTGGTTATCTTTCCTACATAACGCTGTGTTCTTCCGAAGGAATTTATCAGTGAATAAGTCAGAACCAGGAACCACCCCAGGACGTTCTTTTAGAACCTTCGATATTTCTTAAATTCTTAATTGTGCAGCAGCAATTCTAATTCCCTTTGACAGAATCAGTCTCAAAAACCAACACCATAATCATCTCTATTGTCTGTTCACTTAGTGGCCTAAAGAGCCTGAATTGGCCAGGTGTTATTTTTAACTTACTAATTAATGATTCTCTTGTGGTATAAGCACTACTGCTTTGGTTACTAAGATAACAGTATCAACAGCACCCAGAATTTCATGAGTGGAAAGTTACATTTTGAGAATGACTGATTTTGAGTAGGGTCTTCTTAAACCTAGGATTCCTCACCCCACCCCCTTTCAAATTGATCACTGGCAGCTTTGCATGATACTTTAGATAAGAATAGAGGAAGGGGTAAAAGTGTAGTATCAAAACCTAGTTGTGCCTTCATAACTTTATCAGGTCCAGTTCTGTATATCCCTTTCCATTTGAGGATGGAGGACTTTGGAGTACACTTGACTTTATTGATGAGCGGGTTGTAAAATCCATAAAGTGAAGTTTCAAGTCCCATGGTCACATGTTTAGTTGTAAATAGGTACTAGAGACAAACAAGGATCTATTATTCTAAATAAGAAGAGACCCTTGAGAAAAGTGTAATGGCTTTGACCACACATCTTAAGAATTTCTTCTGTGATTCTCCTAGGGGCTAGCCACAAATTAAACCATTGGATTTCCTGAGTAAAGTAATGAAGCTCCTTCCAGTAGAGTCTGGTCAGCTGAAGAGCCTCCTTTTCCTCTGACCTTCCTTGAAATTGGTACTTTTTTTTTTTTAAAGATTTTATTTATTTATTTGACACAGAGAGAGAGATTACAAGTAGGCAGAGAGGCAGGCAGAGAGACAGGGAGAGGAGGAAGCAGGCTCCCTGCTGAGCAGAGAGCCCGATGCGGGCTTCGATCCCAGGACCCTGGGATCATGACCCGAGCCGAAAGCAGAGGCTTTAACCCACTGAGCCACCCAGGCGCCCGAAATTGGTACTTTTTAATGTATCTCATAAATGCTCAGATGGCATATTCAAAAGTTGTTACATTTTCTCTCCTAAAACTAAAATGGTTCAAGTATAATGCCCTTTTGTAATGGACACAAATAACTGCACCTTATCATTCACCTTGTTGGAGAGAGTTCATGTTGCCCTGGAAACACCTATGAGAGAAGTTAATATTAGGGTTCCATGTTTTTGTATTTTTATATCCTATTATCAGGAAAATGTATATTTCACCAAGGTATGTTTCACCTTTGGTTCCTAGTTTCCCATGAGCTAGAATAATGTTGTAGGATGGTGAGACAATCCATTTCTCTAAAGGGCATCCAGGTTATCTCTTTTCTAGACTCATAAGATGTGGAATTTTTCAGATGTAGGAGTCTCAGGAGAAAGACTAATTAATACAATAATGAATGATTCCTGTTAGGTCTAAACTTGCAGTCAAGGAAGATTAACAACTCAAAGTACCTACTGATTTGAATGAGGCTGAGCAATATGAGTACATTTGACAAAGAGGTTCTTAAAAAAGAAGACCATTAAGGGCATCATTCAAATACAAAACCCAGTGTTCTTCCAGCCACTTTTACCATACCTTGACCCTGTGGACAAGACATGTTTCAAAATTTGTAGTTTGTGTTGTTTTGATGTGGAAAAATGTGAATGTTTTCTTGCTGGATGGATTCAAATTTTCTGAACAACACTATGCTCCAATAGTCATTTGTCCTCTGGGAGATATGGATAAATGGCCTTAGACCAGGGTGGGCAAGAGACACTCACTATGCTGAACCTGCCATGATTCTCTCTATTTCTTAATGACAGAAAAAAAATGACAGTTCTAATATGCACAGGTGGGGAAATAGTACCAGATTTGCTGCTTTGTCCATTCTTTATTAAAACTTGTCTGCCTACTTTTTCCTATTTATTCAACAAATCCTCCATCTTTTTTCTTATTTGCCAAACCCATTCATTTGAAGTTTCTTTGTCTCTCTTCATACACATTCCCCTGAAGACTTTTCAAGGGTACTTGCATAAACACAGCTTTTAATGACTAACAAATAACTTGTAAGGGAAGCCATATTTAAAACATTTTTAATTCCAACTTAATTGCAAATATTACTACAGGGCATAGGCATTTAAAGTTGCAAGCACTATCTGATAGATAAATGTTGATCACTTCATATTATGCTTATAGATATATAACCTTCATATGTCTATGATTATTCTAAGATTAATTCTTATAGTGAAATTCCTGGGTCAAATGGGTACCTGTTCATAAGGAGCTAGAGAAAACTTGGCCCCAGAAAAGATAAATTAATTTATAATTCTACCAATAGTGTATAAAGGCCTTATTTCTTTACAATTTTGTTAACTTGAGATATAAGTAAAAACATTTTTGACAATCTGTTAGGTAAAGGGCATCATCTCCTTATTTTGTAAATGTAGAAATCACCTATTTTAATAGGTTTCTTATAATAATTTTTGCCATTTTTTAAAAAGAAGTTTTTGTCTTCTTATTGATTCCTAAGAACTTTTTATATACAAAGAATGTTAAACATTTACTTGTCACTTATGTTTAAAATATTTTTCTCCAGTTTTAATATGGCTCTATTTGGAAGAAATATATATTTTAAATATATATGTGATAAATATGTCATTATTTTCCTTAATTTTTTTGGCCTGGATGCATTGATAGCATGTCTAGAAAGCTTTATTTGCACTTTAAGTTTGTGTAAATGTTCCCCCAGAGTTTCTTATAAAACATTTTGTCTCATTATTTCAATATAAATCTTTATCCAATCTGTAATGCATTCTAGGGCATATCTTGGGAGAGTGATCCATTTTTTCCCCCAGTCAGATCCTTCCTCTATTTATTAAATAAATTATTCTTCCTCCCTGATTTAAAGCACTATCTTATCCCACACTGAATCCTTAAGTGTCGTAGTACTTAACCTATTTGTGGGCATTTTTTCTATTTTCTGCATTTGGTTTGATTCTGTGACTCTATAGTGTTTTGATTATTGCAGATTTTAAAACATTTCAAACATTATATTTAGTTCTTAGTTTGACTTTGTTGGTGAGAACATATTGTTTTTGAACAAAATTATTTTCCAAATGACTCAATTTGTCGAAACTATTTAATCTGGGGTTTACTCCTAGAGTACTGCTACAACGTCATTTTGAATTGACATTATATTCCTATTTTAAATGTTTATGACATTCATATTCATCTCCATAGCTATATTTGCAAGAGTTATTTAGTTTTAACAATGTTTAACTCGTTTCAAGACACTATCTTGACCTAGTAGATAACATATTCTATATTCTAGAGGTCTTTGTTTTGATTCTCTTCTTAGCGGATTCAAATTAGCGGAATAATATTTTGTTTTGCAAGAGTCCATGAGTAAAATCCTTTTTACCTCAAACACAGACACATACATGAACATAAACACAAATACATACATATCTAAAGCTCTCTTTTTGTTGTGAGTATACAAGCTTGCATTTTAGGTGGGGTTAGTTCTTTAGGGAGATAAATTTTCCTTAAAAATATCTGTAGAGGGCACCTGGGTGGCTCAGTGGGTTAAGCCTCTGCTTTCCGCTCAGGTCATGATCTCAGGGTCCTGGGATCAAGTCCCGCCTCAGGCTGTCTGCTCAGTGGGGAGCCTGCTTCCCCCTCTCTCTCTCCCTGCCTCTCTGCCTGCCTGTAATCTCTCTTTTTCTCTGTCAAGTAAATAAATAAAATAATTTAAAAAAGAGGAAAAAATATCTGTAGATGTTAACTTTTAGTATAATTCTTTATTTTGATTTATTATTCAGATGGCTCTAGAATACTGCTTATTTTATCCTGGAGAATGATGTTTTGGTATTTGACTTATTGAGTATCTTAGATTATAATTTTGTTATTTATATGTAAAATAACTGTTTTGATACATATACAATGATTAATTACTCCATTGTCTTTGACATTTTGTGTCCTTGAGTATATATCTGAGACTTCCCTAATTTTTTAAATTTTATGTAGCGTACTTTTTTTCTGCCTATATATTTTCATTTTGGTCATGCAAAATTTTCTTCAAGAAAGCTTAGGTAATTATCACCCTTTCAGTAAAATTTCCTGCAGTGTGTAGAGCAACAACAGTCCCACATACTCTGTGTTTACACTGCAGTTTCAACAGGGTTTCTACAATTATATCCTTGACTTTTTCTTCTGTTGTAATGTGTTGTCTTTCCTTGGAATTTTTGTTTTGAATTCACTGCATTGTGCATCATTTTTTCAGGTTTGTGCACCTTATCACAGATTTGATTTTTCTGTACTCTTTATACTGATTTTAATATACATTTAAATTCTCTTGAAATGCTAATTTTGTTACAATATTCCCTTTTTTCATACTACTAAAGGCTTGGTTAGCCCTGTACTTCCTCTCTATTCTTCATTTTAGTCATGCTCAGTTTTATTTCAATTTAATGTCATTATTTCATTTGTTTATTATAGAGTAAAAGATTTCAGATTTCTGATAACATGAAGTGATACTTTCTTATAACTAAATCTTCTGCACTTATAATGCATCTCTTCCTTCTAGCTGACACAGAGCCCCTTCAAATTTCCTATTAATTTAAATTTATAGTTACCCATTCTAGGGGCACCTGGGTGGCTCACTCAGTTAAGCAGCCAACTCTTGATCTCGGCTCCGGTTTTGGTGTCAGAGTTATGAGCTCAAGCCTTGCTTTGGATTCCACACTGGGTGTGGAGCCTACTTTATAAATAGATAAATAATAACTAATTAATTAATTTGTAGTTACTCCTTCTTGAATAAAAGAGATTAATTCAAGCCCTGTGTTTGTCATTAAACCACAGGTTGTATTTAAACCTCAGGATCTTAAACTAGTATTCAGATGATGTGTACAACTATGAACCTGATTTTGGAGGATTGTGCTAATTCAGGTAGCATCAACTGTACTCTGGACTGTAGAAGAATCTCCTATTGTATTTATCAGGCTTGTGGAAGATGATTTTTTCCTGAGTAATTTGAGACCTTACACAGTCCTTCTTCTTTTAGATACATTATAACTAAAACTTCAATTCCCCAACTGCCATTAGAGTTTTTGTTATCTCTCTTCTCTCCTGGTTCTGACCTCATATCTCTATGTGACATTGCCTGTTTACTTACAATCTGAAAATTGTTACACATTACTGAAATTTTTCATTAATAGAAGAAAGGTAGAAAGGACCAGTGTGAAAGAGAGGGAGGTGAGCAGAAGAGGGGATTCTCTTAAATGCTAGTAAAAAATTGATAGGAGCATTGATGAATATTCAAACTATTACTGTTACAATGTCGCATTTTTTTCCTGTGCTGAGGGTGAGAACTGTGTTCTCAGAAGAGAGAACATGTGTGTAGGTCAATAGGCAAGAGAGCCTGTAGACTGTAATAGGTTGTAATATGGACTGTGTGGAGAAAAGAGTGGAAGGAGACAAGGCTGAAGAAGTCGGAGTTGCATCACTACCTATACCTGCTTGTGAGATTTAACTTTATCCTGAAGGAGGTGTTGAAATGTTCATAGCTGCTGTGTAACACAGTGAGACAGATGATCTTTTTGTCAATAATTTGACTGGAGCAGGTGGAGACTCTTGATGGGAAGAGCACATAGGAAGCCATGGCAATCACCCAGGCAAGAAGAAGGTAACATCTGGAGGGAAAATCAAAGACTCTGTGATTGGAATAGTGGGCAAGGGAATGGGAGGAATCCAGGGCAACTCTTATGCATTTGGTTAATTTTACAGGGTCAATGAGTGTGACATTCACAGCAATAAACTGGCTTGTTGGGGCTGCAGTATTGAGTGATAATGAGTTCAATTTTGGAATTTTGTTAGTGATTTCATAGATACAATTTTCTACACAGGCAATGATCACTTTGACTTTAGAGGAACAACAATAACAAAATGTTTCCAAGGATAATATAAGGTGAATGTTTAGTATGCATGTATTGCCTAAAAGAGTTGGATTGTGGTGTATTATTCTGAAGGCCAAGGAAAGGGGAGAAATTAACCAGAGAGATCAGTATTTAAATCAGAGTTGTGGTGGTGGCAGCCTAAGGGAGTGAGAAAGAGCTTAGCTTTGGAAAGCAGGAAATTAATATCCTTGAACGGATTTTACTCATTAACAGTAGGATTTGGGGCCAGGCATTTAGTCACTTAGTCATAGGCTCATAGATAATATCATCTTTCAAATTATTTTAGTCTTAAGATTTGAACTAGATAGTTGATATGAAATTGCTTCCATATGCCGGTTTCATATCTGCAATGATGAGAAACAAAATATTACATATTTGTTGGAAATTGCATTAGGGCAGAAATGTTCTGGTGGACTACCTTAAGATGTAAATAAGACTAGCATTTTGTGCATTTTAATGATACCTTTGATAAAAGAACATATTTAATTCAATTTTTTAAAACATAATAGTTTGAAGACTAGAACATTGCAAATGTAAATTCTGACACATTACAAATAAAATAAAGCTAAATGGCAGTACTTAGTGCCAGAGAGGATATTTTTTGCAATCAATTTTTTTAATTAGCATTTTCCTTTATTAAAAATACAAGAAGAGAGAAAAGAAAATAGTTTTGCATTCAATATTAATATAATTTTCAACTCCTGGCTATGATTACATCATAAATATCACAGCCAAACTTCTTACAGAACTAAATACAGAGCATTTCATATTCTTTCAAACAAGTTCACATAATTAAGAAAGTGTTTTTCAAATGAAATAGAATTATCTCGTTTACTCTGCTGTATTTACATATGTCTTTCACGAAGAGCTATTTGGCAGTAAATCTAGCTGTTCTTTAAATAAGCATACTAAAATACTTCTTCAGAGTCTAAAGTTCTACTAAGAGGAAAAAAAAATCCACACCAATTTTGCCTCTGAAAAGATATTATCACTGCTCTTTTTGTTGGTCTAGAGACAAAATATTGGAGAAAATGGAATTTTACCAAAAGCAAGTTATGAATTCTCTTTCATAGAATCTTATCCTACAGTTTTTTTTAACAAACCAATAAAAATTAATGGATCAGAAAAAAAAAGCCTTATTTATTTACCTCAAAGTATTTTGGAATAAAGAAACTGATAATTATTTACCCAGTGGCAATCCTAGGTAAGGTCCCTTGAGGCAGAAGTCCAAATGAAAGACTTAAAACACTGCAAATTGTGTTTGTCACACGAAGCCCTACACATTCAAAATTGAAAACAAGCCAGCTCCACATCTGATTGGTAGATAGTATTAACTAGTGTCCATTCAGCACCTTAGTTTGAATGGGTTTTATTGCCAAGTTTAAATTTTAGATGTGTTAATATCTGACAGGGATTCTATTTTAACTCTGTTGGTAAAAAAAAAAAAATTAACAGTTGAATGGGTTTGAGAATAGCAACTTTTCAGCTTGGGCCTGAGTGTCAGCTCATTCTTGTTGATGCCAGGGGATTAGATTAGTGATTCAGAGTTAGTCTTTACAGTCAGGCTGCTTGAGTTTGAATCCTGGTGTGGCTGGCTGCTTAGGAACCATGTGACTTGAAACACATCACTTTCCTTCTCTGTCCTTAGTTTCCCTAATTATAAAATGGGGAAAATAAGATTACCTATCTCATGGTTGTTGAGAGCATTATATGAGTAAATATACAAAGTGTTTATACTCTCTGCTCAGTAGTTAAAAGCTCTTGTTACTATAATCAGGTTAGAGTATAATTAACACAACATAAAGCTGATAAGCAATGAGAAAAAAATGAGTAGGCTCTTTGATGATACCCTCGACATTGCAGGGATTTGGGGAAGGAATACACCATTGATGGGAGCTGTATCAAAGGATGTCTCTCCTTCATATTGCTTGGGATCAATCTCAAAAAACCAAGAGAAAGTATATCACTATATCCCTGAATGCTGGTGACCTAATCAGAACCTTTAGTTCTTTTCTTACTGGTAATATTCATTCCCAAACAAATCCCTCCTCTCCTCCTCCTTACCCCCACAAATTTACAAAACCCACATGCCTCACTTGAGAAATACATGTGCCAAGTTTGAAATTTTAAAATTCAAACTCCTATAATTTTTTGCATACACATAAATTCTGGCAAATTTCGATGCTGGTAAAAAAACACGTTTTGCTTGTTGGAATGCTATTATCGCTCCAAACGAATGAACAGATTTCTTCAGCCTTTCTAAATGTAATTCATTTCTGAGAAGACAATAAGGATGAAGAATTTCTTCCTCAAGGGTCACACTGAAGGAGGTGTAGATAGCACTGAGTTTGTGCACACAACATACAGAATAAGTTTCTTCTCATCTATAACTGGTTATTCTATATACTCCTCTTTGCAAAACTCCCAATGAGACAACATAGCCTTGACAAAACAAGAAGTTTTAACTGGAAAGTATAATCCTTGCATAACCCATTACGATGGATAGTTTTATGTGTCAAATTGGGTAGACTATATTACCCACATTTTAAATCACATACTAATCTAGGTGCTGCTGTAAAGTTATTTGGTAGAAGTAGTTAACATCTGCAATTAGTTGACTTTAGGTAGACTATCCTTGATAATGTGCATAGGCCTCATCCAATTGGTGGAAAGGTTTATAGGCAAAACAGAGGTTTCTCCCTTTCATTGTGGGGTCTGCAGTGCCAGCTTCTACCTGAGAGTTCCAGCCTGCAGGCTTGCTCTACAAATTTTGAACTCTAACCAACCAAACCCCACAATCTCATAAGACAATTCCTTGAAATAAATCTCTTTACATATGTGAATATATATAAATATTCATATATATGAATGAAATAAATGTAATCTCTCTGTATATATATATACACACACTCTCTCTCTCTCTCTCTCTCTCTATATATATATATATATATATATACAGACACACATATATATATGTGTGTGTATATATATCTCACTGATTCTGTCTCTTCTCTGGTAGAACCTTGACTGACAGACTCTTCATCTTAATTTGATATAAAATGCAAAGTGCAAATTTCACTGGCATAAGACTTTTTACTTAAACTGCAACAACACTGCTGATTTTCAGAATTTAAGCATCTGATATAGTTGGTTTTTAACTTTTTATTGAAACATTAGGCACACACATATATATATACACAGAGAGAGGAATTACACATATCAAAGTGAACACACCTATGGAATTAACATCCAAATTAAAAAATGTAACATAATCTGTATACCAGAGGTCACCTTGGTGCTTGTCATCATGTCTCCTCTGCTCCAACGGTAACCAGTGTCTTGGCTTGTAAATGCATAGATAAGTAATCAGATGTAAGATTTTTAGTTTGGGTAAGTAGATATGATTTGAGGATAGATATCATTATCTTTAGACTTGAGGTGAGGTCCTGAAGCAAAGAGGCAGTCTCATTACTCAGAGCTTGCTAGTTATTAAGACCCACTAACATTTAGAGCAATCGATGAATTTTTCTTACTATTTTAAACTCTTAGTCACTAAAGAAGTTTTCTTAAGTGTATATTATGGAATCTACTCCAATTAATAAGGAAAGCCAAGTTCATAGAGCAGGGGATTTAGTTGGCAGATTTCTGACCTCATGTTATTAATCAGAAGATTATTGGTATAGCTAGTACCACTTCAGAACTTGTATAACAAAAACTCTACTTTGGTGGTGGAAAATACGACTTCTGTACCCAGAAAGGCTTGTGTAAAAATGGGTGGTTGAGAAATGAAGCCAGGAAAGGACTCCAAAGTCCTTTGTACACTCTTTTAAGTCCGGTCTCCTCTGGCCAGAAACCTCCCAGGTCCCTTAATAGCCCCTCTCTCTCAGTCAATGTGAGCACTGAATTCTATTCCTCCCTTGGGAGGGCATTATTCAGATCTAAATATACAGCAGTCCCCAAATCCCTTAGTTTATAATAAATTTTGTGGCATTTGATTTATTGAGGTGAGAAAAGGAAAAAAAAATGTATCAGGGGACTAGAAAGCATGGTTAAATAGCTTGACCATTCTAGCTCTCACTGTGGTGATGAGAACAAAATCAGATTAACTTGGCTATTGGGGATTTCCATGTTGATAAAATTTATGTATTTATTTCATAGTCATTTAGGTGCATGTCTTATCTTCGCTAATATACCACAGACTTCTTAAGGAAAAGATATCTTTGTGTTGTCTCCATAGTGTCTAAAATTCAGTATTTGTCATGTGGATTAAAAAAATAACCGTCATTTAGTTTTTAGTATTAACCCATTAGAATTGGACAAAAATTTAGATTTTCTGACTACTGCCTAATCTTTTAAAGGAAGAATAAGCAGAACCAATCTAAATAAACTTTTAATATATCAATACATATGCTTGTCATGTTGGATGCTGCACATTATACTGGTTATTTCATCTTGAGAAATAGAAGATCAACAAAAATAGTAGAAAAAGAATAAGGAGATCATGAAAGAACTATGACAAAGACATGAGCAAATCCTATTAAATTATTGATCTCATCACTTCCTTTAGTTACAAACCTTTACAGCAAAACTCCTTGAAAAGCTTATCCATTCTACTTGGATCTGATTTCTGTACTCTAATCTCCCTCAATTCCTCCCTAGCCCACATTTCTCCTGTACCAAATCCATTCTACCAAAACTCGGCTTCAGGGGCCACATATTTCAGGCTTTGTATGACTTGACTTCCCATTTGGCAAAAGTGACCACTCTCTTTTTTTGAAGTTCTTGGTTTAGCTTTGAGGACATGTTCTTCAGGATGCCCCTCTGCCTGTTCCTTCTCAGGGGTTTGTGCCAGTTCCCCCTCATCTGTCAGATACCTTCATGTTGGAGTGCTCAGAGCTCACTTGCCTCTTTCTCTGGCTACATTCTCCCTGTTGATCATGAGCTCAGTCTCATTGCCTGAGTTACCCTCTGTATGGTGATGACTCTCAAATTTATTATCTCAGTCTCACCTTTTCTAAGACTTCCAGTTCCAGCTTCCCATTCAGCATCCTTAGTGGATATCTAATAGTACATCTAATGTGTCCAAATTGACTTCTGTCTTCTCCCAAACTCTTCCTGATCTTACACTGAAAGCCTGTTGCTCACGTTGCTCACATATTCCTCCTCATCTCAGACTCAGGCCAAAATCTCATTCAACTACTCCCTCTCACAGTAAACATTCAAGCCATCCAGCAAATCCTGGTGGCTCCATCTTAAAAATGTTTTCAGAACCTAACCGTATCTCACCAGTTCCCCTGTTGCTGTTGTCTTTCACTTGGATGATTGCAATTGTCTCCTGAGGATAGCCTCTCTGCTTCTCTCTTGCCTTCCCATGGTCTGTTCTCAATATGGCAGTCAGAGTGATGGTGTTAAAAAGTAAGTTGGATCATATTATTCCTCTGCTGAAATCTGTCTGTTGGTTCTCCAACATATACTTAGAGCAAAATCTAAAGTCCTTACATTGGCCTGCAAGAGTCAACATGATCTGGTAACCTCACTTCTTACTGCTATTTTATCTCCCTCTAGTCATACTGGTCTTCTTGCTGCATGCTCAGGATTTCTGCATTTGCTATTTCCTCTGCCTGCCCACCTTTTCCCCAGTCAACACTCCCTCATTTCCATCAAATGAGCTTCTCAGAAAGATGTTCTTTCTCTCATGTCTGAAATTGCAACCACTTTCATGATCCCTAGCTTACTTTCCTGTGTTTAATATTTCTCCAAAGTACTTATGAACACATGGCCTATTACATATTTTGCTTATTTGACACAGAATAAAAGTTTCAAGAAGGCAGGGAATGTTTTATTTTCCTCTGATAAATATTCCATCACCTAGAATTTTAAGTGTTCAATTATTTATTGCATTATCGTGCCTCTTCCCTTCTCTCTCCCCTCTCCTCCTTTCCTCTTTTCTCTTCTTTTCCACTTCTTTCACTTATCTTGTCTCTACTTACATTTATTCCTTGGATGTCCTCCCCAGTGACATGGCTTTAGTTGCCACAAAAAGTGTAATCTCAGGGGTGCCTGGGTGACAGTCGATTAAGACTCCGACTCTTGGTTTCACCTCAGGTTGTAATCTCAGGATCATGTGCTTGAGCCCCACTCAGTGTGGAGTCTGCTTGAGATTCTCTCTCTCTCTCTCTCCCACTCTGCCCCTTACTCCTCTCACACACATGCACACACACTATCTCAAAATAAATAAAATCTTTTTTAATTTATTATTTATTATTATAAATCTTTTTATTATTTATTTATTTATTTATTTATTTATTTATTTATTTATTTGACAGAGAGAGACATAGCAAGAGAGGGAACACAAGCAGAGAGTGGGAGAGGGAGAAGCAGTCTTCCCACTGAGCAGGGAGCCTGATGCGGGGCTCTAACCCAGAACTCTGGGATCTTGACCTGAGCCGAAGGCAGACACCTAATGACTGAGCCACCCAGATGCCCCTCAAAATAAATAAAATCTTAAAAAAAGAAGTGTAACCCCAAACTTGTTTAATACTTATTGCAATATAAAATATATTTAGAGACATCTATTCCTATTGAGAAAAGGAGCCAGGCAACATAGAAATAAAATGTTGTTTTAAATAATCAGTAATCAGTAATTACCATATGGAACATATGCCTACTACCAACAATTTTACTCAGTCACTCATGATTTTTCCTTGGATTGTTAGGCTAACCTTTCGTTGTTATTTGTAACTTATATGTGATCTTCACACAGTTGCCAATGTAATCATAGCACACACATTTAAATATATTTTATTGCTTCCTATAAATGAGGAGAAGGATAAAAATGATGATGATGATAAAGGTGTAGAATCAAGTATTTTGAAACTGGAATGAGCCATGTCTTTCCCTCAAAGTCAAATATATGTTTTCTATATGAGTTTACCATATCAAGGAGACATTCTGAAGAATGCCTGTATTATTATACATGTATATAATATTACTAATACGTGAAAAATATTTCTTAGTTGAATTAAAGACCTATATTGCCATTAGAACTTTTAAACATTTCATTCTTTTAAATAAAGTAGAAATAAAATTGAATCCCATCTTGAGGATCATGATGTATTTCTGTAACTCTGTGGACTGTTGCCTGTCATTAGGCTCAAGTTTTGGTTTGGTCAGCATTTTCTCTGCTAAGAAGGTCATCCATGAAACCTATTTTAGACTGATTCATTTCTTTGTTAAGTTACATGGTATTTTAGTGGTGCAGAACAGGATAAGTTTTCTTGCAGGAAACACAAAAGTAGAAGTGTTTTCCAAATCTTTCTATACTTGAGTGACATTCTTCACTGGCCCAAACTTCTTCAGTTAATTGATTCTCTAAACAAGACCTTAGCCAACCTTCAGAGCAGCTGTTTCTGGAGTAACGGAGACTGGCAAGTGAGGGAATACCTGTGGCTTTCACAGGCAGGCGTTTGCTTTCCACCACATTCTAAATTGCCCTCTCTGAAAGGGTTGCTTTTGATGACCAAATGCATCTTGTTTTCTCTTGGTTAAAAAAAAAAAGAAGAAAGAAAATACAGTCCTATTTTTTAGACCATGATAACACAAAGCAGTCACTGGAAAAATTGGCAAGAGTGAGTAGAGTCCTAATAGGTCGGCCACTATGACTTGGGATATTTTTCTGAGAAACCCAGTAATGCCTGTTTCATTTTGGAATAGATTTCTTTCCCCCAGTGGCACTCCAGAAGCCTTGCTGTCTGTTTCAATTATAAATCCCCAGTCTTCTCATCACAGACTCAGGGCTATAACTGACTTCTGGCAATTTATGATCAGACCTAAAGCATTTAGCTAGTGAATTGTACCATTTGTTGAGCATGTAAAAATTTCTGACACTTGGAGCCAAAATTAAAATGTCATTTAGTAAATGAGCATGTTAATAGCCAGGGAATCTTACAAGATAACCAGTGTCTTACTTAAGATCCTAGAATTTTAGAACTGGAAAGGAATTTAGTGATCACTTATACTCTAACCCTTGATTTTACATATGAGGAAGCTGAGGCCAAGAAAGATTAGTACCTGGGTCAAAGTCACACCTGGCTTACATAGATCAGTTGCCTCATTCCCTCCAAGAGACTGTTTCATGTCCCATGAGTCTCTTTTCACTCTAATCTGCTTTCGTGAAAGAGCAAAACTGGAAGCCAGACCAAAGGTCTTAGGCCTTTGTTTTTCATTACTGGTAGTTCTCTTTTCCCTAATGGGGTTGGGCAGGGTGGGTAGGTGGAGGAGCACTGCACAAGTTGAGAAGCCTCTGAGGTAATATTGCTTGACTTCAGGCTAATAGGCTAATAGGGGACCGTTAGAATAAAGAATCATCGTACTAAGCTAAATGACTCTGGAAATCCTCAGCCCTAGAAGAAGAGTTCCCACTAAAATAGGCTGAAAGGGACAAAGCTTCGCTGTCCTGGGAATTAGGTTTATTAAGTAAAGGTTTTAAGTAAGTTACCATTGTCTCGTGCTTAAGAAATCCTTTGTTGAATAGAGACTGGTGTATCAGTGTTTGTTACAGAAAAAAAAAATTTTTAAAGATTATTTATTTATTTGACAGAGAGATCACAAGTAGGCAGAGAGGCAGGCAGAGAGAGAGAGGAGGAAGCAGACTCACTGCTGAGCAAAGAGCCCGATGCGGGGCTCGATCCCAGGACCCTGAGATCATGACCTGAGCCGAAGGCAGAGGCTTTAACCCACTGAGCCACCCAGGCGCCCCCAGAAAAATTTGACCAGTGTTTTCAGTTTTCAATCTTCCAAAGAAATGCACTGACTTCAAAGTTTACTTTTTCAATAAATATAAACTTCCAGACTCCTCCCCTGCAAAAAATATTGCTTGACTTCTGCATAATTTGGGGTGTTAGTGTTGTAGGCTGAGTGAAACAGGAGGGGGATGAAATTATCTTTCTTGGGAAGACCACAAAGAGGAACCTTTGGGGTCTATTTAATAGTAGAAGGCAGGAGGGCATTTTGGATAATTGTTTTCAGTCAGTGTGTTTGGATACAGTGCGTCACTGTCAAGTGATCTGGGTATGTTGTGATATCCCGGATTTTCCATGATTTTTGGTTGTAGGACAACTACTATCAAATAAAGCATATGTTTGAAAAACAAACTAAGAAGACACTTTGGAAAGACCATAGAGACTGAAT
Organism: Ailurus styani; assembly: GCA_002007465.1. NCBI lineage: Eukaryota > Metazoa > Chordata > Mammalia > Carnivora > Ailuridae > Ailurus > Ailurus styani. The sequence continues at coordinate 1,104,786 of LNAC01000019.1, read as the reverse complement.
TTTTGGAATTAAGAGCCAATTTATCACTTATGGTTGAGACAGTGGAGTTTGACAAATTGGTAAGAAATTGAGAGATTATTTTTGTAGTCTAATACTTTCAGAGTTGTTTGAGGCAGAATCAGTCTATTAAAATGATATCTATAGTACTGCTGCAACATGCTATTGAGAGTCTCGGGGGCCCTAGAAATGTATTAGGGTTTGAATTTTCCTATGGTTGACAGTGAGTGGTTCTGCACTTGGACTATAGATTGCTTTCCTGATAAACATTTTTTACCCTAAGTCATCCTGAATATTCACATCTGATAGTGTTATATCCAGGTCTTAATTATTAGGATATCAGAGAATGTCTGCTTCATGGTAGATACTTAGGTGTTTTTCAAGAAAATGTAAAAGGTTTATAAATTTGGATTTAATTCAGAGAGGGAGAGAGACTGAATGAAAGGTTTCAGTATTTGGATGTGGCCATGTTCAGGGTTAGAAAACCTCTTCCAGCCCACTGGATCCTATCACCCACAGGTTTATGGGGGTCCTATGTCACTACATTTCCTTCTATCCAGTTTGGAACAAAAACAACAGATAACCCATCAAACCACAACACAATAACCAACAATTTTCTGTGGTGGCCTGAGACTAATGTTTTGATGAATGTAAATTAAGGAATATTTTTTAAAAAGGTGATGTTGTTAGAGGTCTCCAAATCTCCAATTTCTAATAATTCAACTACTAGTTTACTAGATTCAGTTTTTCTCAGCAAACATTTATTGACATCCTGATATTTGTGAAATGTTTGGCTTACACAGAGATAGAAGACCCTAGATATTCCTTGTGAGAAAGTCCAAAATAGAATTTCCATTAAATTTTATTTTAACGATGAAATTTATTTGAAACAAGACAAGAGAATCTGACTTCTTGGTACTTTTACAAACTGTATATAGAATAGTAATTTGATCCCCCTTTCACTACTTCCAAGAGTTCTTCCAATTTGACTAATTATACTAATGTGATTATTTGGAAATACTCTGGCTTCAGTATGTTAGTTTTGGTGATTACAAAGGATTTCATATATCTACATGTAAATGTAGAAGACAATGTTCATAATTTATATCACATCATGTAAGTGAATTCAGCATTTGAGGTTGATTTGTTGGAACATCTGATCTCACTGGAAGGAAGTGCTGATAAAAGAAGAAAGGTTTTCAAAGCAGAGAGGTATCAAGTTCAGTAACACCTCATTAGGTGCAAGTGCTTTGTCTGCAGGGAAGAAAAATTAATGATATCTCCATATCTTGTGACATATGTCTTCATACTTTAGCAGTACAAAGACCCTGTTTCTATACTAAAATTCCCTGTAAAACTATCTTTTTCCTGGGCCATGGTCTTTGACCTTCTTATAGTGGGACTCATTTTAAAAGTTCAAAATTGGTGAGAAATCACATTGAAAAAATAATGACCATTATTTCCCTAGAAATTAAGCAAGTAATAAAACTACAGAAAGAAAGGGTGCAGACAATACTAAATGGGATAGATAAGAAAAAAAAATCCTACATACTATAGTGAACTTTTTTACCAGAAAATACAATGAAAAATTTCTAAAAGTTCGCAGAGAAACACAGAAGAATACTTATAAAGTAATAAGAGTCATTGATATTAGACTTCTCAACAGGAATATTAGAAACAGGTAGACATCTGAGCAATATTTTGAAGGAGAATATTTTAAATATTAGACTTCTATAACCAAATAAACTATTGTTTAAATATTAAGATGAAACAAACATACCCTCAGACATATAAGGTGTCAGGTGACTCACCTCATAGGGACACTTTTTAAAGAACCCTTAGGGAGTGTATCCTAAAATGAAGAAAAATGAATCTGGAAGTTATAAGATATGGAAAATAAGGACAAGTTCATTGTTATAAAAAAGCACTAAAAATGTATAGCCATAATGATCTAAAAATAAAATTATAGATAGTATCAATGGCACAGAAGTATGGTATGAAGGGTAAGTCACAGGGAAGTGTGAGCTTGTAGAAATTTTAATCTTTTTTTTTTTTAAAGATTTTATTTATTTATTTGACACAGAGAGAGAGAGATTACAAGTAGGCAGAGAGGCAGGCAGAGAGAGAGAGAGGAGGAAGCAGGCTCCCCGCGGAGCAGAGAGCCCGACGCGGGCCTCGATCCCAGGACCCTGAGATCATGACCTGAGCCGAAGGCAGAGGCTTTAACCCACTGAGACACCCAGGCGCCCAGAAATTTTAATCTTGTTCATAGCTAAGACATAGATATTTATAAACTTTAACAGAAGTAGGGGGAATAAAACCTCATGAGTTTTATGTAAGATGTGCTTGCCAGAAGAATAAAAATAGGTTGTATAACTATTAAAGTAGCAGAAGAAAATTTGACTTAGACAGTGGAAAGTAATAAAAGAGAAAAAATAAAGTAAAATTATTGTGAAATAAAATATATACTAAGATGGCACAAATAAGACTGATATAACAGTAATTATAATAAATGTACATGGGTTAAAATCACTACAAAAATGAAAGAAACAATAGCTAAGGGAAGAAACCAATAAAATCCAAAACAGCAAAACAATAACAGAAAAAATATAAAAAGGAAACACGGTTCTTTAAAAACATTGATCAAATATGTTGTGAAAACCAGTCAAGAGAAATGGAGATAGGTTGCAAATTTTAAAAGTGGAAAATAACTAGAAGAAACAGAAATAAAAATTGACAGTATTCAGAACAACTATATGCTAATAATTCCAAAAGCCTAGATAAAATATATGAATTTGTTATGACTCCCATGTGTAATTTAAACTTTTTAATGCATTTTGTTTGAATTTAGAGGAAGTTTGCCTTTGTTGGACATTCCAAAGAAATCTTTCACTTTGATTCAATATCATGGTAATTTGCCAAGCCTGCCTTTGGGACCTTACAGTCATATCACTAATCTCTTAAGGTTTACAAGAGAAGACTGATGGCCTTATTATGTTAAAACAGCTCGCAGTAAAATACTGTATCCAGAGGATACTAACCAAAGCTGGTAAATGAATGAGAAAGTGAATTATATAATTATGGAACAAAATGCAATCAAAAGCCCCCATTGTCCGTTAGTGGTAAGGATGCATCATCAATGCTTATTTAGAGTGACCCAATCAGATATGGTCATCTCATGCTTGAGGGGGCTCTATGTGTTTTATTTATTACTAATTAGACAGTAGAATGAGACTAGGCACTTCGAGTTTGAAAAGGTTCTCTGATTTTTAGTGGGATCCCATGAACCATGCTCCCTTGGATCCATCTTAGCTTTGGGTAGGTTGTTTATTCTTTTGTTTCAAGCTCTCTAACTTTGATACTCAAAAGAGTATCAAAGAGTTCTGAATGACTTTATGTTGCTTATCAGTAACTTGGATCAACTACTAAGGGATTCAGTTTTTCTGTGAAAGCAGAATAATTTATAATTTTCAGAGTACTTTTTTATGCTGCAGAGATCTGAAGGGAATCTTACCAGTAAAATGGTAACATTTCTGAAAAAGACTGGAGTATAATACTTAAAATAATTGGGACCTGTAGAATTCCTGGGGAAGGAAAAAGGTATTTGTTCTCCTCAAAAGCATATGTGAGAATATCTGTCCTTAACTTATTAGGATGCTTGCCAGGACTGTAGCATTATTTTGCATTTAGTTAATATGACCAGTCAAATAAACTTCTGGCACATTTTTTTAAAGTTAGCCACCAAATCAGAACAAAAATAAAACCATTTGTATCTAAATACTCAAAAGTAGCTGGAGATGATAAAATAAGCTCTCATGATAACTGGCCTTGTTAGCTGACTGGTACTGGCTTCAAAACAGCATGCTATTCCTAAGGAGATTCTTTTGATTCTGATCTGGTTTGTCTTCTGGGTTGACTCTAGTCTGGATTCAGCTTTTCCAGAGAGCAGTTATGAATATCATGCTCATTTGGCTTCATGCTTTAGTGCATGGCTATTAGAAAAAAGCTGAATGATAAATGAGTACAGGGTTTGAGTGGCCAGTTATCTCTAAGTCATATCTGTATTTGTTAAATCCTGATTTATGTCTGAGGAATGAAGTAGAGTCCGTTTTATGTCATACCCTGAACCTCATCTTCTCAAACATTTGCCTTGGAATTTAAAACCTAAAGAATTTGTTAATTCTCTTCCTAAACCTGGTACCTTATATAGTGTTCTTCTATTTCATATTTTACTATCTGGGCAGAGTCCCTTTGTTTTAGATTAGTGGACTTGGCTCTTAGATTGATAGAAATAAGGAGTACTTTTCTATTAGGTAAAGATATTTATTTCTTACCCCCCATGCAGAGGATGAATATCATGTTTTTATAGTGAAAGAAAGCAAATAGACAGTATTTTTTTAAAAGGAGAGTTTGGGGAAAAAAGATATCTAGGAATTATTAAGGGTTAAAAACCATCATCTAAAATAGCCATAGTTTGCACAGACAGTATTTTAAAGTTTACAGTGATCTCCATACATTATTTCATTCATTTGTCCATTTACTCACTCACTTTTTGAATACTTTCAAGCACCAACCATATAGACAACACTGGATTGCCTTGTAATCTTTCAAACAATTCCGTGAATTGGATGCTGTCCACATTTGAAAGATACAGGGTATATTTCTATGTGAATACTGTGCATCATTTTGTGATGGGGTTGATCTTAATGATATTTCTGTTTATTCGGTCTTTTTTAGGGCTTCTGTGAATTATGGTGCCCACGAGGCCAAAAGCTTTAAACAATGCCATGCCTTTCATGGATAACTGCACACTCTCTAGGTACCCACTGTGTACAGGGAAATCCATGTTTCTCTGGATTTATCAGACATAAACCTTGGTCAAGAAGTACTTTGTGCACCAGACAACTATGAATGCCACATACGCTAGTACTTATGTGAGAAAATAAAAGAGGTAACTAGGAAAGATCACTTTAGCATATGTAAGAACTAATAAACTTGATTCTGTGCTCTATTTAAAATTAAATGCCTATGCTAGGCACTCCAGTGTAAACTCCAGTTGTAGTGACTATCACTTGATTATTACTTAGCTTTCTATCATAGCAAATCCCACTGGATGGTAATTACTGGTTTATTTTACCATCTCATCCTCTAAACTGAGTTCCTTAGGGCATTTATGATTTTTCATTTACTCCTTTCCATCACTAAGTACAGCTCTTGACACCTAATAAACATTCAGTGTCAGTTTTTTTCCCCCCAATGGATGAGTGGCTAAGTCATAGATCCAAAAACCTAAATTCCCAAACATTGTTTTTCTGCCTGTGGGCAGTACCATTAAGAAGTCGTTATCTAATAGGGTGCCTTTTGATACATTCACTGAGCAAAACAAGCTCTATTCACTTAATTGAACTTCAGTGGAGAATATGGATTGACTCCTTTCAGTATTTACATTGTATTGAAATAAGACAAATTGTACTTTTACCAACAAGTTATCACAAAAACTTAATAAAGAATATTCAACTCCAAACAAAATAAAACTATAATAAGTATATCATTTGACTGCCAGGTAGATTCTCACCATCTCCTTTTTTTTCCCTATGAGAATATTTAAGATTTAGTCTCTCAGCTGATTTCAATTATATAATATTATTACATTTCAAATTTCAAATATGTAATATAATGGTATAGTATAATTATACCCCTTTTCTTGTGTAACTTTTGGAAATTTATCCTAAATGACCAAATCTAGACAGTCTATCATTTTTCATCCTGAAACAGTTTGCTACAAAAAGACTTTTTTTGGTTTGATTGAGTGGAATAAGAGTGGAGTACCCAGATAGAGAAAGACTTCTTGAAAAATACTATTTCTCCTCACTTCCTCAAAATCTCAATGTCATAGATGCATAAACATAAGATTATCTCACACTGATAGAATACAATGGAAGTTCCATTTCAACCTTTCTAAGACTGAACCAAGAAAAGGTCTAAAATGATGTACAAATAATACAAATAATAGTATCATACAAATGTACAAATAGTGTTCTCTCTTATCCTATTCAGTTAGACTGGTTCAATTACAGAGGCAAAAAAGGATATTTCCTACTGCTAAATGCCATATGCTTCTGCAAAAATATTTCAAATCTGATATTAGTTACAAACTTTTTTTGATGCCTGGGTTGAGGTTGAAGACTTGTAATATAAAGAGTAGGTCAGTTGTGAATCTTGTCAACATTGTGCTGGTGACAGACTTTGTTACATGTAAAAAGAAGAATCAGCTTCAGAACATTTCAAATGTGCTGGCTGAACAGATATAAACAAAAAAAGATTGGCATCCTTGTAGCTATATTTTGTGTATTCAAAAGCCCCTTTCCATTCATGGGGAAAAAAACCCCAGAGTTCATTATATATTTATGAAAAACAAAATTACCTATTCATAAAAATCAAAAGCAATATGTTTTGCTTATATCAACAGGTAAAATTAATACCCTTTTCCTATAATAGCTCATTTGCTCTGACATGATTCTGAATATCAGAACAAAATGTCAAGAAGAGTTATAAATTGGAATAGAGATAAAATTCTTCAAGTAAGTTGTTTTCTCTATAGAGTCATAGGAATCAATTATTTATTATTCATGGAAATGTTAGCACTTCTAATTTATACAGGGGCTTTCATTTTTACTTATTGATTCACCTACAGGGCATGCCCCTATTGTAAACATCAAGGTACATTATTATTATTGCTGGCACTACCTATTAACAACTTGATATTGACGCTATGTTTCCAGTGACATGTTTAATCTGCTTTTGATTAAACCAAGCATTCAATTATTCTTGGATAGTATTTCCTTGAATCATACTTTTAAATATTAGGAGCTACAACCTGACTCCTCTTTCTCTTGTATACTTTTGTATTTGTCCCTGTCTTATAAAGATGACTGAGCATGTATTGAAACTTCATAGTGGCCAGTCTTCCGGACATCAGTGTTAGAACAGGGAAAGGAATGGGAAAGGCAACTTCCTACCAATGAGACAGCTCTTGGTAGGACTATTCAATTTCTGAACTTGTTGCTACCAAGGCTGTTAATTAGTACCAACTATGACAGCTTGTGGCATGATTGGACTCTTGTTCAGCACAAATAATCATTAGCTGCTAATGACTTTAAATCACTGTGAACAAGGCAGAGACTGACCTTATGACCTAAATGTTCCAGGGGATGCTTAAAAGTTATGAGGTTTCCTGTAACAGATGGGGTTGGGTGTCTAGACTGAGAGATGGGATTTTTTTTTCTTAGCCACAGAAATAATTTCTTTGAACAAATAGTATAAGATATTGGGGTCTCAATTCACTTAATTTAAAATAAATGTTTTACCTGATGTAGTATATTTTATGTACAGAATTGGTGCCATACAAAAAAGCCACTTAGGAAATACATGAATTACTTCCCACGGATTTCGTGTGCACCTTTGTAAATTTTTGGAAATGTCACTTTTGTTTTTCTTTCCATAGTGATTACCATGGTTAGTTCTTTCCCATTATCTTTAGATAATGAGTCACTTAAGACTAGTTTGGCTAAAAGTTGAATGAATCAACAGAAAATGAAGAATGGGGGTTCCTGGGTGACTCAGTCGGTTAAGTGGCTGCCTTTAGTTCAGGTCATGGCCCCTGAGTCCTGAGATCAAGCCCCACATTGGGCTCTCTGATCAGTGGGAGCCTGCTTCTTCCTCTCCTTCTGCCTGCCACTTACCCTGCTTGTGCTCTCGCTCTCTTGCTCACTCTCTCTCTCCCTCTCTCTCAAATAAAGAAATAAAATCTTAAAAAAAAAAAATGAAAATGAAAAATGCCTCCCTCAAAGCATTGTGGAAAATTTTTACTTAATTTTTTTTGAAAAATTAAAAAAATGATAAGTTGGTGATGTAGTTCTTTATATATTTTACATGTATTTAATATTTTGTATAACTGTTACTGAATCTGTACATATGACTGTATCTAGAGACAGACGTATAAGAATGATCCTAAAACATGCCAGGATTAAACAGAATACACATTTGATTTATCAAGACAAAACTTCTAATGTAGCATAAAGAATAAAAAAATAAGAATGCAGGAAATATAAAAATATAATAAATAAAATATCCAAGACCTCTCAATGGCATTGCTAAATAACCTTATTATAACATTGGGTGTTAAACAAACTGTTAGAGCATATGAATCAGCATAGGCCAGGAGTAAGAGTCTTAGGTTTCATTTTTATTGTATTTGCCACTCACCTGTTGCAAAACAGTATCCCTAACAGTTGCTGCCCAGAACCTCTCAAAGATGGGCGACTGTTGCCGTTCTACCAATGTGACACCAGAGGCACAGTATTGTCACTCCTCCTGTCAGTAGCCAATGAATGATATATACAAACACTGAACAATACCCACGTATTTTCCAAAATGGAATTTTGTTTCCAGGCAAACATTATTGTTACTTTTCTTTGCTAAAATCCCCTATAAATTTGTGCTTACTGAGAGATTATCTTATACGGGATTAATTTAACAATTATTGATCTCAACCGGAAGATAACATGAGACAAATAAAATGGAATGACTTGGAAATTTGCCTGGCTTCTTTTGGAATGATAGCTTAGGAAGAGTTAGAGACAGGAAATAGGAATTCGCAGACGTTTCAGAATTGGATTAAATGATTTTGTTATTATTGAATGAAAGTGAAGTTTAGGATTTTGGTGACATCAAGTGTGTGTTTTCGGCTTTAAGAATGTCACCCTTATTGGCTCAACTGAGCTGTAACTTTTCGTTACTGGGTAAATTCTGCTTATGACAAGAATATGCTTAATATAGTAGTAAAAACTTATATTTATTGGGTGTCTGCCATGTCCTGAGAACTTGGCTAGGTACTTTCATCTATATTATCTCATTTTCACAAAAACACAGTCCAAACTGATAGAGAAATTAAAAGCCAAGTGTCAGCGTATCTCAAGTCTTATATAGCATGGGGCTGGTTTCTGGCAAAATTGTCACTTTTTATCTTTGGTCTTCCTGGCCTCACTTTTTCTGCAGTTTTTCCTAAATCTTTGTCCCATGAATACCTACTCAAAGAAAGTATATGGTTTTGGCCATTTGCATGTTATGAATATTTAAACAATATCAAAAAGAAAAATTGGAAAAGTTTTAATGCTAATATATAAGTAAGAGCAATAGCTTATTTTAGGACAAAGCCCTGGGTGCTCCCTAATGCACAAGGATCTAGAATTCTCTGAGATACTGAGACTGAGAATCATGGGGACTGACAAAAACTGAAGGTTATTACTGGACCTGTGAGAAAAAACAAATTCCTTAGTTACAGGTAAAATGATGGAATCACGATTCCAGAAATATTCTGTAGAGGTACTTTATTACTGTTACAAGTCCCAGGGTCAAAATTATAAAAGTGAATGTCTAAATTAGTGGCAAATCAAAGAGAAAAAACATTGTCTGTACTTCTTCTTTCATGAAGAAACCCTAAATCTGTGTGTCCTTGTGTGTGTGTCCCCATGTCTGTATGTCCATGTATGTGAGCTTGCAAATCTGTTCACTGGTATGCATGTGCATGAGTTAGAAATGAAAAGTACAAATAATGCAGAAGACCATGATTGTCACTGAGTGATAATACCCTAACAAAACAAATTTTATTAAGCTTCCACCTGTCTGTAGATAAATCCACATCAGGTTAGATTTGTGGTAGAAAAACAAAGCAAGCAGTCAAATGAAGTTATGGGTGTGAAAGACAGGGAAGGAAAAATGAAGAAAAAAATCATCCTGAAATTGTCAGTTTCAAGCCGGGGGAAATGTGATCAGAGCCATAAAAAAGTCTAAGATGTAACAAAACCGTAAGTCTAACGTGATAACTGGATGCTTGATAAATCTAGCTGGACCCTGTTTCTATCTGTGAATTGAAGATAATCTTTGAAGAGAAACATGGGCCTTCTGACTGCTTAGATTCTTCTAGAATCAGCATTGTAATCCAGGTCAATTAAAGGAAATTGGCAGAGGTTTCCTGGTGAAAACAAAAGCAGGTTTTCATGCAACATGTGCTGTAGGTTAAGTAATGGACTCTTGGCTCCTTGGGACAGGATGTACTACTGGATACGTGCTAGGTTCATTACAGAGAGAGCTTGAAGCATCCACCAGGGTTACAGGCAACAGTTATTAAATCCATTTCCTAGGTTAGGTTCTTGGAGGTTCATCACAAGCCTTCTTCCTGAAGTGACCTGATTCTTCTGCCGTGAATATATGGTGTGACTTGCAAAGCCTCTCTCAGTATAACAGTACACTCTTTTCACTATTGTCTTTTTCTCTGGGGCTGGGCATTTTTCCCAGCTGGCTCTCATTTGGCTCTTGAGAAATCAAATCCTGTCCTGACTTTGTGTATATCAATCCTACTGCTTTAGTGTTTTATTACTATTATTTAATATTTATGGATGTGACATCATAATCATCGTGTGCCCATTGCCAACTTCCTTAATCTCATTTTGACAATCTTTACCCACAGGGCTACAGATGCTCTGTGAAAAAAAGGTGCAGCTTTCAGAGAGCACTTCAGTGAGATATCGTTAGCGAGTTGCTAATTAGCATGTTTTCTCTGCATCATTTTGGATGGTCTCAGCCTTGTTTTCAGCTTTTCTGTAGCTTGCATTATTTTTGCTTCTCTTAAAGCATACCATTAAATTTCACTTCATGTAACTACATCTGGAAAGAAAATATCAATCATTTTCAGTAATTTAATGTGGCTATTTCATTGCTGATTTATTATCTGGTAAAATCTCAGAATTTCCTTGAGCATTATTCTATCATCTAGCCTGTGAGAAGTGTTATCACAGATATTCAAAGTTTTGTGGTAAATCTAATGAGATCTCATGATAATTTTGGTGATACCTTATTAAAACTCCCTCTAGTATAATTAAGCCCCACCATCCTGCATTTAATTGAGGGGAGGAAATTCTGAACTGTAACGTCAACAGCTGCAACCACTTTATGAAAATGTTAAGACAGTTAGCAAAGCCAAAACAGATACAGATTACTATTATGTAAATTATAAATTTACATACACCCCCACGTACACACATATACACAGACATACACACATCTGCAGCAGATGAGTTTGCCTTCAAATGGAGATATGGGTAGGTGACAATTCCATTTACCTTACCATCAAGTCTTTTTTTTTTTTTTTAAAGATTTTATTTATTCATTTGACACAGAGAGAGAGATTACAAGTAGGCAGAGAGTCAGGCAGAGAGAAAGGAGAGAGGAGGAAGCAGGCTCCCTGCTGAGCAGAGAGCCCGATGTGGGCCTCGATCCCAGGACCCTGGGATCATGACCTGAGCCGAAGGCAGCGGCTTTAACCCACTGAGCCACCCAGGCGCCCATCTTACCATCAAGTCTTAAGTATAAATCCACACAGTCTCCTCTTCCATGTTGTCTGTTGGACAGGTCTGTGGAGACCCAACCCACCTCCAGGATTCTCACCTCAGATTGGCTTGTTTGTCTAGCTGCCATTTTCTTTGACACTGGAGGATCTGCCCTGACCCCACCATAACTCCTAGAATGACTTTCCCCTACCTTTGAAGTTACAAGGCTATAAAATCTGCTTCAGAGAATATTGAGGGCACTCTCACCTAACCTTAAGTCCAAACCACTAGGTATGAAACAAGCTTCTGAAAGCCGATTCACTCTCCACCTTTGTACAAGAAATATGTATTCTATGTCAGCTGGCACTGTGTCCTGCCTTGGATTCACTGGGTCACCAGTCCATACCAGTGAATTGCATATAGAGCTTTTCATCTTTTGATGAAACAAGTAAAATGATACAAATCTTTGGGTATCATTTTTTAAAGATTGGGTTGAGAGAGAGAGAGCATGAGCATGGGGATGGGCAGAGCAAAAGGGAGAGAGAGAGAGAAAAGGACTCCCTGCTGAGTGTGGATCCCAATGAGAGGCTTGATCCCACAACCCTGAGATCATGACCTGAGTTGAAATCAAAAGTCAGATGCTTAACTGACCAAACCACCCAGGAGCCACTCTGGATCTCATTTTTAATTGAAATTTTTATGGAGATAAATTATAAATGTTATTATAAGAAATAATACAGAGAGATCTCTTGTATACTTTTCCCAACTTCCCTCAGGGCTGATATTTTGTAAAACCGAAGTATAATATAACACTGGAAATTTTAATATTGATGCAATCCACTTGATCCTATTCAGATTTCCTCAGTTTTATTTGCACTTGTGTGTGTGTGTGTGTGTAAGTTCTATACAATTTTATCACCTGTGTAAGTTTGTGTTATCAACCACCACAGTCAAAATATTGACTCGTGTTGCTTTTTGCTACCATACCTATATCCCATATTCCTCTTCATGCCCCATCCCTAACTCCTGGAAACCATTAATCTTATCCTCCAGTTCTAAAATTCTGTTACTTCCCAAAATGTTATATAAGTGAAATAAGACCTTTTGGGACTTGTTTTTTTTTTTTTTCACTCAGTATAATTTCCTGGGGATTCATGTCAATTGTTATACATCAAGAATTCATTCCTTTTCTTTTCTGAGTTGATTCCACAGTATATTATGTGCAAAAGTTTGGTTAGCCACTCATTTATTGAAGAATACCTGGGCTGATGCTAGTTTTGGCTAGTAGCAAATAAAGCTGCTATAACCATTTATGTACTGGACGTTTGTGAACCTAAGTTTACATTTTCTCTTAGGAATTAATGCCTGAGTTGAGAGCTGAAGGATGAAATAAAAACCTAGTAGTTCAATTACTGGGTTGTATGGTAGATGCATGTTCATTTTTTATAGAAACTGCCAAAGTGTTTTCCAGAGTCACCAGACCGTTTTTACATTCCCACCAGCCGTGTATGAGTGATCCCATATCTCCAGTTTCTCCATATCCTTGACGGCATTCAGTTTTGTCAACTATTTTTTTTTTAATTTTAGCTATTTTCATAGCTGTAGGGTGATACCTTGGGGCATTAATTTGCATTTCCCTAGTGGCTAACGATACTGAACAACTTTACTTTTGCTTATTTGCCATCTGTATACCATTTTCAGGGAAATGTCTATTCATGTCTTTTTCCCATTTTCTAAGTGGACTTTTGTTTTTTTACTGTTGAGTTCTGAGACTACTTTGTATATTCTAGATATAGTCCTTTGTCAGATACATTGTTTGTAAATATTTTCTCCCACTCTGTAGCTTGTTATTTCATCTTCTTCACAAACACTTTCTCAGAGAAACAGTTTTAATTTCTGGATATAATTTTAGCAATGCCATGAATGAAGCCAAAAGGAGAACATTGGTGTTCATTATTTAAAGGCCATTATCAAGATATGGGTTAAAATGCAAAGTCTACAGAAACCAAAGCCCCATATCTAGTTCAGTATATAGATAATAATAGCTTCTGGAAAATAAGTTATGTGAGGGTATGTTGCAATAAATGCTTACTTGTGGATTCATTTATTCTTCCAATGAATAATTACTGAGCGAGACTTATGTATGTGTTAGTCCCTATTGCTGGTGATGCAATGGTGATTTAAATCACAATAATGTATAATTAAAACTGACATAAGGGCTCTGAAGAAATGGAATATTGTACAATAAGAACATTTAACAGAGGAACTCAAATTCCTCTAAGGAAGATAATGCCCGAGTTGAGAGCTGAAGGATGAGTAAGGGCAAACTGGGAAAGGAGTGGAGGAGAAAGATAGGAGTAGGGTGGCAGATGGGGAGATGTACTGTACTCAAAGGGGGTGCCACAGTGCAGAGACCCTGCAGTGAGAGGGAGCACAGGGAAACAGGGAATGGAAAGAAGGGCAACTGTAGGTGTGTAGGTGATGGCGCAATGAAGCAAGAACGGGCTGGAACTTGGTCTTTATTCTGAGAACTACCCCAAGTTCCTTGGTAAGTTTTATGAGGGAGAAGCAAATGAGGTGATGAAACTTGCATTCTGAAAAATATACTCTAACTGCTGAAGAGAATGAGGAATGGAAGCAGCGGGAGAGGCTGTGGGCTCATAGCGAAGAAGCTCCTGTGGTTATACAGGTGAATGTTAGTGGTGGTTGAACTGAGATACTTATGATATGCTCTTGATAAGGTTGTCAAAGGATTAATCAACCTCAGAAAATAAATTAAAGATAAAATTTGGGCTGCATTTTGTAGAATTGGGTGTTCATAGAATTGGATGGTCCCCCTTTTATACACACACATAGTAGAAAGACTACTGCAGGGGCAGTTTCTTCTCTGGAAAGGGACAATGATAAATATTTGCCAGGCTTTAGGGATGAATCTAGAAGCCCCAGTACTTTGTCTTGCCACTAAACGCTGAGGTAACACTCTATTCCAATCAGTTTTATGAAGCTTCCCTTCCCCTTCCTACCTAAACCATTTATAAATCTAGGACCACAAACCCAAATGTTCTGAGTAGCTCTTCTTCTTCTCCTTTTTTTTTTTCCTGAGTAGCTCTTCTAAGACTTAAGTTATAAGAAAAGAAGCATGTTGAAAAAAAATAGAAGAAGAAAAAGGTAAGCAAACCTAAGGGAGTGAGAGAAAAGAAGGGAAAGAGGAGACTATAAACAGTTTGTGACAAATAAGAATGAAGAAAAAAGGCGTTATATAACAGGGAGTGCTATCCATTATCAGTTGGTGTTTCCTTACTGACAGAGGCTCCCGTGTGGGTATAGCTCCCTCTCTCTAGCCATGATTGGTGGCAGAGCTGCTAATCTTTGTGAAAGAAGAGCGTAGCAACCCCAAAAAAGCAAACTTGGAGCTATCTTTGGGGGAACATTGGAAGCTGGAAAGGGTCCATGATAAAAAGTAGCAATTATGTTAAAAAGCCATTGGAAGGACAAGGCAGGAGTGGATGAAAGCACACCTTTAACATGAACCGCGGATGGACTTTTACTCTAAATTCAGAGTCATATTTCCAAGTTACTTGAAACATTTGGTGCCTGTACTTGTTTATAATGGGCATAGCATAATTTCCTCTTGTGTGTATGTTTTATTAAAAAGCTTGAAGAGAAAAGAAACATCTCTAAAGTTTTGGATTGCAAATAGACCTTATAAAACACTCTTTAATAATCTAAGTATAAATGATCCCAAAGTACATAGATCAAATTTTTCAAAATTTCAAGTGAAATAAAAAGAAAAATATGTAATGAGCAGGAACATATTGTTCTTATCAAACATTTCAAAATTTCTCTCAATATGCAGAAAGTCCCCAGCCCCAATTGTGTTTACCTATCTGTCTCAAGGTTAAAAGGAAAGAAAAGGTCCTCTCCACGATCTAAGTGACAAATGAAATCTAATTTGCTTTGGATACACATTAATAAATATGCATCCAAGAGGTCAATTCAGCTGTAGTGGCTTAGGCTGCTAAGTGCAGTCACTTTGTTCACAGAGAAACTATCTAGTTTACTCAGCAAATTCAGAAGGACTCATTTTTAATATTGTTGGCTTTTATTTTTTTTTTTTAGTTTTTTTTAAAGATTTTATTTATTCATTTGACACAGAGAGAGAGATTACAAGTAGACAGAGAGGCAGGCAGAGAGAGAGGAGAGAGGAGGAAGCAGGCTCCCCGCCGAGCAGAGAGCCCGATGTGGGCCTCGATCCCAGGACCCTGGGATCATGACCTGAGCCGAAGGCAGAGGCTTTAACCCACTGAGCCACCCAGGCGCCCTATTGTTGGCTTTTAGAAAATGGGACTTTTTTTTTTCTTTTGGTCACCATATTCACATTCTAATTCTAGCATATGGGAAAGATTGGCAGTGCTTTGGGGCAGTAGGGGCAGCTGGCATCAAGAGAAATAATGCTGAAACGCTCAGGATGGCATTTAAGGAGTAACTGCAGTTATGAATGGCTCTCTCAGGCAGGGTCAATGCAGATTTGTTTCTATAATAATGACCACTTTTTTATGCTTGGAAAATTAAGGAAGATGTTTTTCAATTCAGATAATCACATTTTGCACAATTCTTTTTTATATTCTATTGAGGCAGATTCTTTTGGAAATTGTCCCCTAAAAGATATCCACAGACTGGTATCGACCAAGTGGTTATACATATTAGTTATTGCCTATACAAACTTTTTTAGGACTAGATCCTCTTTCTTGTCACTATTAAATGGAAGAAAGAGAAAAATATCTCAAGGTAGGAAAATCACAGAAAGAAAAATATAAAGCAATTATATTTTTTCTCCATCTCACTCATCTCCTTGAGATAGTATTAGGTTTATTTATAAATGATGAATGCTTTGCTCACAAAACTGTTTTACCTTAAAAATTCTAATCTATTTTATAAACAGTCATTTAATTTTGGGGAATTTTCTAATATCACAGTGTCCTGCTTCTTGGTTGCTCCCCAATTTTCTAAAATGTAATCAGTTTCTTGCCCAAAGACAGGTGAAAATTTGCTCAAGGAAGTACTTATCAATACAGGAAGCTCTCCCAAGATAAAAGACCCTAAGTGTTGATGCTATCACGCAGTTGGAAATCACTGTTAAAAGCTTGAGGAAAATTATAGTGCACGTTTAGTGAAGTGGAATTCCAAACACTATGTGACATTAGACAGTGAAGAAGAGATCAAAAGGCTCATGAAGTAGATGTACTACATGAGGCTGGAAAACCCACCTGAGAACTAATTCTAAAGGAAGTCCCAGACTTAAAAAAAAAAAAAAAAAGGAGGTGGGGAAGGTATCTGGCTGGCTCAGTCAGTAGGGCATGTGACTCTTGATCTTGGGTTTGTGAGTTCGGGCCCCAAGTTGGGTGTAGAGATTATTTAAAAATAAATCTTCAGAGGCACCTGGGTGGCTCAATCAGTCAAACATTCCTCTTAATTGTGGCTCAGATCATGATCTCAGGGTTACGAGATCAAGCTCTGCTTCGGGTTCTGTGCTGGGTGAAGAGCCTGCTTAAGCTTTTCTTTTTCACCATCCTTCTGCTCCCACCCCATCTCCCAATTCTCGTTCTCCCTTCCTCTCTCTTAAAAAAAAAAATGTCCCAGAAGACACTCCATTTATTAAAGCAGTTTTGGGAAAAGGCAGCAACATCATAGAAAAGCTCCATGGTGACTGTGCTTCATAGATCAGAGTTGATTGTAGGAGTTGCCTTAACAGACAGTACCGGGGATTGACAGGATCCCAAAATAATCAAGGGTAATGGTTAAATGTCAAAAGCCATTTGGGCATATTTACTGTAATGAGCAGCAGGGCTAGGGTGGTAGTTGGGAAACCTGAGATGCAAAGGACTCTGAGATATTTGTTTGTTTATTTATTTTTTAAAAGATTTTACTTATTTACTTGACAGAGACAGTGAGAGAGGGAATACAAGCAGGGGGAGCAGCAGAGGGAGAGGGAGAAGCAGGCTTCCCGCTGAGCAGGGAGCCCAATGCGGGGCTCGATCCCAGGACCCTGAGATCATGACCTGAGCCGAAGGCAGACTCTTAACGACTGAACCACCCAGGCGCCCCTGGAGATGGTTTTAGAACATGGCATCTCTAGGGAAAATTTAGAAGGGAATCCGGCAAAGGAGTTGCTCAATTTACACATTAAAATAAATTAAGAGTAGATTGTCAATATGCTAGTCAACTTCCCAATAAAATGTCTAAATCTCTTACCGCTTTTTTTGGATTTGAGCCAGTTTATCAATCCATAACTCATTTGCTATAGGAGAGATCAGATCCTCAGAAGGAAGGATACAACAAGATCATGGCAAGTGATTATGGTAATAATTCCCTTAGCAATTCTGCAAAGGAACCTATGGGCACTTATTTGACAACTATACACTGAGAAAGGGAAAGACCCAAACAGTTTGAGGAACATAGGACACAGAGGTTATAGGGAATAGATAATAAAGTCTTGGCTCAGGTTTGACTCAAGGAGTCCAGAAACCCACCACTGATAGTTTCCTCAGTCCCACAAAATATAATTGAATGAAGCAGGAAAAAACTCCACATTGGGACTGAAGCCTATGCCTGTGAGTAAGAGCAATCATAATGAGGAATGCCAAATAAAGTCTCAGGAATAGTCTCCTTTCCATCTTCCCTTGCTGGGAATGAATTTCTTATTCCTTCAGTTTCTGGAAGTATAGAAGTATAAATCTCAGAGTATGTGAGATTTAACTTACAAAGCTAAGTTCTTATTTTCTCTATAATTGGGTCATACGTCCTTCCCAGGGGAGCTTGAATCTAATGGTTAGTGAGAAGGATAAAAGGTGGTCTCCTTTGACCAATTTCCTACAAGTTGGCTATACACATTCCTAGCTTCAGAGCCCCTCATGAGATTGGCGGAGGCTTTGTGGGACGTTCCCTCTACTCAGTGATACTTCTTTTACCGTCCCATAGGTGGTAATGCCAATGATACTCTCCAGTAAACTTTGTGCATGCAAACCTCAGTCTTCTGGGTCTGCTTCACAGGGACCTGAACTGCAGCAGCATCCCCCCCGCCTTTTTTTTTTTTTCCAAAATGAAAGAATTGTGGGACTTGTCTGGCAAAATAAACTCATCAGTTTATTTTAGCCAACTCTTCCAACGTGTTATGTATACTAAGTGATCATTTGTCAGTGGCCTTCTTAATGTGAAAATTACCTTGGTTTGATGAAAGATAACTTGGGAAATAAATTAATGAGTTGATTCTGTTTTTTAGGCTCAGCCAAGCATTCCAATCAGAATTTCATTTCAAAAGATTCAAGATATGGAATTAGTTCTATACCACTAAGTAAAAAAGAGTCCTCTTATTCTCTATGGTCATAATATACAAAATGATGGGATCCTTTGTTGAAATCCTGCAAACCTGAAATGAGTGCACTTCCCCTCCTTCTCTACACTCATTAAATTATTGTTTTTATAATAGTAAATCTGGGACAATTTCATTTCCCATTTTTTAATTTTTTATTAACATATAATGCATTATTTGTTTCAGAGGTACAGGTCTGTGAATCATCAGTCTCACATAATTCACAATACTCACCATAGCACATACCCTCCAAATGTCCATCACCCAGGCACCTCATTCCTCCCCCCTCCTCCAGCAACCCTCAGTTTGCTTCTTGAGATCAAGAGTCTCTTATGGTTTGTCTCCCTCCCCGGCCCCATCTTGTTCCATTTTTCCCTCCTTTACCCCCACGATCCCCTGCCCTGCCTCTCAAATTTCTCGTATCAGAGTCATCTCTTATTTTGATATTTTGAAATTAACTTCTATTTAAAGATTTGAATCTTGAACCTAGACTGGTTTTTATCCATTGCTTTTAGAAGGCTTTACAACCTTTACAAACTAAAGAGTGTAAAACCCCGGATAAAGGGGGAAAGGTATTGTTATTTACTAGTATCTGTTATGTGGTACCATTATTCTTGGCTTATTCATATGCATTTTATCATTTAATCTTCACAATTATCATGTATTATAGTTATCATTCCCGTTATATAAAAAGTTAAGAGGTAAAATAGCTTGACTAAAGTCAGAAAGCTCATGAACTGAAAAAGCAAAGTTAGAACCCAGGTCCTAATCCCAGAATCCAAGTTTGAAGCTCTTTCCACAGCTATTTTAACTGTGCAACTAAAATCCATATCATCTTCATGGCATTTTTTAAGGTATTAAAAATTGTATCTTACCTAAAATATTGTGATTTTACAGATAATTAGACTCCATTGAAATTTTAGTTCATTTTCTAAAAATCACAGAGAACTTTGTGGGATAATAAGAGAAATCCTCATTTTTTTTTAAAGATTTTATTTATTCATTTGACACAGAGAGAGAGATTACAAGTAGGCAGAGAGGCAGGCAGAGAGAGAGGAGAGAGGAGGAAGCAGGCTCCCCACTGAGCAGAGAACCCGATGTGGGCCTCGATCCCAGGACCCTGGGATCATGACCTGAGCCGAAGGCAGCGGCTTTAACCCACTGAGCCACCCAGGCGCCCAAGAGAAATCCTCATTTTTTTTGCTTCTGAAATTAGACCATATTATCCTCTTTTTTAATTCTTTGTTTTGAACTTGGAAAATATTTTCACTTGTACAGAATGAGAATTTAGTATTTAAAATATAATTAATTATGGCTAGTGTGTATATGTGTGAGTTTGTGTTTATGTGTGTCTTTAACTTACATGACATATATTGTTGCCTAGTAGAAGTGAATTAATAGGCCATTAGATTTGTTTAGAAATATTTAATGTACTTGAGAAATGATCCTCTACCTATCTCCCCAGTGGTGTTAGAAGACACCATGGTAATGGGGGCTAAGCAATGGTTTCCCTAAATGCATCTAAAACAAGTGACAATGACTCTCCCAGACAATGACTGCACAGGAGGAAGGGCAGCATTCTTTCTTCTTTCTGTTGTTCTCTATACCTTAGATATGGTTTATATCTACCCCTGACTGAGTGGTAAGCAAAGGAATAACTTTAGGAAGTAAGCCTTTCTGTATCATTATTTTAGTTACAAGAAACCCTTCTGAGAGAGCTAGCAGAGTATAAGCCTAGCACAGTCTAGAGAGGGGCACACCTTTTAGTAAAATAAATAGCAGGGGGGAGATAAATAAGTGGTTGTAGAAAGTATTAAGAAGTAATTGCTTGTGTATCCTAAGTCAAAAGTAGAATTTTGTGATTAACACACATGTATTCTGAAGAAAACCAGGGAGTGCCACATGTCATTCATGTCAGTACATTGAGAAGAGCTCTCACTGGTTCTAAGTTTGGAGCAGGGACTCACAGGTGCATTGGTCTGTTGTTACCAGATAGCGTTTTCTTCTTGTTGTTATTAATTCTTCGTTTTAGTATCTTGGGGTCAGTGTGTTTCCATGTGGGAAAATGTTAGGCTACCCAAGAAAGTCTATTTTGACACTGACACAAGAGGTTTATACAAGAATCTGATTCAGTACTTCAACAAATGGTTAATCTTATGTAACAATGCACTTCTGTTAAGTACAAAACCTTTGGTTTAGTGACTAAAGCAAACACTGCATATTATATCTAACGAAAGTTCTGATGTCCTGCAATTAAACTATTGGAGTGATAAGAATTCATTCTGTGTGTTTACTTTATAATTTCTAAAGTGTTCTGTTTCATTCCATGTCTTGAATGTTTAATATGACTAATCGTTTCTTGCTCTGGAAACGAGCATGTTCTTTGATAGATTGTTCAGGTGTTTAGGTATATAAATTGAAAAGATTTAGATTCTTGACACTATGTATAGAATACAAGTTGTTGAAGGGAACCTCACTACCACATGCCAAACTGGTTCTTCAACATTATATATTTACAGAGAGATTGATGAAAAATAACATAGGCTTTGGAAAGTTAACCTCCTTTCATTACAAGATTTTATTTTGTTTATTTGTTTGATCTTTTTAAGTTAGGAATAATTGAGCCATCATCGAACAGGTGAAAAAAATCATACTAGTTTACATACAGCATACACACACACACACACACACACACACACACACACACACAGCTATTAAGTAATATGTATTTTCTGAGGCATTTGTGAAGGCTAAGGGAAGATATTGAAGTAACTATAGATGGTGGGGGGGCCGGGAGATAAAACAGTAGTGCCACCAATTACCTTCATCAGCCATGTCACTCCACTATCTAATTCATAGAGATATGTAGATATATCTTTATAGATTGGTTTTGGCTTATCTATTGAGACAGATATTATCATTTGAGTTGAACCCAGTACATCATACATTCATAAAAGCCAGATGGATGACACTGCTTATAGGAAGTTTAGTGCCTGTCTATAAAGGCCAGATGGGTGCCGCTTCACAAAAAGGTTTATATTGGCCAGCTGTGACTGGACTCCAGAAAGTAATGAAATATTCTCAATTCTCCAAAGAATTTCTCTATTCTTTGTTTTCCACTGTAATTGTCTGCAGAACCTTTCAGAACTGAGACATACCACCGCTATAATCATATACAACCTATGTCTAAAGACAGTTGCTCTTTGGTAGTATATAAAAAAATATAAGACACTCAGTAACCATTCCAGCCAAAGAAAATAAATGAGTCAAATTGTGAGATGATTTTATGCTGGCTATTTCTTTCACTTGTAAATGGTTTTGAGTCCTATAAATGTAGCTAAAAATATGTCAAAATGTACAAGGGATTTCTTTGATGGAAAATACCCGAAATCTATTCTCTTCACCTGTATTAACACACAAGATTCCAAAACTTTGTGGTGAGTGAAAATCAAGCCAATGCTGAATGAAGACTAAATTGATATTCCATCTCTATGTGGTTTTGCATTAAACATTTATTTTTGTGACTTATTCTCTTTGCTGACTTAGTGACTAAATTGGTTTCTTAGATTTTCAGTCTCATAAATAGTTTGCTTGTAATTTAATATTATTATTACTTAAAAACCTAAAATATATTTATTTAAATATATTTTATTTAAATATATTTAAAAATATATTTACAACAGACTTTAAATTCAAGAGAGAATCATCCCAAGGCTTTGTAAATATTCAAATTTATGAATAACATAATAACAAATTATTTTCCCCATGAAACTTTTTACATTCTATGACCCATAACTTTCTTAGAGTGTTTCACATTTTGTTTCATTCCCTTCCCTATCAGTAGCAATTCCCTCTTATTTAAGGTCTATTTCTTCATGAGCAAAAATTTATATCACCTCATGAATTTTACTGTGTACGTGGTAAAACTAGAGAATAACAAATCTTAGTTAGCTGTGGATGATGAGGTTAGTAAACTTCCAGAATGTTCAATTATTCAAATTCTTCAAGGTTCGTCACTGTTAGTGAAACCATGGATGTTAAATCTGTCAATGTTGAGAACTTACCGTGTTATGTAACCTAATATGTCTCTCATGATAAATCTCTTATGCCTAAGCAAAGAAAATAATTTCAATCAAGAGGAGGGAGAGCATGAATCTCTCCCTATTACTGAGGTCTTTTTTGCCTTCAAATTTCTTCAGATATTTCAATATAACTTCTTTCTACATAAAGTTTGAGAAACTCTGAGTTAAAAAACCAATAATAAGAGATCCCTTTAAATTCCAGGGGCCTGGGGGCACCTGGATGACTCAATTGTTAAGCATCTGCTTTTGGCTCAGGTCATGATCCCAGTGTGGTAGGATCGAGCCTCATATCAGGCTCCCTGGTCATCAGGGAGCCTGCTTCTTCCTCTCCAGCTCCCCTGTGCTTGTGTTCCTTCTCTCACTATCTCTATCATAAATAAATAAAATCTTAAAAAAAATTCAGGTGTCTGAGTCACGAGTTCAGATTGGATACCACTTGGATCATTTGGTGAGAAAGTTCAGGGGGAAAAAAAGCAGAAGTACACACTCAAGCCACACTTCTCATGGACCAGCAAGCCAAAAATACGGTTAGTCAATAGGTCAACCACACCTGCCTTTCTAATTTTCAAAGTAGAAAGGCTCCTTCACAGGTTGAAACACAATATCCTGATGTTGTTGA
Organism: Ailurus styani; assembly: GCA_002007465.1. NCBI lineage: Eukaryota > Metazoa > Chordata > Mammalia > Carnivora > Ailuridae > Ailurus > Ailurus styani. The sequence goes on along the minus strand of LNAC01000019.1, from coordinate 1,081,332 downwards.
AGAGTGAAAATTGTTCCACTGCTGTCCCCCAGCAGGAAGCAGAATCTATGGCCTGAGCAGAAACACTTCAGTAGTTTAGACCTTATTGAAATAGGGTTTAAAGAGTGGAGGGCTTGAACTCCAACATTACCATGTTGACAAGACACAGCTTATCTTAATGCATGGGGCAAAATAATAGAGTGGGACCGGATCTCTGAGATTCTAGGAATCTGATCTCCTTAAAGAGCTCTCAGAGTAAAATACTAGAAATTGCCACAGATGGCAAAGTAGGGGGATCCTGAGCTTACCTTCTCCCACAGAGAATCTACACCTACATACATAACATCTCTGAGAACAAACTGAAGACCAGCAGAACAGATCATACATAACTAAGAATACTAAGAAAAAGCCGTATTGAGATGGGGAGGGGAGACAGCGATGTGGTTTGATTAGGACTCACAGAAGGAGGGATATTACAACTATCAAGTCCGGAAGGACTCTGAGGAATGAGGGCTTGAGCCCCACATTGGGTTCCAATGTGCAGGGGACCTGTACTAGGAAGAGGAGCCCCCAGTGTCTGGCTTTAAAAACTGACAGGGCTTGTGTCTGGGAGAGCAGAAAGGCAGTAGGAAACCAAGACTCCTCTCTTAAAAAAACATGTGTATAATCTCACTTGCTCAGAGTCCCAGGGCAGAGGCAGCAGTTTAAGAAGCACCTGGGTTTAGGTATATAAATTAAAAAGATTTAGATTCTTGACACCACGTATAGCATACAAGTTGATGAAGGGAACCTCACCACCACACGCCAAACTGGTTCTTCAACATTATGTATTTACAGAGAGATTGATGAAAAATAACATAGGCTTACATTTGAAGGGAAGGTGACATTTGAAGGGAATCTATTGCTAATTTAGTCAATGTATGCTGGAGGGGCAGGGATTTGTTGGATTGTTCTCTGAGGGACAAAAGCACTGGTGGGCATCATTTTTTTTTCTTCACTTCCCTTCTAACTAATAGGTCTGGTAGCATTTCTAGCACTCTCAATCTACTGTGCTAACCCCACTTGCCCCACTCTGGCTTTCTCCTGTGGACTTGCCCCACTGTACCCATCTGCCCGAACAGAAGCTTCTCTCAAGTGGCCTGCTACCCCAACCTTCCCAGCAGGTTGCATTGGCCAGCATTAGAGCTCTTCTCAAGTACCTTCTCCAACTCTGCAACTGTCAATGCGTGCACTTGGCTGGAAATAAAACCTCTCCCATAGAGCCCTGCCCCAGGGCCAGTTCTCCACATTAGAATGCCCATAATAGTGATATCTATATCACAGCAAGCCACACTGGAAGGCTTCCCTGCCCACCAGTGATCCCTAAGCCATTGTAGCCAGGTTCTGCAGGCAGCTGCACTGGGGGCCAACCTGCACACCAGCATCCACAACAGTCATGTCCAGGCCTCTCAGTCAGACAGGCCATGGGCCAGTCCTGTTCACCAGCATTCCCATAAAATTCATAGCCAGAATTCACAGATAGCCATAGAAGGAGAGAGCCCTTCACACCAGCAAATCCACAAAAATCAGGACCCAGAAATAACAGGAGGGTGCATGCAGCCCACACATGGGTCACTTCTAGGGCAAGTGGCTCAGATGACCAGGGAGAGTGTGCAGTACAAAGCCCCACAGGACACCTTCTTCATAAAGCTAATACTTCAAGACTAGGAGCCATAACTGATCTACCTAATATATATATATGTGTGTGTGTGTGTGTATATATATATATATATATATATATATATATATATGTATATATATATATATGGAGAGAGAGAGAGAGAGAAGGTAGATAAAATGAAAATACAGAGGAATATGTTCCAAATTAAAAAACAAGGCAAAACCTCAGGAAAAAAAAAAACTAAATGAAGTGGAGCTAAACAATCTACCAAATAAAGACTTCAAATTAATGGTCATAAAGATGCTCACCAAACTCAGAAGAATAGATGAACAGAGTAGGACTTCAACAAAGAGATGGAAAATACAAAAAACAAAACAATCAGAGCTGTAAAAAATACAGTAGGAAGAATCAAGCAGATTAGAGGAAGCAGAAGACCAGATCAGCAATCTGAAGGACAAAGTAGTAGAAATCATCCAAATGAACATGAAAAAAAAAAAAGAATAAGAAATGAAGATAGGTTAAGGAACCTGTAAGACAACATCAAGAATATTAAAAATCACATTATAGGAGTCCCTGAAAGAGAAGAGAGTGTGGGAGAGAAGAGAGCAGAAAAATTATTTGAATAAATAATACCTGAAAACATCCCACACCTGGAGGATAAAAGGGACATCCAGGTCCAGGAAGCAGGGAGAACACCAGGAAACATGAGCTCAAAAATGCCCACACCAAGACAGATAAAAACTAAAATATCAAACATTAAAGATAAAAAGGCAATCTTAAAAACACTAAGAGAAATATGAAGTCTTATGAACAAGAAAAATTGCATAAGGCTATAAGCAGGTTCCTCACCAGAAACTTTACAAGCCAGAAAAAAGTGGCAGGATATATTCAAAGTGCTGGAAAACAACAACAACAACAACAACAACAACAACAACAAGAATAATCTACTTGGCAAGGTTATCATTCAAAATTGAAGGATAGATAAAGAGTTTCCCAGACAAACAAAAATTAAAGGAGTTCTTATGTCAATTTGGAGAGTTTTAAAATCTTGATGCACTTGAGTTTTTTTATCCATGAATGGGAGCTACTGCTTCATTTGCTTAGGTCTTTTTAATAACGTTCAGGAAAAAAATTATAATTTTCTGCATATAGGTATTTCACATCTGTTAAACATTAAGTATTTATAATTTTAGATAGTGATGTTTGTTTTCTTTATGAATCAATGTTATCTAGTTAAAAATAAATTAATTAATTAATAATAAAAAAGAAATAACTTTTTTTTGGTGAAACTTGAAAAACTGATTCATCTGTACTAAAATACAAAGGTCATATTAGCTTAGACACTCTTAAAGGAGAAGATGAAGAAGGAGGAACAAATTGCTATTTCAATTTTATAAAACTGTATTATGAAACTGTAGTGATTAGACTTTGTGACTGGTACAGGTATAGACAAACTGAACAGTGCAATAGGACAAATACCCAAAGAACCATGCATATGTATAACTCAGAAATGAAAAATGTGACATAATGTATTAGAGAAAGGAGAAACTATGTAATCAGTGCAGCTGAGGGGCACCTAGGTGGTTCAGTCAGTTGAGTTTTGGGCTCCTGATTTCAGCATAGGTTGTGATCTCAGGGTCATGTGATCAAGCCCTGCATAGGGTTACCTGCTCAATGGGGAATCTGCCTCTCTCTTTCTCTCTCTCTCTCTCTCTCAAATGAATGAATAAATCTTTTAAAAAATAAAAAAAAAAATAAAAAAATAAAAAAAATTAAAGGAGTTCATCACCATTAAGCCAGCATTACCAGAAGTGTTAAGGGGACTTTTTTAAGCAGGAAAGACTATAGCTAGAAATAAGAAAATTATGAAATAAAATCCCACCAGTAGCAAGCATATAGTAAAGTTAATTAATCACATATATAGCTAGTATGAAAGTTAAAAGATAAAAGTAGTAAAGTCGACTGCATCTACAATAATTAGTTAAGGGAGACACAAAATAAATAGATGCAAATTATGACATCCAATACATAAAATGTGGAGGAGGGGGAGTAAAATTGTAGTGTTTTAGAATGTGTTCAAACTTATGTGACCATTAACTTAAAATTGTTATATACATAAAGTGTTATATATGAACATCATAGTCATCACAAACAAAACCAACATCTATTTTGTTAGTTGATACACACAAAATAAACAGGAATACAAACATAATACTAAGGAAAGTAACCAAATCACAAGGGAAGAGAGCAAAAGAAGAAGAAAGGAACAGAGAACAAATACAAAAAAAAAATCATTAAAATGGCAATAAGTGCATATCTATCAATAATTGTTTTAAATGTATATAGACTAAATTTTCTAATCAGAAGACATAGGCTGACTGACTGTAGTAAAAAAACAAAACAAAACATGTATGTGCTGCCTACAAGAGACTGACTTCAAATTTAAAGATGCACACAAGACTGAAAGTTAAAGAATGGAAAAAGTTATTCCATGCAAATAAAAACAGAAAGTATACTGGGGTGGCAGTACTTATATCACACAAATTAATCTTTAAAACAAAACTGTAACAAGAAAAAAAAGAAGTAATTTACATAATGATCAAGGAATCAATCCAAAACAAAGATATAACACTTGTAAATATCTATGCACACAACATAGGGGCACCTAAATGCATAAAGCAAATATTAACAGACATAAGGAGAGAAAATGACAGTAATACAACAATAATAGGGGACTTTAGCACCCCCCTTACATCAATGGATAGTTCATCTGGACAGAAAATCAATAAGCAACCATTGATCTGATATGATACATTAAGACGGATGGACTTAATAGACATATATGGAGAATTTCATTGAAATACAGTAGAATATACATTCTTTTTGAGTGCACATGGAACATTCTTTAGTATTGATCATATGTTAGGCCACAAAATAAGCCTCAACTTAAGAAAATTGAAATCATATCAAGTATCTTTTTCAACCACAGAAGTATGAAACTAAAATTAATCACGAGGAAAAAAAAAAAACCTAAAAAATACCGTAAATACTTGGAGGCTAAAAAGATGCTACTAAATAACCATGTGGTCAATGAAGAAATCAAAGAAGAAAACAAACAAACAAACAAAAACCTTGAGACAAATGAAAACAGAAACAGAAAGTCCCAAAATCTATGAGACACAGAAAAAGCAGTTACAAGAGGGATATAGGCCTACCTCAGGAAACAAGAAAAATCTAAAATAAACAGTCTAACTTTATACCTAAGGGAATGAAAAAAAGTACAAACAAAGCCCAAAGTTAGTAGAAGGAAGGAAATAATAAATTGAATATAAACTAAAAAATCAAACCAAAAAACCCAAAAAGATCAATGAAACTAAAATTTCTTTCAAAAGATAAATAAAATTTATAAACTTTTAGCCAGACTCATCAAGAAAAGAAGAGAGAGGGCCCAAATAGATAAAATCAGAAATGAAAAAAGAGAAGTTATAATGGATACCACAGAATACAAAGGATCATAAGAGACTACAACAAACAACTAGGACAACATGGAAGAAATAAACTCCAAGAAACACAATTTTCCAAAAAGAGTCAGGAAAAAGTAGAAAATTTGAATAGATCAATTAACCAGTAAAGAAATTGAATCAGAAATTTAAAACCTGGGCGCCTGGGTGGCTCAGTGGGTTAAAGCCTCTGCCTTTGGCTCAGGTCATGATCTCAGGGTCCTGGGATTGAGGCCCGCTTCAGGCTCTCTGCTCAGCGGGGAGCCTGCTTCCTCACCTCTCTGCCTACTTGTAATCCCTCTCTGTCAAATAAATAAATAAAATCTTAAAAAAAAAAAAAGAAATTTAAAACCTCCCAGGGCACCTGGGTGGCTCAGTTGGCTAAGCATACCACTCTTAATTTTGGCTCAGGTTATGAGCTCATGGGTCATGAGATTGAGCTCTGTACTGGGCTCCACGTTTAGTGGAGAGTCTGCTTGAGATTTCCTCTGCCCTTTCCCCCACTCATGCTCTCTCTCTCTGAAATAAATAAATAAATCTTTTAAAAAAGAAGAAATTTTAAAACTCCCAACAAATGAACATCCAGGACCAGGCAGCTTCACTGGTGAATTTCAACAAACATTTAAATGAGTTCATACCTATCTTTCTCAAGCTATTGAAAAAAATTGAACAGGAAAGAAAGATTCCAAACTCATTCTATGATGCCATAGTTACATAATACCAAAACCAAAGACACCACACACACACACACAAACATACATCCCCTACACCACACACACGTGAGTGCACACACACACATACACACGCAGTAATTACTGGCCAATATCCCTGATAAAACTTGATGCAAAAATCCTCAACAAAATATTAGCAAACCAAATTCAACAATACATTTAGAGGATCATACACCATGATAAAGTGGGATTTAATCCCCAGATACAAGAATGGTTAAAGGATGGTAGATTACTGGTAAACTACCCACCACTTGCTTCAACATGGATGGAACTGGAGGGGATTATGCTAAGTGAAATAAGTGAAGCAGAGAAAGACAGTTATCATATGGTTTCATGCATATGTGGAACATAAGATATAGCGTGAAGGACCACAGGAGAAGGGAGGGGAAACTGGATGGGAAGAAATCAGAGAGGGAGATAAACAGGAGAGACTCTGGACTCTGGGAAACAAACTGAGGGTTACAGAAGGGAGGAGCATGGAGGGATAGGGTAACCAGATGATGGGTATTAAGGAGGGCATGTGTTGGGATGAATACTGGGTAATATATTCTACTAATAGTTGAATAGTTGAACACTATGACAAAAACTTATGATGTACTATATGCTGGCCAAATGAACATAATAATAAATAAATATAAGTAAATAAATAAATAAATAAAGTGGACAGAGATCTGAATAGACATTTCTCTAAATATCATATACAGATGATGAACAGGAACATGAAAAGATGCTAAACATCACTAATCCCCAGGGAAATGCAAACCAAAACCACTGTGAGATACCACCTTACATCTGTCAGAATAGCTATCATCAAAAAGACAAGAAATAACAGGTACTGGTGAGGATGTAGAAAGATGGGAAACCTTGTGCACTGCTGGTGGGAATGCAAAATGATGCGGCCACTGTGGAAAACAATGTGGAGGTTCCTCAAAACCACTAAAAACAGAACAGAACCTAATACAATATTGTATGCCAACTACACTTCATTTTTAAAAAAAAGTTGTTGTGACCCAATATTATGGACATTTTTTTTCCAAATAAAAGGAGTCAGCATTAAGAAAAAACAATATGTCTTTTAAGATCTTTTATAAAGTGTTCTCACTAATTGCATAAATATCTGTAGCTATAACAATCAAGTTGCTTTGGGAAATTTTAAAATTAATAGTAAGTTCTTAATTGGAATGATAAAATTTTCCCTGTTACATTTAATACTTAATTTAATGAGGGTGCTATTTATAAAACTTACAAGAGATTTGAATACACTGGGAAAGGTTTAGAGTCATGTAAATAAATGGGTTTACAATGAAGTCCAGGAAGATTTGTAACTAGGGTTTTTGTTTATTTGTTTTTGTTTTGTATGCTTTGTTTCAGTTTGAAGAAGATAGCTGTGATTATATTAATATTTATTGAAATATTTTGATAAAAATAATTCTACTTGGAAACCATAAGAATATTTTGTCTGTAACAGTCTGGGTACTCATGTCCTAAAGTAGATCTCTAAAAGATGACTCTAAAGTTGAAGAACTAAAAAGGCAGATAATTTTTATAACAGTAAAATTAAAATAGGCACTTTATTTTTTTTGCTTGATTTGTATGGGTTTTTATTTCTCTAGACTGTACATAAACATGAAAAAAGTCAATCATAAATATTATATATGTATATTTTGCAAAATCTCATTTGATCTTTACTGAATTTTAATCATACAGAACAAAGTTAATGGAATTCAAAGGGCTTACATTTTGCTCCAAACACACTATGCATTTACAGACTTTTTCAGTGTTTTAAATAATTATTGCTAGTTTGCTTTTGTAACTGAAGCAGATGTATAGCACTGATAGCAAAGGAATGTTTCAATTTATTAATTAAAATGTTATAGCTTCTTCAAGGCTGGTACCTAAATGCAAGGAAAAGCAGTGATCTGTGAATTAGCTTCTCTTCTCAGAGGTAGAGTTGCTATGGATATTTAAATAGGATTTAACTGAAAGAGAAAGTTCTATGGCTAAATCAAAGCATTGAAACATTTCAGTGAAGTTTAGATTTTGTTTCAGTTTCCAAACTCGCAAATGAACTTCACTAAGCATGAAAGGCAGAAGTTGAGAAGGCTGGGAAGGATGCTGTCACAGTACAGCAAAGCATAGTCCCTGATTTCTGTGTAAATGTCAGCATTCCATTTCAATGTTGATTTCCAAAGTCTGATCATGATTTTGTGATCATCTGTAATGAAAAACATAGAACTGATAACAAGGTGGCATAGCTGTTGTTTTCTTAACAGTTGGATGGCAGATCATTCATTTGGCTTAAGATCTTGGAGGAGAATCTGAAGAAGAAACTAAGGCAATTCCCTTTCCACAGTTATGTTCCAAGATGATCTTTCAAGATCGAACTTCACTGAGAAAGTTCCAGACAACATGGGCACTATGAAAGGGGGCTCAGCAAATGGTTCTTGATAGGGTCAGTCACTCATTCTCTGACTAGATCTGGTCTAGATCATTTTAACCAGAGATGCAGAGAGAGGATGACAGAAGTTCTAGGCTAAATCTGTGTTACACTTACAGCATTTATCTCCTTCATCTTTGGTTTTATGAAGACTGACAGCTCTGATCATATTCAAGTTGATGTTACCTTTCACATTCTTCCTTCCTCAAAGGACACTTCTTAGCAAGCAGCGTGTGGGGAAAGACAGTACCAGCTACAATATGCACTTCTGAAGGTTTTTTGGCCATTCTTCTGCTATCTACAACATGTGATCCATTTCTTATCAGCCTCAGTATCTAATACTTTTCTTTAGGCTTAAAGTGAGTGTTCTATTTGTGATTTAATAGAACTTATAAGTTCAGTCTTTACACTTGATGGAAAAAATATAGCATATAAAAATAGAGAAACTTACTATAGTGGGTAAAGTTAATTACTGGGGGATCAAATACAAAGGAGACATGAGAACATTGAGCCATGATAGATGCAGGTTGGTATCCATAATACTTATTAAATATGACCTTGGAAAACACTAATGACTCTTAATTGTGTACTTCCAATTAAAATGACACCATATGGGCACCTGGGTGGCTCAGTGGGTTAAAGCCTCTGCCTTCAGCTCAGGTCATGATCTCAGGGTCCTGGGATTGAGCCCAGTGTCAGGCTCCCTGCTCAGCAGGGAGCCTGCTTCCTCCTCTCTTTGTCTGCCTCTCTGCCTACTTGTGATCTCACTCTCTGTGTCAAATAAATAAATAAAATCTTTAAAAAAAATAAAATGACACTATAGTCAAAAAGAATCCTGGGGGTGCCTGATGGTCAGTCACTTAAGTATCTGACTCTTGGTTTCTGCTCAGGTTGTGATCTCATGGGTTGAGAGATCAAGCCCTGCCTCATGTTCCACACTCAGTGGGGAATCTGCTTGAAGATTCTCTCCCTATACTCCTCCTCTGATTTGTGCTCCCCTCCACCTTTCTCTCTGGAATAAATAAATAAATAAATCTTTAAAAAAAGAGGACTCCTAGAATGCAAAAACCCCTAAAGATACACAGTATGAATAAAACTGGTCCAAAGTTTTAGTATATCATCACCAGAGAACTTATAAGTATAATGGCTTTGTAAAACTACTTTGAATTAACCCAGAAAAACTAGAAACTGATTATATTCTTATTGATGATTAATACAATTTTTGAGGGAATCAGTACATCTAAGAAGAACAAAATTTATGAATCTGAGTCTTAGATCTGTAACTCTCTTTACCACCAGTTCTTTAGAAAATGGAGTCTGTGACCAAGCTCACTTGCTCATGTTTTATTGATAGGCAGAATCCCAGAGCAGTAGGTCTCGGGGGAAGGAAGGTGAGGCAGGGAAAGAGGGAATGCACATACAAAAGGATATATAACCAAGTTGGCCATGGTTTCACAAGAAATACAGTTGATTGCTTGGTTCTACACACTATTTTCCCAACGGGCCCTGCATCAGAGTCACCCCTTTAGGGCAGGGGTACAGAGAATTTATCTGTAAAAGTACAAACAGTAAATATTTAGACTATGTAGGGCCTATGGTTTCATTCACAATTATTCAACTCCATTGTTATAGCATGAAAGTTATCATAGACAATAAGTAAATAAATGAGCATGTCTATGTTTCAATAAAAGTTTACCAAAATAGGAGGAAGATCAGAATGGTCCTTTGGCTATTTGACAAACTCCATCTTAGAGGGCAAAGGGAAAGGAGTTTACTTGCCCTTTATTTCCTGTCTCCTCTCTGTCATTGGTCAAAGTTTACCCCATGGGGCATTAATACTTCTGGACTTTGTCCCACCCCTCCCTTTAATCACTGAGTAAACAGATTCCACATACCACAGCATGATGCATTATTTTAGCTTGGAAATGTTGGAGGAGTCACAGCCTTCACAGATCTACTCAGGTTAAACCTGATTCCAAGAACCACTGTGGCTGCCACTATGGTAACAGGGATGAGATGCTGAGATGAAACAACAATGGTGGCAGATTGGGCTGTCTACATGGACTGGAGCCTGGAATCCTGATAAGGCTGATCCAATCTGGGGAACTCTCTAAGCTTAGTATGATAATGTATAATAGTCAAACAAGGATTCAAACTTTCTATAGAGAAAATAAAAGTGAAAAGGGCTGATGGACACATATTTGACTTATGTTCTTTGCTCTAATGCTTGTTACATTACCACCACTGTTAAAAATGTTAAGAGCATTCTCTGGAATGTTGATGAACCTATTTCTTCATTAATATCTGAGTCTTAAATGGCTACTGAGAAAATTGGGATAAAAGCAACATTTGAAGATAATATCCAAAAAGATGCAGTTGTCCTCTCAGGTGTTTCTGGAACTCCTATCATAGGCAGGATAGTTGGTTAGATGGCCTTCAGAGATCTTGTCCTATTTTTTATATAGCCAAACCCAGACATTGGTGTCAGAGAGCCTGGAATTCATATGCTGGTTTTATCTCATGGAACAGTGTGACTTTGGGCAAATACATCCTTTGCTGGGCCTGTTTCCTTAATTGTAAAGTAGGAAAATAATACCTATTGCTGTAAAGATTAAATAGGATAGTACATAAGCTGAAAAATACAGTGCCTGATAATACTGGGCATTCAATAAATGGAAATTATTAGCTACTTTGTGTGTATGCTTGATGAAACTACTCTTACACTCATGGAACCTCTTGAGAGAAAGGTTTTTGTGGATGACAGAGTTGGTCTCCATTCCTACCTATACCATGTACTAATGTTGTAAACATGCATCATGGGTGACTTCATCTTTGTGGGCCTCAGTTTTTCCATCTGTCAAATGAGCGTATTTTATACCTACCTATAAGCTATTATTGGGAACATCAATGATTTAATATATGTATAAAGTACTTAGTACAGTGTTTGACATATGGTAGGAGTTAACTCAATGGTAACTATTTTAATTATATAGTTATTATAATTCATAATTCTCTCATATGAAAGTATAATCTAACAAATAAAGTCAGTCACTAGTCTCTTTCTTAACTGCCTCTTCCTATAAAGATACAATGTATCATGAACAAAGTAGGTAAATCTGTGACTTTGTGATTTTTCTATTTCAATCTTTCTGAGAATTATCTGATAACAGCAGTACTGTCATAAGCACTGCCCTGTGTAGTGGGCTAAACAGCAGACTGAAACAGACCTCTAATAGCTTTCCCACTGTGATGCTGTGATAGTGGTAAAAAAGATAAAACTCCCCTATTTCAAGTGCAAACTACCCCGAAACACTCTATTGTTTTCCTTTACATATAGTCGACCACTACAACAATCCTATAGATAGGCTCTCTTATTTTCAGTGTACTAATGCTTAGAGAATTTATGTAACTTCCCCAAGGCTGTAGAGTTATACTATGACGCAGCTAAAACCCTAAGTTGTTTGGCACCAAAGCCCTTGCTTTCAACTATTTCATACTAAGTCCTTGCATGAGAATAGAAGTCACAAAATTTCCATTTCTGCCTGGGCCGTACACTTGATTTATGACCTTGAAAAAAGCATATCAACTCCTAGGCCTCAGTTTGCTAATCTCTAAAATGAGATGATTGCATTATCTTGACTTCACTCCCAATCTATAATTCTGTGCATACTGATTAGAAGAAATAATGATAATAAGTGCATCTGTGGTTGGGAAGGGGTGGTGGTCAAGATGTTGCTGGAAAGAGGGGATAGACAAGATATGCCGTTGTTATCTGTCTTGTCCCTTTAGTTGGAGGTACACATGCCCTCATCCAGCTGACATGCTGATGCTTTTCAAACATAAGACTACATTACTCCAGTATCTTTCCATCTTACTCCAATGTCCTATCAGACTCTACCTGATTTTCCTGTTACCCCATTATCCTTCTAACCTCACCTCCTCATCTGGTTCTTGCTCATTCCTCCTTACTGGTCCTGGAATACATAAGGCACACTCCTGGCTTAAACCACTCCACATGTTACTCCTTCGCTTGGATAGCCTCAAGACCAGGTCCCTCATTTCCTCAGGGTCTTTGATAAAATGACACCTGTATCCTGGGGCCTTCCTGGACCACTTGTTTAAAATCACAAACCCCTCCTTCTTCAGCTATCCTCATACCACCTCTTGTTTCATAGTCTTCATAGCATGTATACCATCTTATACATGATACCTTTGATATCTTTATCAATTGCCTATCTCCCCTCCTGTATAGTGGAGAAAGCCTTTGTCTCTATTGGTCACTAATGGATCTCTCATGCCCTGAACAATCTTAGCACATTTTTGAATGAGTGAAAATCATTTGAAAAAATAGAATAAAACCATATAGTATTTTATTTATATATATATAATTTGTGTGTATATAATTTCCATATCTAATAATTATACATATACATAATTTTATATGTATCAAATATACATATTTTACATACGTATATAAAATAAACTTTATATACCTCTGTGTGTGTGTGTGTGTGTGTGTATGTGTGTGTTTGTGTGTGTGTGTGGCTTATAGAAATAATTAATTGGCTCTGGTCCAAGGTGGTGACATAGGAAGATGCTGAACGCACCTCTTCTATGAACACATCAAAGTATACCTATTTATAGAGTAATTCCTCCTGAAGAACTAATGGTGGACTGAACGGCTTCTGAACCATAAAACAAAAGATAGAGAGAATGGCAAAAGAGACAGAGGCAGAGTAACAAAAGGAACCCCCCACCTTCAGTATTGTGAACTGCGGTAGGGAGGTATAGTACTGAGGGATCAGGAACAGATTCATTTGTCCTTGGGCACAGAAAAACAAAAACAAAAAATGTTTAAAAGAACTGCTAGTTTATAAAAGGTCCAGCCCTAGAACTCTGCCAAATGGTGGAGGAGATCTCTCTGGGTGGGAGGACCTGGTGGACATGGTCTATGCTCCCATCTACTTTGAAAGTGCAGACCAGTGAAAGGTCTGGGTGCCCTAACCTGCCTGCTGCTTCAGTAAGCCCCAGGCCCCTGGCCCACACCAGCCCCAGCCATCTCGCCAAGGAGACCACAGGGCTGTGTGCACCAGGACATCCGGTCAGCACTTGCTATAGCTTCTGCCTTTGTACCAAGGTGACACAGACACAAAGCACCCCAGAACACTCCAGGCCCATACCACTTCAGCTTCAGATGGCTTGGCAGGGTACCTCTGGCACAGAGCATTCAGTATCTCCTGGCTGATACCTGCTTCTGATCTAGCTGCTCTGTCAGGATGCCCCCTGCATGGAGCATCCTGAGAACCCCTGCCCTCTGCCAGCCTCAGTTACAGCCACCCTGCCAGGGTAGCCCCCTGCCATGCAGAGTACCCTGGAACATTCCCACCGATGCCAGCCTCAGCTCCCAGTGCCCAGCCAGAATGCCCTCTATGCTGAGCACCCTGAAACATCCCAACGTATAACCACTTCAGCTTCACTGTCCTGCTAAGGCACATTTTGTGCAGAGAGCCCAGGGACCACACCAGCTCCTACTTTAGCTTTAGCTGTCCTCCCAGGGAGCTGCCTATGTGGAGCTAACTCCAGCACCACTTGGCTTGCACCTTACCTTGGCTCCAACCACTCCTCCAGGGAATTCTCTGTGTGGAGAATCCTGGAACACCTCAATTTACACCCACTTCAGCTATTCTTCTTGGGCACCCTCTGTGCACAGAGCACAGGAGTTTCCCAGCATGCATGCTGCCTCAGCTCCAGTTGCCCTGCCAGGGCACACCCTGCACTGAGTGCCTTGAGACATCCCAGCTTACACCACTTCAGCTTCAGCTGCCCTGCAATGAGCATCTGCTACACAAGCCCTAGGATTTCCTGGCCTGAACTCTGGCTCATTTCCAGCCACCCTCACAGGGCACTCTCCATGCGGAAAGCCCTGGAATACTCCTGCTTTCACCCATTTTGGCTTCAGCTATCTTCCTTGGTGCCCTCTGTGCATAGAGCCCCAGGACCACTTGGCTTGCACCCACTTCAGGTTCAGCTGTCCTGTCAGGGCACCCTTTGAGCAGAAAGCCTCAAAGCCACCCTGGCCCACATCCACTTCAGCTCCAGCTATCCTAGCACAGCCCCAAAGAAAGAGTAAGACAAAAACCTCAGAAAAAAACTAAATGAAGTGGTGAGAACCAATATGCCTAATAAAGAATTTAAAAATGATCATAAGGATGCTTACCAAGAAGGATTCTTACCAAGAGAAGAATGAAAGAACTCAGTAAGATTTTTTAATACAGAGATAGAATATATAAAAAAAGAACCAACCAGAGTTGAAGAATTTAATAACTGAAATGAAAATACACTAGAAGGAATTAACAGATTAGTGGATACAGAAAAACATAATAGCAATCTGAAAGACAGGGTAACAGGAAGCACATAAGCTGAACAGCAACAGAGAAAAGAGTAAAAACAAATGAGGATAGGTTAAGCAATCTCTTGGATGACATCAAATGAATAGACATTTATATTATAGGGATTCCAGAAAAAGGAGAGAAAGAGGCAAAAAACTTATTTGAAGAAACAATAGCTGAAAACTTTCTAAACCTAGGGAAGGAAATATACATCCAGTTTCAAGAAGCACAGAGTGTTTTAAACAGGATAAACTCAAGTAGTTCCACACCTCAACACATAATAATTAAAATGTCAGATGTTAAAGAATTTTAAAAGCATCAAGAGAGTAGCAAAAAGTTATGTACAAGACTGTGGAAGGAGCTGAGATACCCTTTAATAGATGAATGGATAAAGAAGATGTGGTCCATATATACATTGGATTATTACTCAACCACCAGAAAGGGTGAATACTCAATATTTGCATCAACATGGATGGAACTGGAGGGGATTATGCCAAGTGAAATAAGTCAAACAGAGAAAGACAATTATCATATGGTTTCACTTATTTGTGGAACCTAAAGAATAGCATGGAGGACATTAGGAGAAGGAAAGGAAAAGTGAAGGCGGGGGGGAAATTGGAGGGGGAGATGAACAATGAGAGACTATGGACTCTGGGAACAAACTGAGAGTTTCAGAGGGGAGGGGGTGGGAGGAGGGGTGAGCCAGGAGGGCACGTATTGCATGGAGCACTGGGTGTTATACACAAACAACGCATCATGGAACACTATATCAAAAAGTAATGACGTAGTGTATGGTGACTAATATAACATAATAAAAAATTATAATAAAAAAGGAATATTAAAAAAAGTTACGTGAAAGAGAAAAAATATATAAGGATATCAGCTGATTTTCAATAGAAACTGCAGGCCAGAAGATAGTGGCATGAAACATTCAAAATGCAGAAAGGGAAAAAAATTTACAACCAAAAATACACTACCTAGCAAGGTTATCATTCAAAATTGAAGGAGAGATAAAGAATTTCCTAGACAAACAAAAGTTAAAAGTGTTTATCACCACTAAAACCTTATGAGAAATGTTAAAGGGACTTCTTTAAGTGGGAAAAAAGGCCATAATTAGACATAAGAAAATTATAAATAAAAAATGTAAATGTAAATCATGACAGTATTTACATGAAAGGTGGAAGAGGGAGTTTTAAAAAACTGTTTTGTTTTGTTTTGTTTTGTTTTTAGAATATGTTTGAACCTGGGATCGTGGCCCGCATCGGGCTCTCTGCTCGGCAGGGAGCCTGCTTCCTCCTCTCTCTCTGCCTGCCTCTGCCTACTTGTAATGTCTCTCTCTCTTTCAAATAAATAAATAAAATCTTTAAAAAAAATAAAATAAAATAAAACAGTATGGTACTGGCACAAAAATAGACACAGAAATCAATGGAACAGAATAGAAAACCCAGAAATAAACTCACACTTATATGGTCAGTTAATATATGACAAAGAATGCAATAATATGCAAAGAGGAAAAGACAGTCTCTTCAAAAAATTGTGCTGAGAAAACTGGACAGCTACATACAAAAGAATGAAAAAGTACCACTTTCTAATATGATACACAAAAGTAAAGTCAAAGTGGATTAAAGACACAAATGTGAAACCTTAAACCGTAAAAATCCTAAAAGAGAACAAAGGCAATAATTTCTTTAACATTGGCCCTAGCAATATTTTTCTAGATATGTCTCCTAAGGCAAGGGAAACAAAGCAAAAACAAACTATTGGGACTACATCAAAATAAAAAGCTTTTGTACAAGGAAGGGAATCAACAACAAAACAAAAAGGTAACTTATGAAACTGGAGAAAATATTTGCAAATGATGTATCTGATAGGAGGTTAATACCCAAAATATATAAAGAAGTTACACAGCTCAACATCAAAGAAAGCAAACAATCCAATTAAAAAATGGGCAGATGACTTGAAATGACTTTTCTTCAAAGACATCCAGATGGCCAACAGACACACGAAAAGATGCTCAACATCACCAATCATCAGGGAAATGCAAATCAAAACCACACTGAGATATCACCTTACATCTGTCAGAATGGTTAGAATCAGAAAGACAAGAACTAACAAGTGTTGGCAAGGATGTAGAAAAAAGGAACTCTTATGCTCTATTGATGGGAATGTAAATTGGTATAGCCACAGTGGAAAACGGTATGGAGGTTCCTCGAAGAATTAAAAATAGAAATACCATATGATCCAATAATTCCACCACTGAGTACTGATCCCCCCAAAAATGAAAACACTAATTTGAAAAGATACATACACCCCTAAGTTTACTGCAGTATTATTAACAATAATCAAGACACGGAAAAAACGTAAGTGTTCATTGACAGATGAATGGATAAAGAAGATGTGGTTTATATATATAATGGAATATGATAAATATTATAGCCATAAGAAAGGGTAAGACTGTGCCATTTGTGACTACATGGGTGGACCTAGAGGGAATTATGCTAAATGAAATAAGTCAGATGGAAAAAGCAATGATATGAAACTATATGGGATCAGTCATATGTGGAATCTAAAAAATAAAACAAATGAATAAATGAAGAAAAAGCAGAATCACACCTATAAATACAGATAAGAAACTGATGGTTGCCAGAGGGAAGGGGGTTTGGGGATGGGCAAAATGGGTGAAAAGCAGTGGGAAATACAGGCTTCCAGTTACAGAATGAGTAAGCATGGGAATAAAAGGCACAGCATAGGGAATATAGTCAATGGTATTGTAATAGCACTATATGGTGACAGATGGTAGTCACAATTTATGTGAGCAGAGTATAATATATAGAGATGTTGAATAACTATGTTGTATACCTGAAATTAATTAACATTGTGTGTCAACTGTACTCAAATAAGAAAATTTTAAAATGAAATAGTCTGAAAGTTCACATTTACTAGTTAATTTTGCAACATAATATAACATTTACTCAATTATCAGCAATCTGTAATATATTTACAAATTTTGAGTGAAGGATGAAAGACTTCTAAATTAGGAATTATATGAAGATTTCAGTTTTTCCATTAATAATGCTCAAAACTAATTATAATTTATTTGCAAGCAAATGCTTAAAATTCTAAGTTTACATATTCAGAAGAAATTGTATATTGTGGCTATCAAAATCATTAAAACATCACTATTACCATATATTATAGACAGACTTCATATTACAAAAAAGGAGAAGGGCATCAAAATTTTTTGAGTTAAATCACATTAAAATGATCTTGATGTGTTGTTTAAATCAGTATTAGGAAACTGCCTGTTCTGTATTTTAGTAGAAGTTCTGATTATTTTAACCAGTGCTTCCCAAACTTTAATATGTATATAAATCACCTCAGGTTTAGTTAAAATGCAGATTCTGATTCAAAAGTTTTGGTGCATGATCTGAGATTCTCCATACCTAGAAGGCATAAAAGTGATACTGATGCTGGTCCTCAGAGTATCTAAAGTGGAGCCAAATTTCTAGTGCATCTGCCTTCTCCTAATATTACCATTATAGAGTCAAATGAACTCCAAATAGAGAACATTCTCTAAATAGAACATTTTCTCCAGAAAAAGCTTCATGGATACATTGACCAACTGGTGTCATTTGGTGCTGGAATGAAACAGAAAAGCTTGCTATTACAGACCTCACATCAGCTGGAGAAACAAGAGGGAGAGGACTAATTCTCAGGCATTGGGTGCATCTGACATCTAAAGAAATGGAGTGGAGCAACTTGACTCTTCTTTATGAGTAGAAAGGTATTTCATAGCTGTATCCTAGCCTCAAACTGGGTTTTTAAATTTAATATCTTTAAACCATAATTCTGTTACTCTCTCATAACACAGCAGAAAGGGGAAGAGAACTGAAAACTTCAATCCTTAAAATATGCAGTGAGATTAAATAAGGGGTTGGAATGAGAAGAAGGACCACAGATTTAGTTTTTAACACAACAAGCTTAGGAACTGCACAGAAAAGAACACAGGCTGCCTCTTTTTGCCATTGCTTTTGTTCAGCACGACCATTGAACTTTGGGGATATACTCAAGTGGCTTCACATACATAAGGCTCAGTTTTACAGGTGGAGTGACCCATAGTACAGCAGTAATTCTGTCAGATAAGCATCTACCACTGGACTCCCTGGAAGGAGTTCTGTTTGAAATAAGCACACCAAAACTTCTTTTGGTGGTTACTGACAGCAGCCAGAAACCTGTTTCTGGTTTGGATTGACAGGACTCTGAATTGACAGGAAAATATGAGAGGATAGTGGGGTAAATTTGTCTTTCTGTGTCCAGGAAGCTCCATTGCTGGCAGTGGAGAATGAAGGGAATATCAGTTGAAATATATCTTTATGCTACTCTTCAGCTTGTGAAAAGAGGGTTTTAATTCAGCAGGCACACTTTATTTGGGTTATTTGGTATCTTGTCTTCCTCCTGACTTCTGGTACTTGCTTTTGAGCCATTCAAAAACATGTACCAGACCAAACCATTAGGGTAAAGAGAGGTGAGATACAATCCCTCTACCTGCTTCTAGGTTGGGTGGCACCAAAGTCATCTCGAATTCACTGAATGTGCCATCTCAGATTCCTGCTTTCTCCATGTCTGGAGAAGGGAGGGTAGTTGTCTCCATTTTCCATTACTAACTACGATACTATTCAAACCTGGGGATGGAATAACCTCAGCATTTGCTTTTTCTTTTCTCCTGTCATGAAACCAGCTCCTCAATTTTGAAGAAAGCTAAGATCTTATTGTTATTGTTTTAGAGAGGGGAGGAAGGGCAGAAGGAGAAGGAGAGAGAGAATATTAAGCAGGCTCCACACCAGCATGGAGCCCCATAGGGGCTCAGTCTCACAACCCAGAGATCATGACCTGAGCTAAAATCAAGAGTTGGATGTTTAAGTGACTGAGCCACCCAGGCACTCCTAAGATCTTAGTTCTATCTGCTCCTTTAAAGAACATCAGAAGTGAAAGCAAATTTTTTCCTCCTTATTTTCACATGTGATATATTATTTTCTGCAGGAGAGCTAATCAGGGGTCATTGTCAAACACTGCACAATTTGGTATATTTCTTCAAGTAGTCTTATTACAGTCATGACAAGTAAGCCAATGTTGCCTTTGTTCTTCTGCATTTTCTCCTGTGTACATGGGATTTCTATTTGTTAATATTTCTTAAATGTAAAGAACCAGGACTGGGGGGTGATATATGATTTTAATACAAAGCAGTGTTACTTCTTTCCTATAGAAATTTTCTTCTACGTTTAGTCTCATCATTACCCTTATTATCATCAGAGTTCACACTCGTATAGCACTTACGATGTACTAGGCATTGAAAGGATTTTTCATTTATTAAAACTTCCCTGCAACACAGATACTATTTACCCACTTTCCAGATGAGAAAGCTGAAGCTCAGAGATGTTGAGTAAAGTCATGTGACTATTACAAGTGCTAGAGTGGGGCTTTGAACCAGGCAACCTGACAGCTTAGTCCTTATAGCTCTTATCCTCTGAGCTATAACTTTTGTCACTGACTAAAACAACTGCTTGCACTTCAGCTGCTATTTTCCATTAAATTCCTTGTTTTCTTTCTTCAGTCCTGTTTGGTTATATGAAGTTCTATGTTTAAGTGGTAATTTAGGGATTTTTTTCAAACACACCAATGGCTTGTCAGTTTTATAGAACTCTGATGTTTATGCTGTCTAAGATTTCCCCCCTAATTCTTTTTTATGTCTCAGGGAAAATAATTATGTTTCTTACTTGCTGATAGATATCATAACCATATAAATGAAAATATGTTATTTTATTTTATTTTTTTTAAAGATTTTATTTATTCATTTGACAGAGAGAGAGAGATCACAAGTAGGCAGAAAGGCAGGCAGAGAGAGAGGAGAGAGGAGGAAGCAGGCTCCCCGCTGAGCAGAAAGCCCGATGTGGGCCTCGATCCCAGGACCCTGGGATCATGACCTGAGCCGAAGGCAGCGGCTTTAACCCACTGAGCCACCCAGGCGCCCTGTAATTTTATATTTTTTTTAATTTTATTCTTTGTGTGTGTGTATGTTATGTTAGTCACCATATAGCACAACATTAGTTTTTGATGTAGAAATATGTAATTTTAAAAAGAGCCATAGAAAATTTATTCGGGTATGTTTCAGCATTTGAAAATAGTCAAATAATTAAAACATTGGTAAGATGTGAATTGCAGGCGACATGTCTTAAGTAGGAGTCTGTGTATCAGAAATCCTTTTTCCCTTTTCCAGGCAGCAATGGGCACAGAAGCCTCGTGTGACACAGGAATATGTTTGCTTAATGACTTGCCAGATCCAGCGCCAGTTCTGGTTTATGAGAATGGCCCTGTCTGTTGCTATGTAGATGATGAATTGTAATAAATGTGTTCAAGGACATTAGATAACATCAGCAGAGACAGAGAATATCTACTACGCAGTGCAGAAGAAAGTTGCAAACATTTCTGGTTAATAGGAAGATATTTTAGGGGGAGGTATTACTTCATCTTTCTGTCCTTTAATCTTTAATTATTTGAAAATTAGACAATCGATTCTTTTGTTATTAAATTAGCTTTCAAATCTACCAAAATACATCTTAGTATACAAGTGGCTACAGTTAGATAATAGCTATATTTGATTTCACCTCATTATCTTTACTTTCTTTCAGTTTATTTTCATCAAGTGGCATATTGAATGAATGTATTTTAGAAAGTAATAGTTGTTGAATGCTGTGCATGCTCATGCGTGCATGTACGTGTGTGTGTGTGTGTGTGTGTGTGTGTGAAGCACATCTAGGAACAAACTTGTATTGTAGGGTGGAAACTTGGCAATCCAAGTTTCAGTCAGAATTATTTTTTATGACTTTGTTACAAACCCACAAAAACATGCCTTTATAATGTAAATGCTGACATAAACTTTACATATACCCAGCAATAAATCAAGGTGCTATAAAGTATCACATTTAAAAAGTTAAAGTAGGTAAAAATACTGAGTTAATGTTTTTGAGGGCAAGAGAAAAGTTAAACACTTCCAGTTTCCATTTTGAATGAAATATAGACCCTTTTGTGTATCTTCTATAAAAAAAGAAATAAAGTGTAAAGTGACCATCATGAATAAGTGAAATTAATGTTAAAAATACTCTCTATGACAAAAAAAAAGATACTTCAATTAGGAGTTTACTATTTTCTAATCCAAAAGCAAATCTTTGAATGCCACTGAGAGTTACTTCCCCAAGGAATTAAATTTCAGTCACATATGTTCTGCTGGAGATTGAAAAGGTACTCGGTTCTCATTGAGTGCTGTGGAAGGCTGAGGAGTTTGTGGAGTCAAATGGAATATCGTGCCACAGATTTCTCATTGAACACTTGATGTCATGTGTCATCTGACACTGACTTTTCCATCAGGTCATTTCAGGATAAGGTAGGACTGAAAAAGCATAACCAACTTAGCTGGTGAAGTGCTGACAAGTTTTAGGGGTTTGGCTGGCATTCCAAAATTTATTTGAGTTAATTTCATTCTCATTGGCTGGCAAAGCTCAGTGAAAACTGGATTTTCAGGGAGCATTTTCATTACTTCCTGATTGTACTGGTATCAGAAACTCCACAAGAAAAGTACTTGAGAGACGGGTTTTTATAGGAATAATTTTCTTCAGGTAAGGAAGGACTTTCTGTTAGAAGGTACAAAGAATATCTGGTTTGTGTTTATTTGTAACATATGGCAACTGCAGGCAGCAGTATTTACCAAAGTGAGTATAATTGGTGTGTTGATGGCTTGTTCCTGGACATTATTTGGAATTTATACTTTCTATAGTAGGTGCCAAAGAATTCTCGTTGATTGGTTAAATAGGTAGACAGCACCAACAGATAAAATCAATTCAACAACAGCACTGAATCCGCAGAAATATTAGTTGTATTTTTAAATTTAATAGGTGATGATTGAACAGAAAGGGTGTTAGGCTAAGTAGATAGAAAATACCACATTTTACTGAATCTTAGGGCCCCAGGGTTAAAGGACATTATAAACAATATAATGATTCTCAAATTTCCATATATTCTATCTCACTATTTGCAATGAAAAAGCCTGTATTATCTTCTGACGATAAAATGCATGTTTTATCTTAGTAAAATCTTAAAAGATTTTGCTTCTGCTTTAGTAACGGTTATGGAAAATGCAAGTTCTGCTTAGACCCATCTGTGGTAGTGTATCACTGTACCTGTGGGTTTGGTTGGGTTTTTAGGGGAGATTTTGATAGTACATGTAAAAATAATAGCTAAGTGGAAAAGAAAGAATCAACCTGATTAGAGGTAGGGCAAACAGAAACATCCCTACTATTGGATTTTGTTAAAAGATTTGAGAACACAGTTTAATTCTGGAGGCCTAGATGAAGTCTCTAGCTACCTCTTAAGGAAATTTTAAATCCCAAGGATCTCATCTCCACAATATGACAGAAGCTAATCTGTTGCACCTACCTACCCAAGGAGAAAAGGGGAAAGGTAGCAAGAGAGTCCCCTACCCACCGATAGCTCATTTCAAGCTGGTGTAGGCTATTTATCCCACTGCTAGGCCTGACTCCTTGTGTGCCAAGAGAAGAAGGGAAGCAAGGCTCCGGCCCTCTGACATGTAAACCAAAAATTTGTAGAACAAATAGGAAAGACCTGCTTTAAGTGGATACAGGAAGGCAAAGAAGGAAGCGGGACATGCCCATTTCTTCTCAAGACACAGTAACACTACTCTCTGTTAAATGTGGTGTCAAAGTTTCCAACTTTTATCCAATCCAATTGGAGTATGTTCCTTCCACAGGGCAGCGAAAGGAGCTGAAGCCCAGACAGATATTCCCTTCTCTATGGACAGAGATGGGGATGCAGCAAGAGGAGGGAGAATTGTTCTTCCTCAATGCCACACTTCCCTTCTGACTATGGAATCCTTTGCATAATTTCTATACCAAGTGACTAACCAGAACTTGCCTGAATATCTCCAGAGGCTGGACATTATTCCTGGTAGTTCAGTGAGATTCAGGATACTGAAGTTCTTATATGGAAGCCAAGTTGCCCATGACTTCTGCCATGTGTTGGTGTTTCCTTTGGAGCAGCAAAGAGCTGGTATAATTATGTAACTCATTTCTAGATATTTGAGACACTTACCTCTCTCCACGCAGCCCTCCTAACCTTCAAATACCATGTTTATCCATGACATTCAAGAGAGAATTAGGAAGAATTTTTATAAATGTAAGCATACCTAAAATCACTCTTTTTAAAGGTACTTTCCCTTTTATCATGTGGAGGAGAAGTCCAGCTTAGAGACTATGGGAGAAGCAGCACTGACTGTCAGGGCCCCCAGTGGCACTGTGGGGAATGTGTCATGCCTCTTCTTTCCTCTCACTACACAGCAGTGAAGTCTCCTGTCTGTATGTCCTCTCTGTATGTCTTCTTTTGCCTCTGCTCTTAAAAGTGAAATTCTGCATAGTCGGGAGGACTGGTGCGGAGTTAAGACTCGTAGAGCCAAGAAAATAAAGAGTCAGATGTCCCAGCAGCTTTCAGTGCGTCCTGATTCTCACCACCCCCAGAGCAACCATGAAAGTAGGAGGGACCAGATGAAGACATTTAAAAATTGGTTCTGCTCCACAGCGATCCAGAGCAAGCTGGGGCTCGGCTGCTTTGAGGTGGTTTGAGAAACTCCCCTCTGGGGTTGGGACATTAATGTGGCAGCTCTGCTCCCCCTTTGAAACCTTGCTAACTCACTCCAAGAAACAGAATTTTTCTTTTTTTTTAAAACATATTTAACTTAACATACAATGCAAAGAAACCAAATTCCATGGAAATCCAAAGGAAGTATATATTCAGCATAGCCATGGCCAACTTCTGGTCTTTAGCACGGATCTGTAACAAGGGAAGTGTGTGGGTGTCTGTGTCGGATCCGTGCCATTCATTGGGTCTACAGTAAGATCTGTGTGAGTTAAGAATTCCATTTATCCCATACGTTGCAAGGGGAGAAAGGAAGTGCACTTATGTGCAGTGTTAAGAAACAAACAAAACAAAACAAAACCCCCTACAATGTTAAGGCCCACATTTTAAAAACTGTGTACCAGCTGCTGGAGACTGGATTACATAAACTTGGAACACGAGGTGAATCTGAGATGACATATACATTGCTATATGGTCACTTATGTAACAGCCATTTTGGTGGGGAATTACCTACTGAGGGCTTTGCATGACTATTACACATTTATAGACAATACCAAGTGTGACACGAAATGTAGAGAAAGTAAACTTACTCTTTAGCCATGTGCATATATGACTTGGCAAAGTGTGAACATCTGTAATCACCTGGTAGGGATCTAAGATCTTCCAAGTTCTTTAGTAACTTTGGGAATTCATTAAGATCGTCAGGATCTGTCACAAGGTAAGCATTGAGTGGGTAAAGCTAAAAGAGCATTAGATTAAACTTCCTTTATTTCTTTCTCATTACATCACACAAATGTCTGTGCTCCTGGCCAAATACATTAAGAAAAAATAAGAGGAAACTCTACATAATAATTGATAAATTGCCAAGCAACTTTAGAACTTTGTTGACATTTGCTCTCTTGAATTGTATCCTAATGCCTATATGGTATATAACTCTAAAGTAATGTTACTTAAAAAAAAAAAAAAAAACAAAACCCTCAAAACATACCAGAAAAAGTATGCATTATTTCCTTTGGAACAGGAATGATAGCACTTAATGGAATAATAACACTTAACTCAATAATTCCAAACTTATTCAAATCCAATGCTATACTGTCTCTCTGCAACTATCTAATCTCGTACAAGTTCCACCCACATTGCTTTGAATGTCAGTGTGCCTGGGCCTTACAGTTTGGCACATGCATCTCCTCTAGCATCTTAATTATAGAGAAACTTAATCTAGAAAGTTCAAGGGATTTGTCCAAAGTCACAGAAAGCTAGGACCAGAACCAAGATCTGTTTTCCAGGGTAATATTTTTACTATAACACACTTCTGCCTTTTTCTTTCGTGGGTGGACTTAATTTTTGGAAAAAAAAAGAGAAAAAAAGCATAAATTATTCAAAGAAATGTCTAGTGAATAAGATGGATGATCAGCTCAGTCCAATGTGGCAAATATTCATTGGGCACCAACTAGATACAAGGCATTCTGACAAGTGCTGCGCAGGATACAAGAGATTTTACAGTGTGGGGCATGACCTTAAATTAACTCTAATAGATGGATCTGAAAAATGAGCTGTGATTACAGTATAATTGAAAGCAGTTTCCTTAAGTTCCCAATTCTGTATTATACTCTTTCAATCAATAGGTTTGGATTTATAAAACCAACAGAGAAAGCACCTACTTTAGTTAAGTACCTATTTGTTGTGCCCTTCTTTCAAATTCACCATGACAGGATTGGAATGAACAAAATTATTAGCTTATGAAAAGCATTATGAGCCTTTAAAATGAAAATGGGACTCAACATTTTAGGTAAGAGTACAATTATTATTTTCTGTAAAAACTGTTAGAATTTTTAGACTATTTATGTACTGCCAAGTTGCTATGTGGATACCTTTGGGGAAGCGAAATCAACACATCCAATCTGTGGTGACAGACCTTTAATCAATCCTGTGCTATTCTAGAGTCTTTCAAATATGGTCAGCTCCTAAACCTGCTGCTTTTTAAAATCCTGAAATAAAGATAATAAATACTCTGTTAATCTAATCTGTCTGTTTCAATTAATTTATATTATGGTGACATAACTGGCCTAGAAACACAAGTTCATTGCCTACACCTTTTCCTGTGGTTTATGTAACAAAATAAATGTCTTTTCATATGAATATGTTACTATTGACCTGTCATCGATAGAGTTTTGAATTAGTTTTCCAGTAATAATGTACGCTTGGGAGATTAACAGTTGTTGAACATACACTAGATGTCTGGCACATTTTACAAACTATTAATTACATCATTTATACATTTAATCCTCATAATAACTTCCTGAAGTAAGTGTTAGTAAGGGCATTGAGGTTCTGAGAGGCTAAATAAATTACTTAAATTCACAGAATGAGAAAGTAGGTGTGCTGAGATTCAAGCTCAGATCTGTGAGTTGCTAGGCTGTCTTCTCGCCACATTATCTGTACATGCTTCTTGAAATCAGAGTGCTATGTGACCTTTTCCTTTTATAATCAAGGGTTTACATTGCATAATGCCTGGTCTTGGGAGAGGAGGGAGTTGAGCATAAGTGGTGGAGAAAGAAATGGTAATTAGTTAGGGGGTCTAGGAACTTCCAAAGCCAGTCCTTGGCCTCCCATACAGCCCCGAAAGAAATCTGAAGGATATGTATGCATAGAAGAACATGTCTGGCAGACATGAATGCTTTATTAATATTTGTATCTTTGACCACAGAGTTTTGTGTGGGATCTAAGCTGGTCTTTACAAGGAGCCTCCAAACTCTTGTTGAGACCAGAAGCCATCCAAGTCTTCTCCTTTTTTTCCTCTGACTCTTTCTGGTTCCCACTTGTCTTCTGAGTGGAAATGGAGAAGAGAAGAGGGCACTTATTCTTCAGTGAGGACAGGGCCTGATTGTATTTTACCATGCAGGAGGAAGTGAATCTAGAGACAAATGTTTGTGTTCTTTCCAAGAAAGCAAGTCCTAGAGCCCTGTATTCTCCAGTCCTTGACTTCTGGCACACTCAAATTTTGACTCCTAGCCAACCTTGTGAAAAATTTTTAGCTCAAGAACCAAAAATGTTCTTTTATTAATTTTAAAGATTTTATTTATTTAATTGAGAGATAGAGATAGATAGAGCACACAAGCAGGGGCAGAGGGAGAGGGAGAACTGAGCTCCCCTGATGAGCAGGGAGCCTGATGCAGGGCTCAATGCCAGGACCCCAAGATCATGACCCAAGCTGAAGGCAGATGCTTAAGTGACTGAGCCACCCAGGTGTCTCCCAAAAATGTTCTTATACCTCAAAACATCCAGAGCAGATGGATTAAGGATAGCGAAAGTGGAAATAGGCTAGTACAGAGGCTATTAGTTTCTCTTAGCTATTAAGGAGCAGTATGCATTGATTTGAAGGATATCTAGCTCATGATGCTATCTTTATCCAGTGCCCTAATCTTCTGAGTTAATCAGCCTAGATCTACCTTAAAGTTAGGTGTATCATTTCAATAGAGACAAGGATAAAAGAAATGTACAAGAATCACATCTGACCATATCTTTTCTATACTTGGTAGAGATGACTTGACATGCAATCTGAGAGCAAATATCCTCAAAGAAGAGAATCACTCACAAAATGTCTGACACAAATATTTTTTAAATCTGCAGCTAACAAATACAAAAATTATGGTAATTCTCTTTTTTTCCCCTCAAACCTATCAATAAGTTTATGCCAAACTTCTAAACCCATATCAAATCCAACTGATTATCCCATAAGGATAGTTTCCAGTCTATATTGTGTAAACAGGGCTTTATGTGCATGTGGTCCTATGAAGCTAAGCCCATCTTTTTCATGTGTAAGGATTGGGCTTCATTTATTGTCCTAGCCAGGATAGACAGGTCAGCACTGGTAAAGAGTTTTAAAGATGTCTTGATGCCTTGAGGTAATTCTGGAATAAAATACCTATTTGAGCCCCAACAAAGTATTATACCTTTATATCACCACGCATAAGCAAGTTTTTGTTGCTCCTTTTATTTTACTTCCTATTGGTGTAATATTCAAGAATGTGCTTAATATTTTTATTTTGTAAAATCTAAGTGTGTCAAATACTATTATTTTACTGTCCAAAAGCTATAGTCTCTTCCTGGCTAACAAAATCCCAAGTTTGTTTAGCTAGACTAAGTACCAGCTCAGGAAATGAATCAAAATCAGACCAATTTGGACAATTGTTTTTGCCTTATCAGATATTTGCTCTTTCAGGCTTCCTTGCAGTGAGGGATGCCATATGACAAGTTCTGGCCAATGAGGCATAACAGGAGTTCTGAGAGGCATTTCCCCCCCTTCTCTAATTAAAAAAATAAATAGTAGCCTCCTTCTACCTGCTGCCTTCTTCCTCCCTACTTGAGACACTGAAATAAAGATGTGATTCGTGATTCCTCAAAGTATGGTAATTATCTTAATATTTTAGTGTACTAAGTCTAAGGATGAAAGTCTACATACCATGGCAGTGCAGTAGCACAGCTAAGCTTCTACACCCAAAATGAAACCATAAGTTTCCAGAGTGAGAGAGGGTCCTAATAGATTAGAGATGTAGGCAATAGCTATACAATTATTATGTATGACATATAAAGGAAGCTTACAAGGCTAAGATAGCATGAATGAGGGATAACCACCTCAGGTTTCCAAAATATGGTGTAGGCAGATCTGGAGTTTTCCAGACCAAGATAGGCAGAAAAGTCCTATAA
This sequence comes from Ailurus styani, assembly GCA_002007465.1. NCBI lineage: Eukaryota > Metazoa > Chordata > Mammalia > Carnivora > Ailuridae > Ailurus > Ailurus styani. The sequence goes on along the minus strand of LNAC01000019.1, from coordinate 1,052,230 downwards.
GGAAAGGAATCCAAGCAGAGATACCAGTGTGTGCAAAGGCAGGGTGATGAGCAAGAATATGGCCTGATTGTTAAATGCCTGGTCTGTAGTTTAGAAGTGCCAAATGCCATGGGGTCAATGGTGAGAGATGAGGCTAGAGATGGGGCAGTATCCTGATCCTAAAAGGACTTTTATGCCAGACTGAGGATTTGGAGATGAAGAGATATGTTGGGATGAGGGACAACATGAGGAATATAATGGATTTTTAATCCTCTAACAAAATGTGCAGGTTTGACTATTTTTTATTAACATATAGCATATTATTCTTAAGATTTATTTATTTTATTGAGAGAGAGAGTGCAAGAGTTGGGGAGAGGGACAGAGGGAGAGGGAGAGAGAGAATCTGCAGCAGACTTCCCACTGAAACCAGAGCTGGAGATGGGAAGGGGCTTGACCTGAGGGGCTTGATCATGACCCTGAGATCATGACCTGAGTCAAAACCAAGAGTTGGAAGCTCAACCTACTGAGCCAACCAGGTGCCCCAGCTTTGTCTTATTACGAGCTAGTGAGGTCCTAGGAAAAGGTCCTTCTAGTATCAGTGGGAAGTTTTCATAAGTAAAGACTAGGACATCATTTCTCTGGGTATGAAATCCATAAGCTAGAGCATCCTTATGAGCTGGGAACACTGGCATTTTCTGAGGAATAGCACTTCCCTCCAAATCCAGACAAGTTTCCAGGCATCTAACAAGGAGGCTTTTCTGGGTCCATTTGGATACTGACTCTGTGTTCTCAAGGACCATCGATAAGCAGAAATAGTGTAACCGCAATAGTGCTTTCTGATAACAGTAAAGTAGGCTGCTGCATTCTTGAGCCAAAGCTGATGTTCCCTCATCCACTGCCAAGCTATAGAAAGAGACAAATTATTCAAACCTGGTCTACCTCTTTTCAATGGCATCTCTCAGGAAATGAGTAGCAGCATATGTGTATGTGTGAGACTGGGAGAGAGATAAAGAGAGAGAGAGAGAGAGAGAGAGAGAGAGAGAGAGAGAGAGAACATACCAGGGTTTAGGCACAGATCCTGGCCATGTATGTGGTGCTACAGTGTCTTTGTTTCCCTACTCTAGAGGCTGGGGGTAGGATACCACTTGAGCAGTTGATCACCCCTGTGCCAGAGATGGAGCCTGCCAGAAGCCTGCCTTTGCCTTTTAGTACTTTGACTCTCACAGCCTGAAAGAGCTACAGCCAAGCTGCTCACATGTCTCTGCCCACTACTCCATCCTCCTTCCTGCCACTTCTCTAAAACCAAACTGCTTATGGTGAACACACACTTGCTTTGCACATGCTGTCCACTTCTCCTGGGATCTCCTTCCTTCTTTGTCTGCTTGACAGAATTCTATTTATCCTTCAAACCAGATCATGAGTCACTTTGTCTAGGAAGGAGATTCTCTTTCTTCCTGATACCACATGTGAAAAATTGCTGTGCCTCCTTTAGGTTTGTTTTATCCCTTAAGCGGTTTCCCTTAAGCCCTTGGATGTGTATGTGTATATATATATATATATTTGTATATTTATGTGTATAAATTTTAAATTGTGGTAAGTAATACATAACATAAAACTTACTGTCTTAAGCATTTTGAAGTATACGGTATAGTAGTGTTAAGTACAATTACATTATTGGACAACAAATCTTCAGACTTTTTCATCTCGCAAATCTGATATTTTGCACCCATCAATCAACATTCACTTTCCCCTCCTCCAAGCCCTCACAACCACCATCTACTTTTTGTTTCTGTGAATTTGACTACTTTTATTGCATCATATAAATGGAATCATGCAGTATTTTTGTGTGTGTGACTAGTTATATTACTTAGCATAATGTCTTCAAGGCTCATTGATGACATAGCATATGACAGGATTTCCTTCCTTTTCAAGGATGAATAATATACCATTGTATGTATATATTACATTTCATTTATCCATTCACTCATTGATTGACATTTGTGTTGCTCTTGCTTCTTGGTTATTGTGAATAATGTTATTATGAACATGGGTATAGAAATATCTTTTCAAGACCCCACTTTCCATTCTTTTGGACATACATCTGGAAATGAATTGCTGAATCATATGGTAATTCTATTTTTAAGTTCTTGGGGAACCATAATATTGTTTTCCGTAAGGGTCGCACCTTTTTACTTTCCTACTAACAGTGCACAAGTGTTCTGATTCTCCGCATCCTCACCAATACTTATTCTAGTTTTCTTTTTTATTGTAACTCTTAATGAGTGTGAGTGATATCATTTTTTCGCTCTGATTTGCATTTCTCTGATAGTAATGTTGGAAATCTTTTCATTGTTTTTTAGCCATTTTTATATCCTCTTTGGAGAAATGTCTATTCAAGTCTTTTTTCCATTTTAGAATCAGGTTTTTTGTTGTTGATTTGTAAAAGTTCTTTATATAATCTGAATATTAACTCATCATCAGATTTATGATTTACAAATATTTTTCCTACTCAACAGATTGCCTATTCTTATTGTTAATTGTATCCTTGGTACATAGAAGTTTTAATTTAGATGTAGTCTCATTTGTTTACTTTTTATTTTGTTGTCTGTGCTTCTGGTAAAACATCTAAGAGATCACTGCCAAATCCAATGTCATGAAGCTTTATCCTCTGTGTTTTCTTCTAGGAGTTTTTATAGTTTTAGGTCTTATGTTTAGGTCTTCAATTCATTTTGAGTTATTTTTTATATATGGAGTAAGGTAAGGATCCAATTTTATTCTTTGGCATATGGATATCCAGTTTTCCTAACAAGAAAATATATTTGTTGGAGGTAGTGTCCTTTCCCATTGTGTTGCCTTGACACCTTTGTCAAAGATCATTTGACCATATATATGAGTGTTTGTTTCCGATATTTCTGTTCTATTCCATTGGTTTATGTGTCTGTCTTTATGCCACTACCACACTGCTTTGAATATTGTAGCTTTGTAATATGTTTTTAAATCAAGAACTATAAAATCTCAAACTTTGTTCTTCTTTGACATTGTTTGGTTATTTGAGGATTGCATATGAGATTGTATATGAATTTTAAGATGGATTTTTCTATTTCTGCAAGAAATGCCAGTGGGATTTAGTTAGAGAGTTCATTGAATATGTAAATCACTTTGGGTAGTATAGTGGACTGAATTGTGTCTCCCCAAAATTCATATATTGAAGTCCTATTAAATTTGGAGCAAGGGCTTTAAAGAGGTAATTAAGGGTAAATGAGGTCATAAGGGTAGAGCTCTAATCTAGTATGACTAGTGTCCTTATAAGAAGAGATCCCAGGAATGCATGTGCATAGAAGAAAGGTTGTTTGAGGACACAGCAAAAAGGTGACCATCTGCAAGGCAAGGAGAGAGACCTCAGGAGAAACAAGCCTACCCACACCTTGATCTTGGTCTTCCAGCCTCTAGACTGTGACAAAATTAATTTTCATTGTTTAAGTCACCCAGTCTATAGTCTTTTATTATGGTAGACATACCAGACTGATACAGGAAGTACTGACATTTTGACAGTAGTAAGTCTTCTAATCTATGAACAAGTCATATCTTTCCATTTATGTGTGTCTTTAATTTCTTTCAACAATGCTTTGTTGTTTTCAGTGTACAAGTCTTTTGCCTCCTTGGTTAAGTTTATTCCAGAGTATTTCATTTTTTTTATGCTATTGTAAAAGCAATTATTTTATTACTTCCTTATTGGGATTGTTCATTGTTAGTATAAAGAATACAACCGAATTTTGAGTGTTTGTTTTGTATCGTGCAACTTTGCTAAATTTGTTTACCATTTCTAAGGGTTTTTTGGGTAGAATCTTTAAGATTTTTAAGAACATATCATCTATGAATAGAGTTAATTTCACTTCCTCCTTTCCAGTATAGATACCTTTTATTTCTTTTCTTTTTTTTTCTAATTGTATTGGCAAAGACTTCCTGTACTATGTAGAATAGAAGTGGTGAGAGCAGGCATTATTTTTGGTTTTATAAGTCTCTCTCTCACTAGATTAGACCCAAAATTCTTGAAAGTAGGAATGAATCTTATTTATATCTATATCTTCAGTGCCTGGGATTGACTAGTATATATTTAATATATTTCCCTAGAGAAAATTAAAGAATGAATAGATTTTTGGAGAAAATAAAACATGGCCTGTCTGACGATCTCTTTGGAATGATTTTGGGAATACAAATATAATCATTGGTAAAAATTTCTGTTAAAAATAAAGAGTTCATTGTATTTCACCTAGGTTTAACATCAACAGTGACATCATATTGATAGTATGTACCCAAGATATAATGTGATGAGAATGAGACGTTATCTCTGTTGTCTTCCTCCCCAAACAGTAGCCTAATCAGGAGAAAAAACTCAGACAAATTCCAATCCATGCTACAAAATACCTGACCATTATTCCTCTCAAAAATGTCAAGATCATCAAAATCAAGGAAAGTCTGAGGAACTATCGCAACCAAGAAGAGTCTAAAGAGATATGACAACAAAATATAATGAGATCCTGAAAGAGAAAAAGGACATTTGGGAAAAACTGAGAAAATTTGAACCAAGTATGGACTTTGGTTATTAATATTGATTCACTAATTGTAATAAATGTGCCATATGAATATAAGATGTTGATAATAAGGGAAACTGGGTGTGGAGTATAAGGGAATCATCTTCACAGATTTTCTGTAAATCCCATTCTAAAAAAATATCTCTTGACAGGGTACATCTCATGCTGTGTTTTAATCTCAAAATTTTTGAAAAGGGGGATTTAAGTATTGAGATGAGCTATTGGAACACAAGATGAGAAAAAAGTGAATATAGATAATTCTGAATATAAAGATTTTGGAAAAATGGATTTTAACACTTATTCTCACAGGCTCCCTCCCACATTTATACTCACATACTCTCTCCTCTTCCTCCCCTTCCCTCCCTCCCTTCCTTCTCTCTCTCCCTCATATACACAAACAAACATGCACACCCCAACACCAGAAACTGAGTGTTCATATTTGTTTATACAAACACATGTGGAAGGAGGGAACACTGATGACATGCAAGGACAAAAAAACAAAAATTAAAACACAACAAAACAAAACCTCAAAAAACAGCAAGAAAAACAGTTGAGAAAGAGAAAAAACAGCGTGAGGGATGAGGTCAGCTAAATCAATTGTGAAGGTGCCAACTCATCTTTCCTCCAGCAGGAATGAATGAGGATATTTAGATTAGGATATTAGTTTGATTTAATCTACTTTTTTGAAATTAAAAAAGTATACATTTATATTTGTATAAGATCTTTCAGAGTGGCACGGGGTAGAAGACATCTCCAGGGCCTGGTTGATTTCACAGTAATACTAGTTTGATGAAATAGGGTATCTTTCTTATCTATTGCTGTAACCCTATTACTTGAGATAATCCTAACATATAGTAGGTACTCAAAAAATGTTTTTTCACTAATGAATATACAACAAATATCTGTATGACAATGTGCTGATGACAAGGAGTTCAATGTACATTGTCATATTCGTGCCTCTTGAGAACAGTCTTGAGGATTCTTAAGGTCATAGATCTAGTAATGGGCAAAATCAGAGCTTGAACCCAGCTCTGAGTGCAAATTTCATGTTTTTCGAAGGCTTACCTGTTGCTTTAATCCCCTTTGTGTCCTTAGCACTTAATAAGTAATAGGTATACTACAAGTATTTATTGAGTATGTTCTTTGCATAAATGTCATTTCTGAACATTTCGTAGATAATTTGTTCTAGACTTTGTCATTCCAGAGGAGCAAGTGTTTGTAGCTACAATATTCTTAAGCTTTTGCTTGTAACCGTAGATCCTGGCCTCACTCAGTTACTTGGTTAAAGGCAACAATGAGCTTAATTAACAATTTTGGTTATAAGTATAGTTTCATCTGAGGTTATTCATTTCTAAAATCACCATACTCAGTCACTACTTTGTTATATAAAGGACTTTAGCATACATAATATGAACTTATATATAATATATACGTATGATACATATACACACATGTATATATATACATGCCTATATATAATACATGCCTGAAGTATATGTGCATGTGTACACATACGTGTACATATATATGTGTGTGTGTATAGTTTACATGCACACATACACACACACACACACCCCAACTGGCCATCTGTGTCTGACTTTCAGGACTGGTGGGCTGGGATCACTTTAGGAGATACCGTAAGAACATAGTCCTGCTTCAGTCTCTATAGATGGAAGTGAGTAGGAGACACTTGCCAATGACTCTGGTACTCCAAAGACTGTGGCTCTGGAAACCATGCATGTCCTTGGCATGGACCTTGAAATAACTGGAAGATAAGTTTAGTGAGTACTGCAGTCCAACAGTTATGAAGATGGGAGAAAAGAGCTGCTGTAGTTTGGAGAGAAATGTTATTCAGACTTCACATATAGGAAGGAGGCCTGGAAGTATTCAGGTTACAGAGATAGCTATTAAATAGTGGTTAGCATATATAAACTTGGACATTAACATAATTACCACCAGGAAATGTCTAGTAGGAAAAAACAAGCTTCTTTGACACAGGGAAAGTAACTTGTAGATTAACAAGTGAGTAATATTCCTGGCTGGTTTGGGTTTACTGAAAGTTAAAGGGATTGATGTGAATGTCATCGCTTAATTTTCTTGATAAGTGGCTGATAACCAGTATTAGCAAGAAAGTTTTGCAACAGTAAATTTCAGCTTTAAGAAACAGCAAACAGTCCTCTACACACCATTATTTAAAAATAGCGATGGTTTCTCATGGTTAGGAGTACAACAAATCTTAGCTGGCTCTAACTGTGACTCTCTCTCTTCCTTTCAGGAGGTCATGGGACAAAATTATCCTGAATCTGTTCAGGATTGCAAACCAGGAAACTGGGATTGGCTGGTGGTCAGTCGCAACCTGGAACAAGCAATTTTGAGAAAATAAATTTTAGTGGGAGGCAAAGAACCAAAAGGAAATAAAAAAAAAAAGAACAAAAACAAAACCACAATTCAATACATTTAAGAAAGTATTTCTCATCATTTTCAAATCCTCTCTGAATTAAAAGTGTGATCGATGAGTGGAGATTCAGGGAAATTAAGTAGTCTTCAAATTATAGCTTTATGAAGCTTTGAATTCTGCAATGAAAATGTTAGACAATTGGAATCAAATTGATTCAATTACCAGTAAACTAGAAGTAGCAACTTTTATAATTTTCTTATTAAATGGGTTATTTCCAATGTCTTTGTTTTGATAAAATATTTTCTTCATGGTTCTCATTGAGTTTTCTTCTTCTAGGCTGAAGGATTTTGAAATTAAGATCGTTGTGTCATCTTTATAGGTTTCTCATTGCTTTATCTGTAGTAGGAATTTGGGGTACCCATCTGCAAATCTTTCTGTCTCACATGGTTTGCACATGGTAGGAGCTCCATAACTAAGTGAAGGCTGAGAAAGTGGCAATACTTACCTTGTAGATGGTGAAATGTTGTTGTCATTTCCTTTTTCGTCCCAGTGTTTGATACCTATATAACTCTGAAATACATTAATTGAGTTTTTTCTGTGGAAATACCAGGATGCAGTGAACCAAATTTGGAATTGTTGATGTTTAGTTTAATTAATAAGCCACATATGATTGCTTTGAAAATCAAGACTGTTTTTGCTATAACTCTACCTCTAAGATAGGGCAGAGATACCTCCATAAGATCTTTTTTTTAAATGATTATTCCAGGGATGTAAAGAGGCTAAAATAGGGAGAAGAAGCAATAAATATGGAGCACATCCATTATTACTTAACCAAGGGAAGTTGGACACTACCCTGAAAAAACCCACATTAAAAGTGTAAAAGAAAAAAAAAGTGTGCACTGACATTGCTTTATGGTCCTTGGCCATTTACCTCAGCTCTCTTGCACATAGCACATTGCTGAAAATATATTTTTCCAAATTTTCTTTTCACTCTCAAGATTGTCCTGGAGACAAGTTAATCATTATTTCTGGAAGAAATTGAAATTAATATTACTCTGGAGGATCAGGAGAGAGCAGGTGAAACCCAGAAAGCATAATATGCTTCACATGGTAGGGAGTCCAATACCAAACCAGTCATGTTGGGGCATCTGAAATTAAATCTTATGTTCCTAGTTGTAATAGTGTTTCCTCTCCTGTACTGCCTCTGTGCCTTGAATAAATGAGGGTGCTCACAGCTGAACTGATTGCTATGGTTACAGGCAATCTGTGTTACATCTCAAGGAAGTGAAAAAAAGGGTAGTTTGAGGTAAACATTACCCCTCTTTTACAGAGGACAGTTCTCTCACAACTGTGTTCCTGACTCAGGCTTCTGTTGAAAATATACAAGGAATGCATTAAGGACCAAGTTCTTCCTACCTGTCCTCCTGCCCCACTCACAAATGCATACCCTTGATGCCCAATCCTATTATCATCACCAGAGGATGAGCTAACTTGGTTTCCAGAGTTTGGGGGTTGGGAGCAGGTTTAGAGTTGCAGACACAAAGAAATCTGTGAGAACTGTGGAGTTATATTTATTATTATAACGTATTTGGTAAGCACCGGTATTATTATTGGCACCAGTCAGCTGAGCCCTAATACTTCCGATGTTGCAACTGCTAACACTAACACCCCTGGTACTAACAGTGGTGCATGCCTGTCCTCCAATATACCTCTGTCCCGAGGGCTAGATGGAGACTTGGGCTGTTATGCTCAGTGGGTAAAGAGCTGGTCTCTATGCCATCTGTTTCATTGAGTTCACCTCTCAGGCATGTATTGAGAGCCTTCTCTTGGCCAGGTGCTCTCCTAGGTTCTGGAAATGGGAAAATGAATAGGTCTTTTCCTTCTTGGAGAGTTGTCAGATAGTTAGTATCTTTCCAAGGATGAAAAGTGGGCTATGAGAGACTGCTTTAGAGGTTTTTTTTTAGTTTTGTCCTGTTTTGCTTTCTGTTTGTTTATTTCTTTTTAGATTTTCCAAAGAACTCGACTGTGGCTGAGAGCTGTTTTTTGGCTAAGAGAAAGGTTGCAGGTATAGAGACTATGATCAACAGTAATATTCCAAAAATCCTACATGCTCAGCTAGAATCCTACTTTTTATTTTGTACATATTTTAGTCTATATTTCATGTTTCCTTGTGTTTTTCCTTTTAGTTTATTTTTTCCTTTGTTCTCTTCTTGCCCTCTTGATAATATATTTATAGATGATTTTACTCCCCCCCTTCTCTCTTACTTTAGATAATTCCTTGGTAATTGTAGCTCTGTTGAAATTGGAATTGAAATAGGGAAGTTAATGTTGTAATTCATTACTAATGAGTTCATACTTTTTTTTGCATAAGAAAGATATTAATGGCATGAACTAAGCTGACTGGCTTTGCTCTCTGGAAGGAAGAGGTTTTATTTCTCGGTTACAAATCCAGCTTTGGGCAACAGTTTCTGTTTTGTACAAAGCATATTTTAAACCTGATTCTGTTGTGCAGGAGGTGATCCAAGGAAAGCTCAGTATTTGAGGTAAATTGGTCAGTACCAGATCTTGATGGAGATGTATTCATTCTCCTTCTGTTGGTTTAGAGTGTGTCTGGTCTTTCCTGTAGCAAAAGGTCAATATTCAACTTGAATATGGGCAGAGAATCTTGCTATTCTGACAGAGAAAGAAGAAAAGCATATTGAGAACTGGGCACATATTCCAACAATTTAGCTTCCATGTCAGAAGTCAAAGATTTTTAAAGAGCTATCTAGGAGAATTTTAATATTGATTTAAGAATTTCAGCACATTTAACATTCATGCCAGGTACTTTCCTTTGCTAAAGCGGGATAACTTTCTTTCTTTCTTTCTTTCTTTCTTTCTTTCTTTCTTTCTTTCTTTCTTTCTTTCTTTCTTTCTTT